>CM044002.1:60836586-61296586 GCA_024085815.1 Flaveria linearis
GATGTGTGGCTTCCGAGAGGTAGTAGATATAAGTGGCTTTGGCCAGGATTAGCTCTAAGGTTTTTAGGATAGTGACTAGGCTAATATAGCCTTGCTTAGTTGGATTTCTAGACCTAGGTGGCAACATAATTGTTGGGTTAGTGTTGTGCAAGTGGCAATCATGGGAATGTCTTGGTGTCCTAGCCGACTAGGTGGAAATCAAAGGGAATTTGCTTAGGTTTGAGTATGATGTATTAGGATGGTTGGACATTAGGGTGATAGGTTTGAAAGATGGCGAGTGATGTGCATGGTTTTATTGAGCTAGTGTTGGACCAAAAGAACCAATGAGCCGGATCAGAAAAACCTTAAGTCCCACAGACATCACAACAACTGCTGACGGCTTCATCAGCTGATGACAACAACTGAAGACTTTATCAGTTGAAGTTCAAGTGCTGAAGACATCAAATAAAGTTCAAGTACTGAAGACATCCTGAAGTTCAAGTACGAAGACTTCAGAGTTTTCACAACAGCTGATAATACTCTTCATTATTGTGATGGTTTTCCTTTTTAGTATTTTCTTTCAGTAGTTTACTTATTGTAAAACGTCTGAAGAGCATGTTCTTCAGACATTGTAGTTTAGTAGTTATAGTTTCAGTAGTTATGTTAGTTTACACTTAGCTTTTGTAAGAAGATGTCAGCTATTGTAAGACATCTTTCAATAGTTTAGTTATCTTTCAGTAGTTTGTTGTAATAACGGTTAGATGTCACTATCAAGTGACATCAGCTGACGTCACCTTTCTTATATACGGGAGGATGACCTAATTTTATACGTGCCGAAGCGTGTGTTAATTGAAATTCCTTTTTGCAGAAATACTTTCTCTCTCTATAACCGTACTATTCCATTGCATTATCATTGGTGTTCTTGCTTGAATTTGTTTAATTCTTATACGATTCCGCTGCAAATCCTAATCTAATTGATCAAACGAGGTCAGAGATCCTTTCAAATGGTATCAGGGCCGGTTAATCATTGATCGATTTAACAATTGATCATTGAAACTGCTCTTTTGATATCTATGTTTGATCGAATTAGCAAATTTGCAAGAATCAGTTATAGAGTTTGAGTTTCTGTTGCTTCTGGTCAATTAATCTGAGGTTCTACGTGGTTTGGAGCTTGATTTGTTGAAATTACTTTGAATTTGCTTGAATTTGTGGAATGTAACACCAACCAATGATCCTCATAATACTGGCTCCTCAACAAAGCCTCTGATGCTTGTTTAGGAGTGAGTATAACATATGGTAATGACGTATGCTCCATCACCTGTCTATCAACAGCGCAGGATGTTGGAATCTGTGGTGCATGAACCATACACCTATGGTGAGTACTCCAAAACAAATAAGAAGGTTTCGAAGAAACCTGATCAGTATTCGATGAAGATCTAAAGCTGTTTGAAATTGATGCTAAAGCCCATGGAATTCTGGCCATACACTACCTAATGAAAATCTATTCAGGGCTTATGCACATGAAACTGCTCATGACCTCTGCGTTGCTTTGAAAGAACAGTTTGGAGGAACTGATGAGGTCTTGGCAATACTAGGAAATCCTTGCCCAGCAATATGACCATTCTCTCATAGGAAGGGTGAGTCTCTGACTCAAAAGTTTGAGCGATTTTCCTGTTTGATTTCTGAGCTGAAATTGGTCAAACAATGTACAAATAGCCAGATGAACATGATTCCTCAGATCCCTGCCTGAGAGATGGGACACATACACTATTGTCCTACGCTCCAGTGCAAATCTAAGTACTCTATCTCTCACCCAACTTCATGGGAACTGCTGACATTTGAAAGAGAGATAGAACATAAAAGGAAGTTGTCTTCATCTGGAAAGCTCACTGATTACTTTGTATCAGGCAATACTACACTGATAGTTAGGAGTCGAGTATGCTGCATCAGAAGGTTCCTATGATGAGCATATTGATTTCTCTACTAACATTGGAGAACATGCTTTTGTTGGTGTGGAGGGTATTCAGGTGTAGTGGTGATAATTTGTGCTTTTTAATAGAGGACTTGAAAGGAATTCCGGATGATGATCTGAAGAGATGGATATTTTGAGCCAATGGCAATGATCAATATCAGATCTCAAAAGTTTCTACAAAAACTGGTAGGAAATTCCCGGTTTCTCTGGCAAAACCAAAGTTGGTTTTGACAAGAGCAAGTTGAGGTGTCATACCATAGGCTTGGACACTTTGCAAGAGAATGTAGATCATCTGGATCTAACTCTCTGCACCCTTTGTGACCTTCCCAGGTATAACTCACAAACAAAGGCAACATTCCACCAGTTCTGGTCATTCATCACAAGCTCATCATCACCTGCATATTTTGTTCCTCAAAGTCCTATGCCATATCCTTACCCTTGCTTTCTACATGCCTCAGACAAGTCAGTTCAACCACCCATTGCTCAACAACCACATGCCCTTCCTGAGCCTCAACCATCTCAATCTCATCAACAATCTCAATCTCAACCACATCATAGCTTTTTCACCCCTGTTGTTGTTGATTGGAGCAGTCTACCAGATGATATGTCTGGTCATCATGACAACTATCCCTGGTGCTGTCAACAGGTGGTGACAATCCTTTTGGAAATCTTGCTCTTATGGCCCTGGAGTCTACTGATGATTCATCCTCAAATGCTTCAACATCACAGTATCTTCAGAGGCCAAGGCTAAGTTATGTTCTGAATCATGCATAGCCACATTTGTATCTATTACTAAGCAATGTAGCTTTAATTACAAAAATCTTGAGCTAGAGAACATAATTTCCAAAAGAAAAGCTGAGTTGAGTCTGTGCTAATGAAAGAATGATGAGATTTACAAATTAAAATGTCAAATCACTGATGATAAGGCTAAGGAAGAGGTACTTTTAGAGAAGTATAAGGACCTCAAAGAAACTCTTGCATCTACCCAGTAGAGTGTGAACACTGGGTAATTTCCTGCAAGGTTTTGAAATGCTTCTCAGCAAGCAATCAGCTTCCAATGTGAAGTTTGGAATTGGTTATAATCACATTGCTCCTCCTACAGATTTTACTCCCAGGTTAGAAGTAGAATCTGAAGAGAAAGCAATAACCAATCCACCTCATCATGTGATTCATCCTCTGATAATGCACCAAAATTAAGGATGAAGTCAGCATTAATACCTCAGAAAACCAATCAGCTGATATTGATACAGTTGAGAGGTCAAATGCTGACAGTCATATAATCAAGAAAGAGTTGATCACTTCAGGTGTTGTCACCAAGTACTGAAAGTACTGAAGAGAAAGTTACAACACCTGAAGAACAAACCCAACTACTGAAAGTAAAAGGGTTTGAAAACTGCTGAAGAATCTATCAGAAAAACTGCAAGTACTGATAGAAAACTACTGAAGAACAAATTCAGTAGTTAGAATCCTTCAATACTTACCACAAGTACTAAAAGGAAGAAAGTACTGAAGAACAAATCTTCAGTAGTTTCATCTTCTTCAGCAGTTGATCCCAAAATATGAAAAAAGCCATGTGAAATATGTGGCTTATTCAATCATCTCACTGATGATTGCTGGTATAGAAAGGGTTCCAAACTCAACCAAGAAGAAACATTAAAAGGAAAATTAACAAAATGAAATTTGAGTATGAAACCAAGTTTGTACCAGCAGCATCTCAACTGGACCCCAAAATCCTTAAAGAAATCCCAAAAGAGGAAGGGTTTATTAGGAAACACTGAAGGTGTTCACAGGAAGATGTGCACACAAGAATCCATCAAAATCAAGAACTGATGTTCTGATGAGCTGAAAGCTTTAGCAAACAATCAGACACAAACTTGTTATGATGGTTCAACATCTATTGGGGAGAGTCAACCAAATAATGTTCCTGTGATTAACCACAGAAAAAGAACCTAAGCCTAAACAAAGACCCTTTTATGCACCATCTCCATCACCACAGGCTGCACCTCATGACAAACCAGTTAATATGAAATCTGTTGATGAGAACAGACCCAAAACCAAATGGTTTGGGTCTCAAAAGCTACTAGTTTCTTGTGATAATGCAGGGTTCTTCAGCATGCCAAGAAGCATCAGGTATGTGGACAGTGGAGGATCCATGCATATGATAGGGAGCAGCTCTCTTCTTAATGACTACTCTCAAGGAAAGAAGGGGTTTGTTTCTTTTGGCAATGATGCTAAGGGTTACATCATCGGCAAAGGCTTTGTTTCCAATGGTGAAATAAGGTTTGATGATGTTAACCATGTGGAGAATCTCAGTATAACCTCTTGAGTGTCATCAAATGTGTGATAAAGGTCATATTGCCCTTTTCACCAGTCAGAACTGCAGGATTCTGTCTTCTAAAGTTCTAAGTTTGATTGACAAGGTATTGGATGATCATACTCTCTTGAAGGCCAACAGGACAGGAAGAGTATATGCCTTGGATTTGTGAAAGAAAATCGATCTAAAAGGCCATCCTTGCCTGTTGTCCAAGCTTCTCCTCAGGATCTACTCTATGGCATAGAAGGATTGGTCATGTGAATCTAAAAACATGAATCAGCTGATTCACCATGGTTTAGTAAGGATTGCCAATGAAGGAGTTCAAATGTGATGGCAACTGCTCTGCTTGTTTAAAAGGGAAGCAACACAAGGTCTCATTCCCTCCAATAGAGAGCCAAAGTCCACTGCCTGCTTACAATTATTGCATATGGATCTTTTTGGTCCTGTAAGAGTGATGAGCACGGCAAAGAAGAAATACTGTCTGGTAATTGTGGATGATACTCCAGATTTGTATGGACTTTCTTCTTGCACTCCAAAGATGAAGCTGCACAAGCTATTATGAACTTTGTGTTGTATATTGAGAACAGTATTCCCTTCCAGTCAAGTGTGTGAGGAGTGATAATGGCATAGAATTTAGAAATCATACACTTGATGACTTCTACCTGTCAAAGGGAATCAAGCGGTAGTTCAACATTCCAAGAACTCCTGAACAAATGGAGTGGTGGAGAGAAAGAACAGGACACTTGTTGAAGCTGCCAGGTCAATGTTGGCTGATTCAGGACTGCCACTGCCTTTTGGGCTGAAGCTATCAACACAGCTTGCTATGTGCAGATATAGATATTAGTAAATCAGAGGTTGATGAAGACTCCTTATGAAGTGCTACATCATTTGGCCCCTTTGATTTCATTTTTTAGAGCATTTGGGTGTCCCTGTTATATTCTCAACACAAAGAATCCACTTCAGAAGTTTGAATCAAAGGTGGATGCAGGGTACTTTGTTGGATATTCATCTACTTGCAAGGCATACAGAGTTTTCAACTGCTAACAAAGATGGTTGAAGAGACTTTGCATGTGAAGTTTAATGAATCTCTAATGATAAATTCCACAAACCCTGTGGAGCTATTTGATTTGGATATACTGCAATATGTTCCTTATCAATCTCCAAGCTTTGTAGTTCCTGATAATCCATCACCACTGCACACAGTTCTCCCACCTGGTGGTACTGATGATGATGCTGACAGTACTCACCTTTTCAGCTTTAGTGATCAACTGACTGAGTCATCTAAACCTGATGCTCCTGTAGCTTCAGCAGCTCCTCCATAACAAATGCTGATGAGATTTCTGAATCATCTACTTCATTTGAGGTTGCCATCTCCTATATGGTTTCAGGAATCTCCATCAACATCTGTTGCTACTGAATCTCCTACAAACACTTGCATAGATCTTATTATCTATCAAGAGCTGAAGAATCATCCAATGTCACAAATCATTGGTGATATCGGCTCTGGAGTCTCAACCAGAAGTCAGTTGTCCATTTTCTGCTTCTGTGCTCTCTTCATCAGTCAGCAAGAGCCAAAGAACTATCATGTTGCATTAAGAGACAATGGATGGGTTGAAGCCATGCAACTTGAGCTTCTTCAGTTCAAAAGCAGCAAGTGTGGAGCTGGTTCCTTTACCCAAGGTAAGTGCAATAGGCACTAAATGGTGTTTAGGAATAAATAGATGAAAAGGGTCAAATGTTCAGAACAAGCCACTGGTTGTACAGGGGTTTGCACAAGAAGAAGGTATTGATTATGATGAAACCTTTGCCCCTGTAGCCAGACTGAAGGCAATCAGATTGTTCTTAGCTTATGCTGCTTTCCATAATCTTAAAGTTTTTCAAATGGATGTCAAAAGTGCATTTTTATATGGTAAAATAAAAGAAGAGGTTTATGTGTGTCAACCACCAGGTTTTGAGGATATAAACATCCAGATTGGGTGTATAGCTTGATAAGGCTCTATATGGGTTGAAACAAGCTCCTAGAGCCTGGTATGAAACATTATCAAATTTTCTTCTTCAAAATAATTTCACTAGAGGCTCCATAGATAAAACTTTATTCATAACACAATGGGACAACATAAGCTACCTGTTCAAATTTATGTTGATGATATTAATTTTTGCATCCTCTGATCCTAGTTTGTGTGATGAATTTACAAGTTAATGCAACAAAAGTTTGAAATGAGTGCTATGGGAGAATTACAGTTCTTTCTGGGTTTGCAAGTCAAACAAAGGGCTGATGGAACTTTCATTCATCAGACCAAATATACAAAAGTCTTTGAAAAGTTTGATTTACAAAACTGTAAGCTCTGTTCTACTCCCATGAGCAGCACCACACAACTGGATGTTGATCAAAAGGTAAAGCGGTTGATGAAACCCTTTACAGATGTATGATTGGTTTCCTTCCTTATGTATCTTACAGCTTCTAGACCAGACATTTTGTTTGAAACTTGTGTCTGTGCTAGATTTCAGGCGGCACCTAAAGAATCCCATTTGATTGCAGTCAAAAGGATCTTTAGCTACTTGCAAAAAACTCAATCTCTAGGACTTTGGTATCCACTGGGCACTCTTGCAAATTAGTTGCTTTCTCTGATAGTGACTATGCAGGTGCAAAGTCACCAGAAATCAACTTCTGGTGGATGCCAATTCTAGGCAATTGTTTAGTTTCTGGCAGAGTAAGAAACAAACTTGCTAATCCACTGCTGACTCCACACTGCTGCAAGTACATTGCTCTGCATTGTACATCTCAGAAATCTGGCTTCAGAATCATTATTGGATTATGGCATACAGAGACTAGACTCCATTACTAATGGACAGTGCTTCAGCTCTTTGTATTGTTAAGAATCCAGTCCTACATTCTAGGACCAAACATATTGAGATCAGACATCATTTTATTAGGGATTGTTATGAAAAGGTCTAATTGATCCAAAGTTTTTTTCCTAGTGCTGATGAGCTTGCAGATATATTTACTAAGCCTTTAGACAGTGCAACTTTTCAAAATCTGGTACTGAGGCTTGGTATGCTGCAGTTGGAATAAATTGACTAATACTAATGCTCTCAGATCACAAGTACTGATGACATCAGTATACAAAGTAAAAAATAAGTACTGATGAGTTATTTAGTCTTCAGCATTTTCATAACTACTGAAGACTAAAATACTTTAAAGTACTGAAGTACATTATTTGTTGAAAAGAACTGATGTAGTTACAACTACTGTTATGGTTACAACTCCTGATGCCTTTTCTAACAAATAAGTACTGACAAAAATTTTGTCTAAAAGTACTGATGTGTAATCTTCCAAGTACTGTAGCCAATATTTGTTCACAAGTTCTAAAGAATAATTCCATTTAACAGATCTTCTGAACATTTGTTCACAAGAGCTGAAGAATAAATATTCTAAAGAGCTGATGGCCAATGAACGTCTGAAAATCAGACAAAGTCTGATGAGTAAATGTTGAGGTCAGAATGAAACATATGAATTGACTACAACAGCTGATGAGTAAATTACTCTTCAGCTGATTCAAACTACTATTGTTTCATATCAAAACAACTGAAGCCAATACCATGTCTTCAGTAGTTTACAACTACTGATGACTAACACCAAGTCTTCAGTTGTTCACAACCTCTGAAGATGAAAACCATGTCTTCAGTAGTTTACAACTACTGATGACTAACAACAAGTCTTCAGCCGTTTACAACCTCTGAAGGATAAAACCATGTCATTAGTCGTTTCAAACCCTGATGACTAACACCAAAACCTTCAGACGTTTTCTATCAACCGTTTCATAACCATACCCTATAAATACCTAACCCTAACTTCAGAGTTTTTCATTCTCACAAAACTAACATTCAAAACTCTGAAACTTCTCTCTCCCATTAGTGGCGTCCATGCGCTCAAACCACGCCGTAACTGTGTAGCCCTACCTCACAAAATCACCCTTTTGGACTAAGTTCGATGTTGCCATCGATCTGATGGTTACATCTCCTTACAAAACGGCCTTTCTTCTAAATCCATCATCCACGTCGAATCCCTCATATAGTTCTGGACAAACGCCACATTACAACTGGTGAAAAATGACACCGAGGTCATTCTCCAGTCGTTGGTCAACCAACGAGTGGTCATCACTTCTGACATCATTCGACAACCCTAAACCTGAAATGATGCCACCTTCGCCACTGAATATCCTAAGGGCACCCATCGACCTATCTTTCGCCCAGTATGGATATGAAGGTGACCTCCGTTTTTCACAATCCTAAAGAAGCACTTCCATGATCCTGAAAGACTTATCTTCACATGGTCATGTCTGCCTTGCCCCAAATCATCTTTATGGGATCAAATGTCATCAAGGTGGCAGCAGGTATGTACTCTATCATTGAGCAACCAAATCTTAATTTTTTCTAGAACTAATCTTTTTAGAATTAAAAGATATGGCTGTGAAACCTGTGGATACCAGATGGATATTATATCCAAGGTTCATCATTGCCGTTATTGAAAAACAATTAAAAACTGAGGGCCTTGTTGGCCTAGGAGTCCCTGCTCTGGCTATATTGCCTGAAGTATACTCCAGGCACAACTCAGACACACACCTTAAACAGGCTGCCAAGCTGCTAAAACCCAAGTAGCGGGAACCCACAGCCTCCTTCTCCAAATTCAAAGTCCCTACCAAGCCAAAAGCCAAAAAGCCCAAAAGGCTACTCAGGAGTTGAGTCCCCTGAGGATGCCCCTGCAACACAAAGCAGGAAGTTGCTACTGTGTTAATCCCCCAGTAGTTACAAGGACTCTACCAACCACAACCGCTCAGGCATCCTCTCAACAGGATCCTGAAGCAACCACTTTCGGGGCAGCCACATCTCTAGAACCTATCTCACTTGAGAAAGTTACCATTGAAGAGCAACCACTCGCCCAGGTGCAAACTGATTCACCCTATCTCCCATTGCAACCGCGCCACAAAGTCCAACCATTATAATTGCAAAAGTGCTGACTCAGCTCAACACTCCTCCCTCTCCCCAGGAACCTATTACAACTGGCCAATCTCAACCACTGAGAGGGAGGATCCAAGTGTTACTGAGAGCCAACAGCACAGGGATTACAATGTTCTATCTCCCTGTGTGGAAGAGGAGATCAGAACATCTGGTGAGGCTGCCACTTCTCCTGCTTCAGCACATGAACATGATGAAGTTGGTATCTCTAAGTCCTTACCAAAGGCAACTGCTGATGAAGGATTTCATCCTGAGTAGAAGTCCCCAGTTCCAAGACAAAGGGGCACATGTGCATGCTGATCCACACTCAGCACATGTTCATCCTGATATATCAGAAGGTTAGGTGATTCAGCTAACACTGATGATGACCTGGGCTTCTTTTATGATGTTCTAGCCCGAACACTATTATTGAGGAAGAGGTAAGATTAAAAGAACTACTTGCCAAATTCTCTCAAGAATCAAGTCCATCTGCCAACATTCACCCACATGACACCTTTTTCTGAAGGTCTCCCACCACAGAGCCACTCCCATATACTCCAGCCACCAGCCTCTGCTTTTGGCACCATTTCTCAGGGACAGAACCCCTCTGAGCAAATGGTTGCTACTTTAAAACATCCCTGCCTCTCATCACTCCCATCATCACTGATATTGTGAATCAAACCCTTGATAAGAGGCTTTCCTCCAACATCAAAACCCTTGTTGATGATGTTTATCAAAGAACTTTTTGACATTCAAACCCTGCAACCAATGCAACCAAAAGGGGGAGTCAGTGAAAGTTATTAAGAGAAAAAGAGTTAAAGAGGTTAAAGAGAAAGAGAAAAGAAAGAGGTAGAGAAGAGGTGGAGAAGGAGAAGGAGTTGGAGAAGGAACTGAGAAAGAGAAGGACTTTTCTGTCACTTATAAGAAAAAGAAGGGTGATGAAAGTGAGAAAACTCCTGCTGAGAAGAATTTGGATGATATGATCAAGAAAGCTGATGACCAACATAGCAGGTCAATGATAAAATCATTGATCAGCTGTTTAGGCAAGGCTTTGATACAGCTAAGCTTGATTCAGAGATCAGGAGGTTGGAGATTCAGGAGATTGAACACTGATGGTCTTGCTATAGTGAAAAAGAGAAGGACAGACTTGAAGCTATGGCAAGATTCATTTCAAAGTATCTGGGGAGATCAGTCCTTGAAGTCAAGCATGGTCCAGGGACAGTATCTTGGAATAACTAACAAGATCTGTTCGTCTGAGGTATTCACTAAAAGGATGATCATAGAAGCCCTGAATGAAACTGGTGCTGGGAGCAGGACTGATCTAGCCAAGCACACCAAAGCTTCACTTACAAAAATGCTAGAACAGCCTGCCCAATCTCCCACACCAAAACACCCACACATCACAACCCTAACCAACTCCCTTTCCAAGAAACTAATAGCCGATGATGCACCCCAGAAGAGGAAGAGAAGGGTGTTGAGGCTTGAAGAAGAAGAAGATGATGATGATGATGATGAGGACAGGCTGCCTATTTCAGCTGTCATTACACTGCCTAAGGCCAAAGGTCACCATCAACAATCACTCCTCTTCTCAGATGGAACCTGTAAAGGTGAAAATTGAAAGAGCAACAGCATAGACTACATGATGAGGAGGTGTTGAGAATGGTTGACAAAGTCTATACTCAAACCTCATCGTTATAGCCATGAGAAAACATGCTCAGAGTTATATGCTCTCAAACAGACTTTTCAATATCAGAAGGAGAGATTAAGGTTTTGGCCTGATCCCAGGGTGAGTCATAGGATTCATAAGAAAAACATTCCACACAGATACAATGCCAAATGAAAAGATCGTAGATGCAGTGATCATGCTGGCCATTGTAGTATCACCCTGGGAGATCCTAGAAGACTTCAGAAAGTCTATAAAGCTAATCTTCCCCCACAAAAGCTGTTGGAGAACAAAATGGTGAAAAAGGGGTTAGTATACAAGAGGCTTGAGGAAGTCAGACAAAATGAACTCCAGTTGCTGCTAGAGGGTAATCACCCTGATGAATTTATTATAGAGAAATCATAACTGTTGAGTTAAGAATGGGAAGCAGGTCAAATACCTGTCTGAGTATTATGGGCTTGAATCATTTTTTGAGGGAGAAGCCGAAGACCTTACCAAGGAGGATCAACTAGTCTTACTTGAGGCTTATCTGAGAGAGTCTTACAGACTCATAGTTAGGAAGTAGGTTTCATGGATGGGGTAACAGCTCTATGTCCAGTTCCCCAAGACAGAGTTCCCATCCATCCTTTGCCAATCAGATCTTTGAAACCTCTTCCCTGGCCTGTGCTGATATTGGTCAATTTCTGAGCTGATCCAGAAGAAAAAGAAACACTTTTCTTCCTAATAAGTGGGACATCAATAAGTTAAAGGTTTTGGCTGCATTGGTTCAGGGGGTTTGTTGGACCAAAATAACCAATGAGCCGATCAGAAAAACCTTTAAGTCCCACAAATATCACAACAAATGCTGACGGCTTCATCAGCTGATGACAACAACTGAAGACTTCATCAGCTGAAGTTCAAGTGCTGAAGACATCAGCTGAAGTTCAGTACTGAAGACATCAGCTGAAGTTCAAGTACTGAAGACTTCAGAGGTTGTCACAACAGCTAATGAGTACTCTTCAGGTGTTGTGATGGTTTTCCTTTTCAGTAGTTTTCTTTCAGAGTTACTTATTGTAAAACGTCTGAAGAGCCTGTTCTTCAGACGTTGTAGTTCGAGGTATAGTTTTAGTAGTTATGTTAGTTTACACTTAGCTTTTGTAAGAAGATGTCAGCTGTTGTAAGACATCTTTCAGTAGTTTAGTTATCTTTCAGCAGTTGTTGTAATAACGGTTAGATGTCAATATCAAGTGACATCAGCTGACATCACCTTTCTTATATAAGGTAGGATGACCTAATTTTATACGTGCCGAAGCGTGTGATTAATTGAAATATTCCTTTTTGTAGAAATCTTCTCTCCTATAACCGTACTGTTCCATTGCATATCATTTGTGTTCTTGCTTGAATTGTTTAATTCTTATACGATTCCGCTGCAATCCTAATCTATTGATCAAACGAGGTCAGAGATCCTTTTAGCTAGTAACCGAGGGATGAGGGAAAAATGTTTCGGTCTAAGTTGGTTTTTGGTTCAAGTGTTATGATTTGTTTGGTAAGGTTTGGTTAAACTTTTGCTTAGCTTACTACATATGTATTTATAGGTGTCATAGTTTTTAGATACATATACATTATGCGCACCTATGCATGCATAGTACCATATTAATAGAAAAACCTAGAAAAGAGGAAGAGTCACTAAGACAAGAGCTAGTATATAATCCAAAAATATTATTACTAAAGTTATATATATATCTATACATGCATGCATACGTAAAATTCTATATATATAAACTTTATATATATATCTATACATGCATGCATACGTAAAATTCTATATATATATACATGCATGCAAACATGCATACGTAATATATATATATATATATATATATATAATATATATATATATATATATCTATACATGACATGCATATGTGATTTATTAAATAATATTCACGAGGTGTTATAATTTTTTTTAAGATATAAAATCGTCTAACCTTATTTAGGTTGTCACATATGAGTTAAGAGTCACAGTTTTATACGAATAAAATTATGGGTCATGTATGGTTGAGCACCAATATGTCACTCAACATGATTGGCAACTCTAGTTTTCAGGTAAGAAATTTGTAATAACATCTTTATCAGATTCTAGAAGTTTACAAACGTTGATAATGATTTATGGTATTATAAATAATACTAAAATTTGAAAGGATGTTTTTTATTTTTTTGTATTTTATAAAAGTAGGAATAGGTATATTTTAATGCAACATGAACATGAGTACATTCATTCGAGTTATGGTTTAAAATTAAAATATAGTTTACGACAATATTGTTGCATTTTAATGCATTTTATATTTATCACCGGACCCATGGCATAAACGCTAGAAGCATGCATGTGAACGTATTTTTTGTATAGTAAGAGAATTGATGCCAATCAGAATAAGAGCATGTCTCATGCATAATACATGTATGTGTATATATACATCGGTTTTATGCTCAATTAATTATATATCCATATATGTTATTATTTTCTTTAAATAATAGCAGAAAATCAAGATTTTTACTTATCTTCAACCTAAGTATTGTGTTGTTATATTTTTGTAAAAGACAATGGTTTTGAATGCAGGCGCATTGTTGACTATAAATATGCGTTTAAGCTAGTTATAAAGGTTGTCTAAGTTGTTTAATAAAAGTGATGTACTGACGTAATTGCAATGATGCGTCTAAACCATTGAATTACTTGTGTAACGCACAAACGTCCAAGTCGCCCAATGCATAAGATAGAGTGAAGAAGTAAATGAATGAGTAAATGAGACATGAAAGAAAAATATAACAAGTTAAAAAAAAACTAACTTAAAGTCAGGTCCAACCATCGCTCTGAACAGTGACATAACCACCAATCTAAATGAAGACAATTCAAGAGTACTCCATTAGACTGGTTGTATAGACAGTTAGCTGTCAGATCACACGGTTCGGTTTTAAGAACATAAAAAGCATAATGAGACCATCATGATTAGAGCAAACATAATCTATACTACTATATAATACATCCTAGAAAGATAAAATGGTAATTCCATTCACAATGTAAGACATCTATACAATATTTTAAAGCATATAGTACAAATGCTTTTGCAATTTCCATTTTTGCTCTCATTTAATTAACTTATTCTAATTATTGTATTATTTAATATACATTATTAATACATTAAATTGACATTTACATTTATAGTTATTAATCATATTTTTATAATTAAATAATATTTAAATTAAGTATTATTTATTTAATACAAATATATATACTACTATATAATACATCTCTTTGGATAGAGATGTAATTTTATCAAGCATACAAGTTTTTTAAAGTAACATGTAAAAAGGAGTGCAATACATTTAAAGAGATATAATAGAGAATTGATTAAGATTTTAAGACATTTTTAAGGGCATATGGTAAATTTATCTATTAAAATTTTATATTGAGATTTTTATCCTTGTTCTTTCATGTATTTAAAAAACATTATTAATATATTATTTATAATATGATATTATTTAATTCACTTCATTAAATTTTATTTTATTTATGATACTATAAATTGATATTTAAATTTATATTTATAATTACACTTTTATAACTAAATACTATTTAAGTATATAACTATATATATATATATATATAATATATATATATCTTTGTATTAATAGTTTTAATATTACTATATCTTTTATAATAAAGTGAAAGGAGGATAGAATGATAATTTTACATATGGATTAAGACATACATATGAAAAGTCATGCTTAAATTTTAAAAAATCAAGCACTTTTATTTCATTTATGCCCTTATAATAAAGTATAACATATGATCATTATATATACACGTGGCCATACAAAACCGTCATTTACTTTAAATGTTGTTTCATTCATTGCGATTGAGCACTAATCACTTTTTCCCCTTTCTCTTGCTGGTTATTAACAGCTCAATAATAATAAGATGATAATTTATGATAACAATTTCTCCATTAACTTTCTCCGGTCTAGACAAATCACCACCGAAAGTTGCCTCTAATGATTATAAACTCTAATCTATATTTATAAAATGAAACCCCATTAAAATCTAGGTAATAAGTTATTTTCAACCACAAATACCACCCATGATTTCACTAATCTTGTTGGGATAATATAGTTGTTTTAAAGACTTTTGTAATACACGTAATTGTTTTCCTTTCGTTAAAACTTTTCAATAATTTATTTTGATTTTTTAATTTGTCATAACACACCGAATTGAAACGAACTAAAATCGAATTCCAAAATCCCAACAGCCATACCTCTGCAGCGCGCGGCATTTCCATTAGTATAAATTATACAGAAGCCGAGCGGTAAAAATGCTACCATTTCATAAAGAAAGTTTCACATAATGTATAGTGGGCTGACCCAGTGATATTAGGTCAAGACCATGGGCAGAGGTAGTGTGCACACAAAAAACCAGTCCCCGACCTGACCCGGTGACCGGCCGAACCCGAACCGGTTTGGAACCGTTCTAAGCCAAACCGGTTCCAACCCGGAAAAAACCGGCGGTTTGGGACCGGTTTGGGTTTTTCTTGGGTGAAACCGGTTTGGAACCGGTTTTTGTCCAACCCGTTTTTGGAACCGGTTCAAACCAACCGGTTTGGAACCGGTTCTAGCCGTTGGGAATTTTTTTTCAAACGGTCATATAGCCGTTTGAACTCATTTTTGACCGTTTTTTTCAAGTTTGTTTTTGACTATTTTGCCCTTATATGATAGTATACACAACATGAGGTACAAATCGGACGATCCTCACCGCTCTCCGACGAAGAACTCGCTTATGATTTGTCTCAACGCGTTGGCATACAAACCGACAAGACGATTAAATTAGAAAAACTTGTATTCGTAATATGTAATTTTTAGTTTAATTTTAATGTAATTTTTAATGTTTATTTTTTTCTAATATGAGGCGATTTAAGATTAAGAATTTTAAAGTAAAATCAAATAATAATTATAATAATAATAAAATAATAATAATAATATATAATATAATAATAATAATAATAATACTAATAATAATAATAATGATAATATAATAATAATAATAATAATATAGCACTACTAGTAATAACAATAATAAAAATGAATAATACTAGTAATAATAATAATGAATTATAATAATAATAATAATAACAACTAATGATAATAGTAATAATAATAATAATAATATTTATAATATTAGCAATAATAATAACAATGTTAACAAATAATAATAATAATAATAATAATAATAATAATATAATAATAATAATAATAATAATAATATATAATAATAATAATAATGGTAACTAATGATGATGATAATAATAATAATAATAACACAATGGTACATAATGATAATAATGATAAATAATAATAATGATAATAATAAATAATAATAATAGTAATAATAATAATACTTATAACAATTATTAAAGTTATTAAACTAAAATAATAATAAAAAATACCGGTTTGATTTTCCAAACCGTTCATAATCCGACCCGTTCGGTTCCAACCCGGACCGGTTCCAACCGGTTGGGTTTCCCATCCTACAAAACCGGTTCCGACCCGAACCGGTTCTTGGTCAAAAAACCGGTTTCCTTTCGTTGACTTGGAACCGGTCCGTTCAGACCCGAACCGTTCCAAAAAAAACCCCGTTTTTACACCTCTAGGCAGAGGTGATAAAAAGTACGGTTTAAACCGAGAAAAGAAACCGGTTTCATAACATTTTTTTCTCTCTGAAACAACAAATTCACATCTTTATCTATTTTAAACTACAAGCTTACTAATTAGAATAAAACTTAACGCTTATCATTTTAGATGGATAATTCTTTGATACTATAGAGCTATAATCAAATTTCATCATCCTTATTTACATCACATTACTTTTCGTCCTATATGATTTATGCACCTATACTTATTTTTTAGGCACGTTGTGAGCTTTGTACACATCTTTTAGTTTTTGTGTGGTTTAAATTGGACGTTGTCAACTACCTTCATGTTTTTGTCAACCCATAACAAGCGACATAAAGACTTATGAAAAGTAAATTGATAACACAAATATTGCATTGTACGTTAAAATGTAGCAATCCATAGACAATATTTGCATTCGTTTCTTATGACTGTAAAACCCGGATTTACTGTACATGTTGTCTTTAATAGGATTAAATACAAAAAAAAAAAATAATAATAATGAATCTTGATTTAAACCTGAGACTTTATCAAGGGACCCAGACACATATTATTATGCTACCGTAGAAGGCATTTGGCATTTGGGTGGGTTCTTCTGATCCCGATATGATTTCAATGAGACGCAAATGATTCTTAATAAATATTCAATTCTGATATATTTTGTTTAATACCTTAAACAAGCCTTAATTATGAAGCACCAATAATCTAACCTGAGATTTGTAGACAAAGTTTCAAAGAGGCGTTATTACTTGGAGTTTAAGTTTTGAAATATATTTAAGCTTTGTGTTCAGACTTTAAAAAAGTTTAGAAGTCAACACCAATGTTTTCTTTCGATAAATTTCCTTGTATGGTTTGGATGTTGCAAATTAGCGACAGATTTAAATCCATCACGGAATTAGCTAGTGACGGATTATGTAAAGTAAAATTTATAATTTTCAATATGCGACAAAAATTTTCGTAAAAGAATATAAAAATTGATTATAGCATATTTGATCAGACGTTGTCAATCTTGGTGAACACAATCAAAATTAGTCAAGCCTTGATGAAACAGAAACAAACAGTAGGATAGTAACAGGGTCCTAATAAATAGACACCCATTTTTTTAAATCGACACCCCCCCTATACGCGGCGTATGGGTCCATACGCGGCCCATACCCGGCGTATAGGGTACGACCATTAATGCGACATTAATGATTGACAACCGACGTCACATCACTTCACCTATACGGGGCGTATAGGTCCATACGCCCACGTATAGTCGGTGTCGATTTAAAAAGAATATAAGCTATACGCCGCGTATGGGCCCATACGCGGCGTATAGATCCTCGGCTTACCATATCTTTCAAATTTTCTATTTTTTACACACTTTAAAAAAAAACACTCTCGTATAGCACTATACTACACGTATTGATCTTCGGCTTTCAACATCCAGTACGTATTATTGTTCATACATCATTATTATTTAATCGTTCATTGATTTAAACGTTAAGTATGTTTTATGCCCCAAAATGCGTGATTTAAAAACTGAATAAAGAACTATACGCCGGTACGCCCCGCGTATAGGGCTATACGCAGCGTATAGTTCTTTGGTTGGGGACGAAGACACATTGGTGTGTACCCTATACGCGGCGTATAGATATATACGCGACGTATAGGGTATTGCAATATGCGACTTTGGGGCCATACGTGGGTCCCTATACGCTGCGTATAGTCCTATACGCGGGTATAGGGTCGGATTCGACCTATACGTTGCCCTGTGACCCATACGCTGCTACCCTATACGTGGCGTATAGCCCTATACGCGGCGTAGGGTAAATAATATATACAAATACATATATATGTATATACGCATATACATATACATAACATATACTCTATACCATACTATACATATACATATACATATATATGTATATACACATACAATAACATATACATATATGTATATGTACATATATACATATAACATGTATATGTATATGTTGACACACATTACATATACATATACATAATACCTATATGTATACGTATACGTATACGTATACGTATACGTATACTATACGTATACGTATACGTATACGTATACTATACGTATACGTATACGTATACGTATACGTATACGTATACGTATACGTATACGTATACGTATACGTATATACATATATATATATGTATATGTGTATATATATAGATACGTATACGTTGTTTTTGACCTATTTGTTCACCTGTGCAGATATGTCTTCCGATTCTGAGATTGAGGCTGACGTTGTTGACCATATTGCCGAGCATCCTTGGCTGCAGTTTGATGCCGTTCCGTTGAGCCGCTAAGTGCTCAAAATTTATTCGGATGAAGATCGGTCATCAAAGGCCGTAGATTGGGAGTGATGGCTGAGTTGGGAGAGCGCGATCGTCTTGCTGCTATTATCGGAGACGATACGCCGTGGAGACGTCTTTTTGAGATCGCATTCTTACCGTCCCACCGTGAGCTGGTAGTGGAGTTTTTATCCACATTTACATATATTCGTCCAGATGAGATGGTGGAGGACGATGAGCGATCGGAGATATCTTTTACGCTTTGTGGACATGCACCAGATGTCCATTGAGCAGTTTGCAGTTGTCTCGGGCTTTATTATGAGCCGGAGACTGTTACCCCTCTGTTCACTGAGGGTATTACTGAGATGGAGGAGGGCACATTAGAGAGTGGTGGCCTGAGATTGCCGGAGTCCGTTTCAGAGGACTAAGGGCAGGGTCACCGGCATTCGATCCTCTCATCCGTTATCTGCATCGGATGATCGCCACGTCCATCACGGGACGTGGCAAGAGTCGGAGTGGTGTACCATTCCCGACTTATTTTACTTATACTGTTTGATTACGGGGACCAGGTGTAACCTGGCGAGGTGTTTGGCGGAGTATTTTGCTTCGTATTATCATCGCCAGGAGCGAGGAGCGGTGTACGGCGCGCGTACATCACGTGATTGCCCGATCTTTAGGTTATCTTCCTCGGCATCTTGGTGACGTGTCTCCGCCGATCGAGCCGGTGAGATTAGATCGTCGTACGCTATTCGGCATGCGTATTATACGCCAGTTTCCGGTTGGCATACGATTCTCTCTTCGACCCGGGAGATCTGGCAGCCGGCACCAGTTCAGCAGCTCGCATTGTCGATCCATTGCAGCAGCACGGGCAGCCGCATGATCAACCACCACCCGACAGGCAGCCACATGATCCGCCGCCTCCTCAGCCACATCAGCCGCCTCCTCAGCCTCAGATCCCACGACATATTTATAGAGAGGTGAACTGCCTGCAAGTGTGAGACATTGTTGCAGGATATGTCTAGGAGCTTACGGCAGCAGAGTCGACGGCTCGATCGCGTTGAGGATCTGATGGAGTGGCAGGTTCAGTCAGAGATGGCGCGGCGTTCTGGTACTGATCCTCGCCGTTGCCACCCAGCCTCGAGATTACCCTGACTCCCCGTAGTTTTGTATTGTAATTTTTATTTTGTTATGTAATTTAAAAACTTTGTAAATATTTATCAGTTTATGTTTATCTTTTATGTTTATTATCATTTATGTTTATCTTTGTAAATATATACAGACATACAGACCTACATACATACATACATACATACAGACATCATACATACATACATACATACATACATACAGACATACATACATACATACTACATACATACATACACCTACATACATACCATACCATACATACATACATACATACATACATACAATACTACATACATAATACATCATACATACATACATACATACATACATACAGACATACTACATACATACATACATACGACATACAGACATACAGACATACAGACATACCGACATACATACATACATACTACATACATACATACTCCAGACAACATACATACATACTACAGACATACATACATACATACATACATACATACATACATACATACAGACATACATACATACATACATACATCCATACATACATACATACATACATACATACATACATACATACATCTACTACATACATACATACATACACAGACAGACCGACAGAAGACATACATACATACATACATACATACATACATACATACAACTACTACATACATACATACATACATACATACATACATACAACATACATACAGACATACTACATACATACAGACATACATACTACATACATACATACATACAGACATACAGCGCGACATACATCATACATACAAACAACATACAATACATACACAATCATACATACAGACAGACATACATACATACATACACAAATACATACATACACAACTACATACAGACATACCCCATACATACATAAATAATTTTATTCAAATTATATATATTAAACTCAAAATTAAAAAAAACATATCATATATAACTATACGCCGGTATAGACCCATACGCGGCGTATAGCTCCTCCCTACAGTCCTCTTGCGACCAACGTACAGTGCTAATGCGACCAATTATTTTGTACTATACGTGGCGTATGGCCCCATACGCCACGTATAGTACAAAATAATTGGTGCTCCATGCGACCACTACAGTCCTCTGCGACCGACAACCATTTTGCACTATACGTGGCGTATGGATCCATACGCCACGTACACAAAAAATTAGTGGTGTCAGATGTACTTTTTGTACCATGTACGATTACATGGTACATACGCTGCGTATAGGATCCTATACGTGGAAGACGTGGCAAGCCTATACGTAGCGTATAGGCCCATACGCTGCGTATAGGATCCTATACGTGGCGTATGGACCCATACGCCACGTATAAATTATTTCGATATGACATGACCCAATTCGTTTTCCCTATATAACAACGATTTCGATAACACTTTCGATATGCTTTCGATTCTGTAAATCCCAACGTATTTCTCTCTCAAAATATCACACTTTTTATTCGTTCGGTATGTCGTTTTGGGACGGTAACTATTTGTTTGGTGAATATTCAAATGAATATTCAAATGAATATTCGTTCGTGGTGGATAGTATCAAGATGTGCGTACGTTCAATCTGCTTATGAACAGGACTGCCAGATTAAACCAATCGTATGTTCCCGATGATGAAGTTGAGTTTTGTCGAGAGTCAACTTACGACACGCAACAAAATAATATACTCTCGAGTGATGAAAACAACAGACAAAAGTATCGTTTGAAACATCTCAAAATTTTTATCTCTCGATGAGCTAGTCTGTTGGCTGTTAATAGAGGACGTGATAATGGTTACGTTATATTACACGAAGATCAAAGAAAAAAGAAGGTCAGGTCTAAAGGTATGGCTTATCTGTGATCGTGCGGGCGAACACAAAGTAAGCGACAGTTAGACTCTGTAGCAAAAATCGGATGTCCTTTTAAATTAGTAGGGATATACGACAACAAACGTCGTTCGTGGAAATTAGAGGTGCGATCGAAGTGACGAACATAACCATGATCCTGCTCAACATATGGAGGGCATCCTTTTGTAAGAAGGTTTCTCAAAACGAATACATTTGGTGGAGCAGCTTACTGATCAAACATGGAGCCTCGTAGCATCTTATCAGCTATTAAAAAGCAAATCCTAATAACGCATCAATAACCAGAGACGTATACAACGTTCAATATAAGATAAGAAGTGAAAGAAAAGTCGGTGAAACACCAATGCAAGTCTTAGAAAACCTTTTATCTATTAAAAGGTACGTTTATTACACCGAGGTTTTTTTTTCAATAGACTTAATTAAAATGAAGCCTAACTTTGTATTTGTATCCTCACTTAACAACATCAATTTTCCTTCCTTTTTCTATTAAAAGGTATGTTTTATTACACCCGAGAAGATCCCGATACTAATGTCGTAGAGATATATTTTTTTTGTCATCCTAAATCATACGACACTTGGCGTGCATTTCCGCACGTGCTGATGATAGACGCTACATATAAAACAAACATGTACAGCTTCCTTTGTTCAGATTGTTGTGTGACCCTCCACACAAGACATTTTGTGTTGCTCATGCGTTTATTAGCAAGAACGGGAAGATAATTTTGAATGGTGCTTAAAGATTGAAAGATACGTTAGCAGTGTATGGAGCCGCGCGTCATAATAACAGACAGAGATCTCGCTTTAATGAAAGCATGTGTTAAAGTGTTTCCGAATGCTTCAAAGTGTTTATGCAGGTGGCATATTGATGTAAATATCGCGAAACACTGTAAAGCAAGTTTTACAAAAGATGACTGGAGAAAGTTTAAATATGCATGGGCACGTTTGTGTGAGTCTCCCACGGCGGAGATTTACGAGTATAACTATAACCTTCTTTAACGAACTTAGTTGAAGCGAATCGAGAAAGTAAGTTTTTATTATATTTTAATTATGTTTTATTTATATTTTCAATATATAATTTAATTATGTTTATTATATTTTCAGAGGTGTCATATATAAACAGAAACTGGTTAGAGATTACAAAATGTTTTTATCAGCCTGGACTAACTTGAACCGCAATTTTGCCAACGCACAACAAATAGGGTGGAGAGTCAACATGCAAATTTAAAAAGTATCTTAAATCAACAAATCTCACTGGATAGACTTGTGGGTTTGTAGATCAATTGGTGAACGCACAAGAGGTAAATTTAAAAGAAAGCTTTGAGACAAGCAAAATTAAAACCATGAATCATCATAAACTTCCGCTATTTGATTACTTAAAGGCAAGGTTTCACACATAGCTCTTAATTTATTAGTTGCCGAAAACACTAAATTGCATGTGATACGCTCTGCAATGCAACATGTTTGTCATCTTTTCACTAGTTGTGGCTTGCCTTGTGCTTGTCGGCTGAAAAATATGAACATTCTGGTAATAGTCGCTCCATCATTATCATTTTTCTATTAAAGTGACAAATTATGTATTAATTTATACTTTATAATGCAGGCACTAAAATTCCATTAGATGCAATTGACGTATTTTGGACGAAGCTTGATAACATTAAGCCATCATATACGGTGGATGAAAAAGTTGATGTTGAAGAAGAAATGGACGGGTGAAACAACAAATAATGACACAACCGCAGCTGTAAATTTAGTTTGGTGGAAAAAAACAAAAAAGTGTATCCATGGAAAAATAACAAAAAAGCGCCTGTTGTTCAAACAGATATTCGCGGTCGTCCAACGTTAAAGGTTTCAACAACAAAAGTACGACACTCAACAAAGTACGTGCGACATGCCGACATAGCTCGTTTATTGCGTCTCACATTTCCGGAAGAACAAGTTCAGCTAAAGCCCCAGAAGCCTGCCATGCAACGTAGTCGTTCAACGTCATCTAAAGTATCACGGGTACTAATGAGTTTTTCTTCTTCGATTGTCGGAGATAACCAATTAAACAATATAAACAGTTAAAAAATTGGATTCCGTCAATCTTTCATCATATATTTCACGTATACGAGATGTCCGACCCGATGGAATTGTGGTTTTCGATCAATAGCTTTAGGCTTAGGGTTTGACGAAAATAAGTGATGTATGTGCGAACACAGCTTTTAGAAGAGTTGGACAGACATGAATTGGAGTACAAGAAGTTTTCGATACTTTGTACCCCGGACAGTATAACGAATTACGTCACACCATCGATTGGCAAAGTGTGGAACCTGCACCAGAAGAACATTGGATGATAATGCCGTATACGGATTAGTGGTTGCTCAAAAGTTTGGGGTTGTATTCTTCATTACTAAGCAATAATGGTTGTCAAACATTTTTCCCATTATGGGCTGATCCGAAAACTGTCATGCCTCATCATGTCGTGTCGATTGTTCATGTCAACAACAATCATTCGTCCACTTAAGTTAGAAGGAGATTATCCGATGCCAACATTAATATCTTTGGATTCTTAACGAAGCGTACGTGCTGCAGAATGGGAGATTATGTATAGGATTCGTATCTCGGAATACAACGCAATAATAGAGAAAACCGAGACCCCCGCTTATATAAATTTATTTTAATTTATAATTTGTAATATGCGAATTATATATTTTAATTTTAATTTTATTATTGTATTCATATTTATATATTAAAATAAAAACTCAAAAATAAAAAAATAAATATATAAGCTATACGCCGCGTATGGTTCCATACGCGGCGTATAGCTCTTCCACGTATGGGTCATAAGTCCACGTATGGGTATAAAATGTCAAACCCTATACGCCACGTATGGTCCCATACGCTGAGTATAGGGTATAAACGTCAAATCACAACATACCCTATACGCCGCGTATGGACCCATACGCGCCGTATAAGGTATAAACGTTAAATCAACAATGTACCCTATACCCGCGTATGGACCCATACGCGGCGTATAGGGTACAGGGGTGTTGATTTAAAATTAAGGGGTTCTAAATAAGGGACCCTAGTAAAAATTGTTCCACAGGCAAATTTAATCGAAGAGAAATCAAAACTGATTCATAATAACGACATCTAGTCAAACACATCCATAATTGTTTAAACATAGTCAATATTGATCACCGAACATATAGTCCTTTGTCATTGTAACTTAACATGACCGTTTGTTGAAAAGAATAATTCAATATCAAAAACACGTTAATATGTCGTTTCTATATTTTTTCCAAATTTGATTTAATTTATATTTTTTATATTTTAATTTGGATTAAAATGAGAGAGAGAGATAGAGAGAGTGTGTGTGATAAATCATTGAGCTTACTTTTCGTCTTCTCAATCATGGATCTCCTCGATTGTTTTTGTGTTCATCATATTCTTGCATTCTTAGAAAATCGTAAATGGGAGGAGAGGAGTGTAGTTTGGCGAAGAGAAATATGATTTTCATCAAACACAACGTCATGGAGATGAGATGATATATTAAGAGGAGAGATTGTGACATTTATACCTCATATGATTGGAGGGATAGCCAAGAAAAACATTCGAGAAAAAATGATTTTGAAGCTTGTGGATAGACGTAGAGGGATGAGAGGATAAGATAAAAAACAATGTGAAAAAAAGTTAAAAAGAAAATGTTTGTTTTAAAGAAGAAAGATGGGAGTGGTGTTTTTGTTTTATTTTCAAGGGAAAAATGTTAAGAAGATATGTAGCCATTTGTAATGCGTGATGCCAAAAAGTATTAGGAAGGAAGCATGAGTTAATAGGGTGCATACAATATATTATACACCGATTTTGCATTCGCCCTTATCATTTTGTGGGAGGTATTGATAAGAAAATCTAAAGACTATCCTGGTGTTAGTACAAACTCATGAAAGACTTATTATTGTTTTCGGTGCTGCCGTAACATTGGAAACATTTAATCTGACGTTCAAATCAGGTAGATATGATATTTTTGAAATCATGAAACATGGTAAAAACTTGTGATTTATTGGTTGAAGTACTGTGGCCTGTTGAGCTATGAATCGTGTGAGGTCCATAATTACTATGTAATATATCAAATGGTAATGACATAGTGTATAATATCATAAATCGATAGTATGATATGTTACCAAAAAGACAAGATTGGCAAAGATGTTTATAAAAAAAACACAAGCTAACAAAAATAAAATTATGTTTATTCAAAACATATGATAAAGAGGACCCGAGGTGACCCAAATGATGGTGCCAAAATGTAAAAGGAGCAGTGACTTGAGTAGAAGGAGATGAGAGTGGATGAGATCTCCGATGTTGTCATATCGGATGATAGGAATCAATCCTTAACAAGAAAGGTAAAGGGATCAAATTCTATAGAATCATATTGTTAGTTGTAAGATAATGAATGGATAATAAATCTATAATAAGTTTTGTACATTTACATTGTAAGGGTGGAAAAGGTGGTAAAGGATTTTGTTACCGATACTGTGAATAGGTACATGGAAACTGTTTTCAATGAAAATATGTACTTTGATATGCTATTATTGACACAGTTGAGATGTTGCCTATCATGTTAGACATATGATTTTTTGTGCTAGAGTCAAGATACCAGGTTGATCTGGATTGAGTGTCATGGTGTAAAGTGAAGTGTTGTTTGCTGTTAGTGGTAGTAGATGTTAGCAGGCGGCATAAGCATGTGCGGAAGATGCACCGAGGATACCTTTTAAGGAAACCACTCAAGATTAAAATCTATTATGTGGAGCATTCGGGAACTAGAAGTGTGTTCCAAGGTTGTGCGTTCCAAGAGAGGTGTTCCAAGATTGCGCATTCACGACCACCCTAGCTACCTCTACCTCAATAATTTGATAAAAATGGACACTGCAACCTGATCAAGTGGGCTGATCTAGAGCAATATCCCATCGATCAGGAGGTTTTGAAGTCGGGGGTCGATGGAGGGCTGTTGTTTGGCAGCTACATGTAGTGCTATTCTGGAGGGGCTTTGATTTGCTTTTCTTGTTTATTTTGAATAAAGTTTGGATCTTGCAGTACATAAATCTAGGAGTGGTGTGGATGTTAAAGTAGAGTACAATCCCATCATATTGATGCATGAGTACGTACTTTGATAATAAGTTAATAGACCATACGTTGATTAGCTTCCGGTGCATCAGCATTCATTAACTGATCGACCCGAGAGGTTCTTGAGTTCTTGGAAATAGGTTTTCATATTTGAAAACGACTACGTGCATCAACTTGGTATTTGCAAACTTATTTTCGAGATAAAAAAGCAAGAGAAAGCTTGCTATCAATGAATAGTTCAATAGACTTCCACGCATCTACGACAATAGTATTAGGTGCATCAGCGTGGTATTTGCAAACTTGTTTCATAAGATAAAGATCATGAGAAGGCTTGCTATCAATGAATATATGTTCAAAAGACTGCCATGCATCTACAGCACTAGTATTAGGTTTCAGAATAGCGCCCATAGATTCATTATAAAACAATGGTATCAAATCAATACTCAAAAGTAAAAGCACGTAACCCGATGTTTGACTTAGCTTCCGCTTTATGCACGGGCTGGGGAGAGGCCGATCGCTATGTGATCTAATGTATGTAATAACACCTTACACTTTGTGAAGAAGGCTATTTCTTTTGGCTTGGACCGATGACCTCAGTGACATAAAGCTTAATCTTACCATTTGCTTTAAGGCTCATCATACTACATAATCAAAAGTATGCAATATTGTTATGATATTGGTGTTTGGAGGAGTTCATTTTGTGATAGATTGTAACAATTTTTGATTGACTATCTTTCCTTGCATAAAACCATTATTATCTAGCAACTAAAAACCATGAAAATAGAGATGTTCTTGTCTTTTTATATATTCTGATCCTAGAGCAGAGAAACATGACCGTCTTTATCGGCCTTCTTCCTCGGTAATAGTCAACTGATTCATCTCTGATTCACTCACATAAGTTTGCAAACTATGAGCGCGCGCTCTAGAAACAAAAGCGGGTTCTTTAGGATTCGGGAGGCTTTCAATATCCATCCCTAACATACCAAGCACGCCAGTCATGGTAGGCCGATCTTGAGGGTCTTCTTGTACGCACAGTAGCCCAATAATCATACATCGTAACACTTCAATCGAGTTGCATGATTCGGCTAATGCTGGATCTAGTAAATCTAATGATTTATTCTCTTTCCACAAGTCCCAAGCCTGAAATGCATCAAAATTTAATGGAAGCTACATAAACAATTTGGGTTACAAAATCTTTTAGAACTCACTCACATAGGATAGAAGGCTAAAGGCTTCTTTATTATGATAATAACCTGTGTTTCTTTTTTCCACTAATAATCTCGAGTACAACTACTCCAAAGCTAAAAACATCCGACTTTATTGAGAAGAACCCGTTTAGCGCGTATTCTGGAGCCATATAGCCGCTGCATATGAGCAACATGAAAAAATTCTAAAGTGATCGACAGTAGTACTAGATTTGAAGGTGTGAAGTGTACGTACTAGGTTCCAACAACTCTTGTGTGGCTGCCGTCTGTATCTCCACCTTTAACTATCTTGGCCAAACCAAAGTCTGATATCTTGGATTCATATCCCCATCTAACAACACATTACTTGCTTTCAGATCTCTGTGATAATCCTCAACCGTGAATCTTGGTGAAGATAGAGAAGTCCTCGAGCAATTCCCATAATAATATCAAAGCGTAACGCCCAGTCAAGACGCATACTATGCTTCCTATCTTGCAAAAGTATCATCAAAACAGATATCATATTATTAAGATGACAAGTAATTACAAATATATAGAAGCACAAAACTGAAAGGCTAACCAAATATGAAGCGGTCCAAGCTTTTATTAGGCATGTACTCATAGAGTATATCATTTCATGATTCTTCATGCCGTATCCCAAGAGCCTAATAAGATTACGATGTTGAAGTTTGGCGATTAATAATACCTCATTTTTAAATTCCTTCAAACCTTGTCCAGATTGACTTGACAACCTCTTCACCGCCATTTCTGCTCCTCCCGGAAAGTTCCCTAGTCAAAACATATGCATCCAGCAAAAGCATCATGTTAGGAGTGGAAAATGGACGGGTTAGGTACCATTGTTTTGGGTACGGGTGAGTATGCTAATATGCAGTTTGATCAAGAGTTGTTTACCTTGTAAACAGGGCCGAATCCCCCTGTCCAAGTTTATTTGCAAGCGAAAAATTCTCAGTGGCGGATAATATTTTTTTGAATTCAAAGAAAGGTACATCAAGATATTTCCTATCTTCTTCACTTAGTACGCCACGGCCTAGAATATGAAGAACAGGAGTAGCATTATAGCAAATTGTTAAAACACAGATTTCATTCTCCAATTTGATATCTAATTCTATCTAATTATTGTTCCTTTTGTCTATTTCATGTTTGGGCTCCTTATTGCTGGTTGGGCCTGTTTGGAGTTGCTATGGAGGTTCTCTTGCTGAGCCCAAGGCTATTACTAGAAGGCTCATGCTGTCTTTATCATCGGGAGGTGGGTGTAGTCATCAAGCAGCAGAACATCAAGCCTAAGGGCTTCCTCTTGGGCCCTCCTTGATGATGTATGGTCGGCGAACACAAAGCCTTAGGGCTGTCCTCTCCTTCGGCCCTCTTTGATCCAGGGTTCCTGGTTGAAACCCTAAATTCTTTCCTATAAACTGCTCCTGGTTCTCGTTCTTGCAGCAGCCTTCGATTATTGATTCTGTCAATTTTGTTGAACCTATTTTGGTTCTGATTTTTGTGGTGAACAGACTTGGAGTTCTTGACTTAGTTTCTTGTTTCATCTTGATCTTGAATTGATACTTTTGACATGGTATCAGAGCCTCGTTGGCTCTGACTGTCGTCTATTCGATCCGCTCTTCCGCTCGATCTCGTTGGCTTTTGCTGTTCATTCTTGGTTCGCGACAGAAGATTCTTCTGTTGTATTCTAGGGCTAACACCCTAGGTCTTTTGTTAAAGTTAAAGATCCCTAACTTGGGTATTGCTAAGCAGTACTGTTGGTGTTCTGTTGATTCACGGCTGTAAATCTGCGAAATTGAATCTGGTTGTTCTACTAAAGATTGGAATTGCATAACCTGGGCATCTCTGGGTGAGTTCGTTCCATTATCTCATTTTTTTTGTTCTTTATTATTTCTGCATCAAGAATATTATCTTGTTTAGGCATTATTTGGACTGGGTTAGGAGGACCAGTACTGTTTCTAACAGGGAGCCATCCCCTGTCTCTATTTTTTGTGCATCTCTACTTGTTACTGTTTTCTATATCTGTGTGCATCACTTGTGTGTTCTGAATTATATGCTTGCATAAACAACATAAACTAATCCTTGATCTACCACTTAAGTGGTGTGAAAACCTGGCTCTGGTTTGTGTTGTTCTTTGTACGTGTGCCTGCTTGCTATCATACCTTATTTGTGTCTATGGCTGATTCTGAATCTGGAGTTCCTCCTACTGGATCTGGTCCCATTGTTTATGTCTGAAACTTTTATAAGCAAACTTGATGCTAGTGACCCTCTATATTTACATCCTAGTGATTCCAGTAACTTAACTTGGGTATTGCTAAGCAGTACTGTTGGTGTTCTGAGAATTATATAGTATGGGCAAACGCAATGAAACTTGCTCTTCAGGCAAAAATAAGATTGGATTCATAGATGGGTCATGTAAAAGAGCAACTGATAATGAGATTCTTGCTATACAGTGGGATAGATGTAACTCTGTTGTTCTTACCTGGCTGCTTAATTCTGTGATTGAGGAACTATATGTCGGTCAAGTTTACTCTAAGTTGGCATCTGAGGTTTGGGGGGATCTAAAAGAAACATATGACAAAGTTGATGGGTCTGTTATGTTTGGTCTACACCAAAAATAAACTCATTAAAACAAACGGCTCAACTGTCTCTGAGTACTATCATAAACTAAATACAATGTGGAAACAGTTTGATGCAATGATTCAACTACCTTCATGTTCATGTAATGCCTCAAAAGAATTTAATGATTTTAGTCAATTGATAAAACTTATGCAATTTCTCATGGGTCTTGATGACATCTATCAACCTGTGAGAACTAACTTATTAACTCGGGATCTTCTACCTACTATCAAAACTGCTTTTTCAATCATTTCTAGAGAGGAGTCCCACAGAGGGTCTGCAAATGTAACAAAAAATCAAAATGTGGGTTTTATGTCAAAAACAACTCAAACAAATGACAATCAAAAAAGGTTTGGAAGAGGACCTAACCCGAATTTAAAATGCACGCATTGCAACAAACTGGGTCATACGGTTGAATGTTGTTTTGAAATTATTGGTTACCCTCAGAGAACAAAATCTAAGATTGGGTTAGGAAATTACCAAACTTCTAAATCTGCTGTGTCAAATAACACAATATCGCACACAGATACCACTAGATCTTCACCATCTCTTACTGCTGAACAGATAAATCGTTTACTTGGTCTTCTGAATGATAAACCTGCTGACACTCCTCAAATTGCAACTTCGGAGATATCTCTTATAATGTGTCAAAAACTCAATCGATCTTTATTTTGCATCTCAGTCTGGGTCACTATCTTCTGGATGGATCGTAGACTCTGGTGCAAACCAGCACATGGTCATGTCTGATAAGAACCTTTTTAACATAATGGACGTTTCATGTTATAACATCAAGGTCAAACACCCTAATGGTACCGATGCCATTGTAACAAAATTGGCTGTCTAAAACTAAGTAATGATGTGATCTTATCAGATGTGTTTGTTGTGCCTAACTATTATGTAAATTTGATGTCTGTTTATAAGTTGGCCAAAGACAACAAGTTAGAAGTAGTCTTTAATGAAAGTAACTGCTTTATCCAGGATTCTCTTTCAAGAAAGTCCTGGTGACTGGTAATCAAGTTGATGGTTTATACATGTGTGGTGACTCTTCTTCTGTGTCAAAGGTGTGTCTTAATAGTTATAACTTTACAAATCTATGGCACTTCAGATTAGGACACCCCTCTGACAAAGCTCTTGAAGTTCTAAGAACTAAATTAGGCCTCAACATCAAGGTTCCTCTAACCCTTGTGACACGTGTCATAGGGCTAAACAACATCGTGAGCCTTTCCCTCTGAGTGACAACAAATCTAACTCCATTGGGGATTTAATTCATCTTGATGTTTGGGGCCCGTACAAGGTGCCTAGTAGAGAAGGACATAGATTCTTTCTCACCGTCGTTGATGATTATTCACGGTCTGTATGGATATATCTGATGAAAAATAAAGATGAAGTGGTTTCTAACTTTGAATCGTTTTCAAATTTGATCAAAAACCAGTTCTGCAAATCTATTAAAGTTATTCGAAGTGATAATGGGACTGAGTTCATAAATAATCAAATGAATTATTTTACAAACAAAAATGGTATCATCCACCAAACAACTTGTGTCCATACACCTCAACAAAATGGAATTGTAGAAAGAAAACATAGGCACCTTTTGAATGTTGCTAGAACCTTGCTATTTCAGGGGAGCGTTCCTCTTCGCTTCTGGTCTGATTGTGTGCTAACTGCTGCTTACTTAATTAACAGGACTCCCTCCTCCATCCTAAATGGCATGTCACCTTATGAGCTTATGTTTGGTTTTCAACCCTCTTTAAATCACCTTAGAATTTTTGGCTGTCTCTGTTTCTCCACAATACTAAATAATTCAAATAAGTTTGGTCTTCATGCTGAAAATGTGTTTTCATTGGTTACTCCCCCTTCAAAAAGGGATACAAGTTATGGAGTCTTGATAAAAACAGTAATTTTTTCTAGAGACGTAAAGTTCTATGAAACTATTTTTCCCTTCAAAGAAAATAAAATACAAAATGATATAACAGAAACTGAAAATAATAGGATCACCAACCTTAATTTTTTGATTTTTTTGAAACAGATCAGTCTTTAAGTACTAATGGTGAGACTCCCAATGATGATAAGAGGGTTACAAATAAGAAGGCCCCTTCGATCAGCAACCTAGCTGTAATACTCACATTTAGATGTTGAGGCTGATTTTGTGCAGCCACAAGGTCAGACTCTGAACCTAGTGATGGCTTGGCACAATCTCAGCAGCCCTATTGTGCGAGTGATGGCACTTGTGAGGCTGGTCCAAGTGAGCATAATGATAAAATGTACTCTTCTGAGGGAATCAGTGAACCTAATGACCCCATTAGAAAGTCTTCTAGAGTCTCATCCCTACCAAAAAACTAGATGATTTTATAATAGAAGGTAGGGTAAAATATGGGATGGAAAAGGTGGTGAACTACTCAAATCTTTCTGCTGAAAATAAGGTTTTTGTTTCTAGTCTAAATAAAACTGTTGAACCAAGGAACTTTAAAGAAGCTCATTCTGATAACAACTGGGTGAATGCTATGAATGAGGAAATGGAGGCCTTAAATAGAAATAACACATGGAGTCTTGTTGATCTTCCTGAAGGTAGAAAACCTATAGGTTGTAAGTGGGTGTTTAAAATAAAATATAAGTCAACTGGAGAAATAGATAGGTATAAGGCTAGGTTAGTTGCAAAGGGTACAGTCAAAAGGAAGGAATTGACTTTGATGAAACCTTTTCTCCAGTGATTAAAATGGTTACAATTAGGACTGTCATTTCTCTAGCTGTTCAAAATGATTGGCTTCTTTTCCAGTTAGACATAAATAATGCCTTTTTGTATGGTGACTTGAATGAAGAAGTATATATGAGTTTACCTGAAGGTTTCTTTCCTCAAAATGAAAGTAAAGTCTGCAAACTAAACAAATCTTTGTACGGGCTTAAACAAGCTCCTCGCATGTGGAATGAGAAACTAGTAGGAGTGTTACTTAAACTTGGTTTTACTCAAAGCAAATGTGATTACTCTCTGTTCATTAAGTATGTGGATAATGTGTTTATAGCCCTGCTTGTTTATGTTGATAATATCATTGTCACTGGAAATAGTTTGAATGAAATTGAAAGAATGAAAAGTTTGCTGAAACAAAAATTCTTGATTAAGGATCTTGGTGTTCTCAAATATTTTCTAGGAATAGAAGTTATTCGAACAAATGAAGGGTTATGTTTATCTCAACGAAATATTGCATGGACTTGCTGTCTGAGTTTGGGCTTAGTGGATGTAAGCCTGTATCAACTCCTATAGAGCAAAATTATGTAATCATGAATTCTTGTAAAGAGGACACAACTGTTTTATCAAATGTCACTGACTTTCAAAAACTCATTGGAAAATTAATATATTTGTCCCATACCCGTCCAGATATTTCATATGCTGTCCAATTTCTAAGTCAGTTTATGCATCAACCTACAAATTCACATTTACAAATTGCTCTTAGGTTGTTAAGGTACTTAAAAGGGGCACCAGGCGTGGTATTTGGTTTAAAAAGAGTAAAAATTTTAATTTGTCTGCCTTTGCGGACTCTGACTGGGCAAAATGTTTGCACTCTAGGCGGTCGGTTACCGGCTTTTGTATTTTTCTGGGTGATTGTTTGATCTCTTGGAAAAGTAAAAAACAGGCAACCGTCTCTCGCTCCTTAGCTGAGGCTGAATATAGATCTATGTGTGCTGCATCATGTGAAATAATTTGGTTAATAAATCTGCTGCAAGAGCTGTTAGTTCCTATCACTCTTCCAGTTGATCTATTCTGTGATAATGATGCTGCACTATCCATTGCAGCAAACCCTGTATTTCATGACCGAACAAAGCACTTTGAAATTGATCTTTTCTTTCTAAGGGAAAAACTAAATGCTGGTGTTATTAAACTGTTCCTATATCGTCTTCTAACCAATTAGCAGATTTGTTTACTAAAGGTCTTTTGGTTCAACAACATAATTTTTTGATAAACCAGTTAAAATTACATGATGTGTTTGGAGCATCAAATTGAGGGGGGGTGTTAAAACACAGATTTCATTCTCCAATTTGATATCTAATTCTATCTAATTATTGTTCCTTTTGTCTATTTCATGTTTGGGCTCCTTATTGCTGGTTGGGCTGTTTGGAGTTGCTATGGAGGTTCTCTTGCTGAGCCCAAGGCTATTACTAGAAGCTCATGCTGTCTTTATCATCGGGAGGTGGGTGTAGTCATCAAGCAGCAGAACATCAAGCCTAAGGGCTTCCTCTTGGGCCCTCCTTGATGATGTATGGTCGGCGAACACAAAGCCTTAGGGCTGTCCTCTCCTTCGGCCCTCTTTGATCCAGGGTTCCTGGTTGAAACCCTAAATTCTTTCCTATAAACTGCTCCTGGTTCTCGTTCTTGCAGCAGCCTTCGATTATTGATTCTGTCAATTTTGTTGAACCTATTTTGGTTCTGATTTTTGTGGTGAACAGACTTGGAGTTCTTGACTTAGTTTCTTGTTTCATCTTGATCTTGAATTGATACTTTTGACACAAATGTCATGAGAATCATATATGCAGAACAAATGTAGATACATAAAGGTACAAAATTGTGTCATTTACCTCGACGTTTCATCCTTCTATAGAGTATAACACCAATGCTGCAAAGAAACACAAGACCAAACATCCTGAAACGATCCCTGAAATGGAGAATCAGAAGTTTCTTAATCGTGGTTAAAGACAAGAAAAATGGAAATTGCTGTTAAACCAACTTAAGATCACCTGCTACTAGCACTTTGGTATTGCTTTTGCGATGATCAGACGAAACTTTGATGTGGATCTTGTCTAGATATGTCGCGTTTGAAAGAAGCTCAAGTGATACATTATTCAAGTTTTCACTATTCCAATGCAGACATACATTGGAGATAAAAGTATACGCGTTACAAAGGCAATAATCCAAACAAGAATTTCTGCATTCTGATTCATCTAACTGTTGTCCTTCACTTTCAGGAAATGCATAAAGAGAGATTTTTCTGAAATAACTTAAGATGAACACGGGCTTCTCTATCTTAACACTACAATTCACTTCGGTTTTTCTCACACACCCACCGGAGAAACTGCCCAGATTCCAATTATGCGATGATCTAGGCTCGAATCCGGTCAAACAATTACAAGATGGCAACATCTGCGAGTTGCAAACACCAAACGCCCCACACCCACCATAAATATCACAAACTTCATGTGGTTGAGACCAAAACAAAGTCCATTGCTCGTAGCTCTCGAGCCATAACGACTGCTGAATCTGCCCTGAGACGTCTAAAATTAATCTTGAGATAACTGAAGAATTGTATAAATGGTATGCTAAGTAACTCTCGTTTTCATTATTAATATAGCTGAAATTATACATAGAATTCAACCTCATTTCAGGTATTAAGCTGAAGATTTGACCATTCCAACTTCCACTAGCCCAATACTGCACTGTTCTATTCCACAAGATTACAAACTGCTTCTGATCTTGGTCAATCTCTAATGAAAAGAGGCCCACCGCAGGATCTTCTGTACTTTTCCATGAACTAATAAACTGCTTCGTATACGTACGCTTGTTGTATAGTAACCGCATACCAGGCAAGAGGGTATGAGTTGGATGATCAAAACTTTGCCAAATTGGCATGCTTGAATTCGATCCATATCTTAAAACCAAATTACCATCATCAAGAAGAACTACTGATGCAGGTGTAGCAGTAGAATTCTTGTTTGTTGACCAAATTTGGGTGTTTGACTCATCTAACAGCACTAAGTTACCATCTATGATCTTCAAGTTAGAAGAGAATTTATCAGAGATAGGTGTTTCTCTATTTGCTACCCAAACTATTGTTGTTGTTTTCACTTTTTGTACCAGATTCCTATGTAATAATTGGGAGACTTACCTGGTCTAAAGAAACCGATTTCAAAGTTCCCATCGCGAGAGACGAGTGTCTGGTTTCCGGAGAGAGATTGATCTGCAGCTAATGTATCAGCTGCATATGAGACAGGAGGAATGATAATGAAATAGAATAAGAGCTGTGAAACTGTTAAAATCATGCTTTTGCTTCTGCATATGCTCAAAGTGGCAGGTTTTCACCAATTATAAACATGGTAATCAGATAAGCTTAAAAGTTGACTTTGAAAGTTTCATTCTGAATATTAAATAAATATGCAATATAACAATCAAAACATGTACTAAGATTCCTTTATACACCCTTGATTCATGGTAATAATAATAATAATAAATTTCGATTGCTTTGTATCTTTGACTCTAATTGTATCGGCAAGTATTTTGCGCGCGCACATAATCATGGCGCGCGCAAAAGGAATACGCTAATAGAATCATAATCCTTAGGCAAAGTGGCTGAAACTGGCATTTTTGAAACTGACGTTTTTGAGTTGTTCTTCCTCTTCTTTTTTCAAAGTTTCTCAGTCACCAAAAATAAACTAATTATAAAAACTTGAGTTGTTTAGTTGTCATTTTAATGAGCGTTAGAGGTCCCATTTTAAAATATTATTAAGTGCAACACATAATCCTTCGTTAATCTCTTGACATATTAAATAAGTATGCTTGTACGAGCACCCTTGACCCCCTAGCTTTCTTTCTAAACTCCATTAGAGAATGAAGAATATTGATCAAAAAATTCATCACCACCACCATCAGTTTCAATCTTTAAGCTGCTAGATGATAAAAACTATATTCAAAAAGCAAAACTTCTTTTGCTTTTACAAGAGAGAGAGTATATAATTCTATATACTCACATTTGGTCATTAACCGAAGAGCTTTTTGATCTAGCGGTACCCACATGTTTAAAATGATAATCCTCCCTAAGAGGTGGAGGTTATGTAAAATTAGAAGTAGATTATATTACTGTTAAAAATGAACGACTCACTTTAAACGTTGAATTATTGTTTTTATTTTTTTAGTTTTCCCAAATGAAATTATTGTAATTGTCTATGATAAAGTTATGATACGAAACTTTAGAAGGTCCCACAGTAAGATCAGAGTAATTTTGAAAAAAAATGTGTTACAGATAAGATCAAAGATACGTTGGCGGTAATTTCTAACCCGATTCGCAAGCTGGTGAAGTTTGGGTACCTAAGTTAACAAGTCGGTCAAGTTTAACTTAATTCATATTATTTAGTAATTAGTATTGTAGTCAAGTATGACTCTAACAAAATGGTTAGATCCTACAGTTTAGCAATCCTAATTGTATTCAAATATGCTGAATTTTTAGCCTATATATACATAATCAAGGTTTAGTGTTATGTATGAGTTGTAACTATGTTTTTGAGTTAAGTATTCTTGGTTATAATAAAGAGTTTGTGAATTATCCAAATAGCGTGTTCTTATATTATCAACTCGAGACTTGAACTACTATCAAAGCTTGGTGTAATCGAGAGCCAAGTTTAAGGTGCCAGAATTGATACTAGAACGAAGCTGATTGAATAGTTGTCGACAAAGCGATCTAGGGTTGTTCCTTTTGCCAAGACGACCTACGGTCAAGGGAGACATGCGGGTAAATGATTATTGTTGAGGAAGATCAAAGAGGCCACCGTGTGCCAACTTCAAGATGCCGATCTTTGATTTCGGGATCCAAGGAATTGAACCAAAGCCGGAGGCCCAAATTGGTTCAAGAAAAGGGTTCTAGAGTCAACTTAAGGATTTGCAAAGCTTGTGTTTTTGGATCATTCATGTTCTAGCATAATTCAACTTTCAAGTGTCAAAAGATAATTAACCGGTAGAAGTGAAATAAATTATCAAAGGAATTTAGGAGATTACAATCAACCAACAAGGTGTGGAAAAGTGAAAAGAAAAAAAAAGGAATCATAATCGCAAGCCACAAGTAGGTGACGGGTGTAATGGGTCATCAACAACAAGTCGGTTGAGATCCAATATTATTGCCCTCAACCAATATTATTGCTCTTTCGAGGAGGATGTGATTCAACGATGATTCAAGAAAGTTGAAGAGTTGCGACTACTACTCAAGATAAAAGACCTTGATGGTACGGTGTTGCTTCTAGTAGAAAGCTTATACAGTTCAAAAATTAGGAGGGTGATTGTTGGGGGTGATTTTTAATCCGATTCATAAGCCGATGAAGTTTGGGGACTTTGACTAGTCGGTATGCCATACTCCCAAGAAAAGCTTGAACGACCTTCAACAAAAGGGTACACATACCCGAAACGACACGGGTGGGTAGATAGAGAATACCTAAGGGTGCGAGACAACCCTCTCTAAAGAGTTTAATTTAATTCCTATTATTTAGTAATTATTATTATAATCAAATAAGACTCTAACAAGTTTGTTAGATCCTAAAGTTTAACAATCCTAATTGTATTCAAATAGATTTAGTAATTATTAGTTTTTAGCCTATAAGTACATAACTAAGGTTTACGGTTACTTATGTTGTAACTAGATATTTTAGTTAAGTTATCTTGTCTATAATAAAGAGTATCAGAGTGATCCAAATAACGTATTTTTAAATATCGATTCAAGTTTTGAAGATATACATTATAATATATAAAAGTAGTTAGAAAATTACGGTATAGACAATTTGTTTAAAGTGGTTTATTCAATTGTTAAGTTTAAAAACAAGAATATTCAATTGTTAAGTTTAAAAACACGAATAAGTAGTTTTTTTATAGTAAAACATATGAAATTTAGTTTAATGGAATTTCAGTTAATGGATTATTATTTATTAAGGAAGAGTTTAAATAAAAGGGTTTAAAATTCAAAAGATGTATAAGAAGTATCACAATAATCAATATTTTTAATCAGCGGTTGAGATTAAATTGTAGGAATGAAATTTGCTAGATGGTTATTTTAAATATAACCACTTTTGTTATTTTTTTCAAGTCTCCCATGTTATTACACTTTTCCAACTTTTATATACACCATCACTTTTTTTAATAAAAAATTCCATCATAATAACGTGAGCTTTTTATCTTTAAAAGTATGTTTTTTATCTTTAAAACGAGTACACTATCGTTATATAAAAATAATAATTTTTTCTGCTCTTCATTTTATGTTTAGTGCAGTTCATTGTGATTTTTTAATTAGTTATTGTATTTTTCTAAAATAATGAATTTAAAAAAATATAATGGTGAAAAATATTGTTGTGTTTTTGAGAGGATAAATTGAAGGCAAACATTTAAGAAATAATGAGAATGTTCCCACTAAGACCACCGATTCCAAAAACCTTTTTATTTTCATGTAGAGTATATAATATACATCAACCTTCCACTGACCATATGGTTATTCTTTCTTTTTTCTTTTTACGATATTTATCAAGTCACCTCTTATTACAAACATTTTACTTCCCGGTAATGAAAGGGCGTTTCCTTACATAAGATATGTTGACATAAATGATATGGTAAAAGAATAACATATATGCAAGTTTCATCCAAAATAAAAGATTAAATGTGCATCTTTGGAAGGAGGACGGTATTCTGATTCTAAATCAAAAGGAAGTGACCTTATACCTTTATTTTCTATCGTCCTTCTTCTTGGGTAATAGTCAATGATAGATCTCTGATTCATTGACATATGATGGCAAATTATGATTGCGTTTTTAGAAACAAAAGCTGGTTCTTTGGGATCTGGGAGGCTCTCAATATCCATCCCCAACATAAGAAGCACATTCGTCATGGTAGGCCGATCTTGAGGCTCTTCTTGTACACACAACAACCCAACAATCATACATCTCAACACTTCAATCGAGTTGCATGATTCCGCTAATGCTGGATCTAGTAAATTTAATGGCTTTTTCTCTTTCCATAAGCCCCAAGCCTAAAACACATCAAGATTAAACAAAAATCTACTAAAACTCATTTGGATTTATAAACTCTTGAGGAACTCACATACGATACAAGGCTAAAGGCTTGCTGATCTTGATAATAACCCGTGTTTCTTTTTCCACTAATGATCTCGAGTACGATTACCCCAAAGCTATAAACATCCGACTTTATGAGAAGAACCCATTTAACGCATATTCTGGGGCCATATAACCACTGCATTAAGAGCAACATATATATTTTAAGAAAATTTGTAAATGTAAAAAAACTTGAATAAGATTTGCTATATACAGATGTGAAATGTAGTTACTAGGTTCCAATAACTCTGGTGGTGCTAGATGCTGTATCTCTGCCTTTAACTATCTTTGCTAAACCGAAGTCTGATATCTTGGGATTCATTTCCTCATCTAATAATACATTGCTTGCTTTCAAATCTCTGTGAATAATCCTCAATCGTGAATCTTGGTGAAGATAGAGAAGTCCTCGAGCAATTCCCATGATAATATCAAAGCGTAACGCCCAGTCAAGATTTATACAAAGCTTCCTATCTACCATCAAAACCATAATGTCAGATTTAGATTTCTAACATAAAACTGGTTGCAAATAGAAGTACGAGAGTCTAACCAAATATGAAACGATCCAAGCTTTATTAGGCATGTATTCATAGAGAAGTATCATTTCACGATCCTTAATGCTGTATCCCAAGAGCCTAACAAGATTACGATGTTGGAGTTTGGCAATTAATAATACCTCATTTTTGAATTCCTTCAAACCTTGTCCCGATCGACTCAACAACCTCTTCACTGCCATTTCTGCTCCCCCAGGGAAAGTTCCCTAGTCAAATCATATGCAAGCAATAAAGCAGCACATTACGGGTGGGAAAGTATGAGCGTATGGTAACATAACTTTGGGTAGGGGTTGGTCCGGGTTGACACAAAACATTATTTGTTCAATTGTTTATAAGAAGGTTGCTTGTTAAATATTTTCCTTTCGTCAATCTAGTCTTCATAGTTTTCAAGGGATGGACTGATGGAGGAAGTAACTTCTTTAAACAAAAAACTCAACCAAGAGACATGAACGCTATTAAACAATATGATCAAGAGTTATTGTTACCTTGTAAACAGGACCGAATCCCCTTGTCCAAGTTTATTTGCAAGTGAAAAATTCTCAGTGGCAGATAATATTCTTTTGAATTCAAAGAAAGGCACATCAAGACCTTTTATATCTTCTTCACTCAGCACCCCTGGATCTACAGAATGGAGAATATATTGATTTAATAGCAGATGATCACTGAAAATCATACATGCTGAACCGGATATAGATAAAGGTACAAAGTTGTCGCATTTACCTCGTCGTCTAACCCTTCTGTAGAATATAACACCAATGCTGCAAAGAAACACAAGACCCAAAAATCCAGAAATGATCCCTGGGATGGAGAACCAAAAGTTTCTTAATAGCTGTTGAAGATAAGAAAATGGAATGTGTAATTAAAACCAACTTAAGTTCACCTGCTATTAGCACTTTGGTATTGATTTTGTCATCATCGTTTTTAGAAACTTTGATATAGATTGTGTCTAGAGATGGATCTTGTGAAAACAACGTGTATTGATGTAAATTTTTTGATATGTTATATAGGTTATCATGATTCCAGTGCTGGCATATGTTGGAGATAAAAGTATATGCTTCACAGATGCAGTAATCCAAGCAAGAACTTCTACATGTTGATTCATCTAATCGCCGGGCTTCATTTTCAGGAAATACAGAAAGAAATCTTTTTTCAACATAAACTGTGATGAACATGTATTTCTTTATTTTACAATTCAACTCAGTTTTTCTCTTGCACCCACTAGAGACATCAGACAGATTCCAATCGCTCTGTGATATAGGCTCAAAATCAGTCAAGCAGTTACAGAATGGCAACATCTGCTGATTGCAAACACCAAATGCCCCACACCCACCATAAACTTCACATATAACCCGTGGTTGAGCCCAAAATAAATTCCACTGCCCAGTTGTGTCCAACCATGACAACCACGTAAGCTGGCCTGAGACGTCTATGATAAATCTTGAAATAGTTGAAGTACTGTATAAAGAATAAGTGAAATAACTCTCGTTTTCATTATCAACATAGCTAAAATTATAGATATAACTCAAGCTTAATTCAGGTACTAAGCTAAAGGTTTTAGTTTGAGCATTCCAAGCTCCACTAGCCCAATACTCCACAGATCTATTCCATTTGAGTACAAACTGCTTCTTATTTTGGTCAATCTCTAAAGAAAAGAGTCCCACTGCTGGATTTTCTATACTTTTCCATGCAGTTAAAGTCTGCTTCGCATTCATACGCTTGTTATACTGTAACCGCATACCAGGCAAGAGAGTATGAGTTGGATGATCAAAACTTTGCCAAATTGGTGGGCTCGAACTTGATCCATATCTTAATACTAAATTACCATCGTCAAGAAGAACTACCGATGCAGCTGTAGCAGTAGAATTCATGCTTGTTGACCAAATTTGAGAGTTTGACTCATTTAATAGCACCAAGTTACCATCTATGATCTTCAAGTTAGAAGAGAATCTACTATAGATGGGTGTGTCTCTATTTGCTACCCAGACTACTGTTTGATCAGATATAGTTTTGTACCATATTCCTATGTAATAGTTGTAAGACTTACTTGGTGTAAAGAAGCCCATTTCAAACTTTCCATCACGCGAGACGAGTGTCTGGTTTCCGGAGAGAGATTGATTCACAGCCAAAGTATCAGCAGCAGATATGAGAGCAGGAAAGAATACTATATATAAAAACAACTGAGAAGCTACTAAAATCATGTTTTATTAGTTTATTATACTCAACTTTGTTTATTCCTACAAACATGATCATGCTAATGACAAAAGGTGAAGAACTTTACGCAAAAACTTATGGTTAGCACTCCACAGACGACTTGGAAGATCTGCTCTAAGTCTAAGGTTGTTAATATACATGATACGATTCTCACGTGCTTATCACATGCTGGACGTTAATATCGTTGTATACGATTGTAGTTAGAAGTTAGTTAGCTTACGTGTCTGGTAGTTAGAAGATATTTATAGTTAGTTGGAGTTTGTTTCAAGTTTAGTAGTGTGTATATATAGTTACATGTATACATTTCGAAGGTAATAAAATCTTTCATATCGTTCCAATCAAGATGGTATCAGAGCCATAATTCCGATCTGCTCCGATCATCTTCTTCACAATTTCCGATCCAATTTCCGATCAGATTCTTAATCATCTTTTCGATCCGTTCGTTTCCTCTTCTTGATTTCTTTGTTTTGCTTCCGCTATTTCAATCATGTCGTCTTCTTCTTCGATGTCGTCTTCATTCTTATCATCATCTTCCACCAATTCAATTGATTCAACGAATCCTTTATACCTGCATCCATCAGATCATCCAGGAATGTTACTCGTTTCTAAACCTTTCGATGGATCTGGATTCGGTGCATGGAAAAGAGCAATGTCTATTGCTTTATCTGCGAAAAATAAATCTGGATTTGTTGATGGATCTGTTAAGTCACCGACAGATCCGAATCAATCTCTTCTTTGGAAACGGTGTAATGACATGGTAATGTCATGGATTCTTGATACTTTGTCTCGTGATATCAGTGAAAGTGTGCTGTATACGAATACTGCTTCTGCTCTTTGGGAAGAATTGAATGATAGGTATGGTCAATCAAATGGTGCGAAATTTTACCAGTTGCAGAAAACAATCTCTCAAATGGCTCAGGGAACTGATGATATTGCTTCTTATTTTACTAAACTCAAGCGAAATTGGGATGAATTAAACACTTTGAATAGTGTTGTTCCTTGTACTTGTGGATCTGCTGCTGTTTTGATGAAAAGAGAAGCTGATCAGCGATTGGTCCAGTTCTTGATGGGACTGAATTCTACCTATGATGCTGTTCGAGGTAACATCTTGATGATGAAACCTCTTCCTTCTATAAATGAAGCATATGCATTACTGATTCACGATGAAAAACAAAGAGAGATACATGCACACACTCAATTTGTTCATGATTCTGCTGCAATGAATGTTACTTCATAAAGTAAGTTCAATGGTAACAAACATGTTGTTTGTACTAATTGTAACAAGTCTGGACATATAGCTGCTAAATGCTATAGGTTGATTGGGTTTCCTAAAGACTTCAAGTTCACTAGATCAAAGAAGATGGCTGCTAATGTGTTTAATGGTCCAAATGAGTCTAGTGAACCAAATGATTTCTCTGGTTCTTCTGTTCCTGGTCTAACAGCTTCACAATACCATGACTTGATTCAACTTTTACACAAGAATGCTGCAGTTTCCGATAAAACTGATGCAGATTCCAATGCAATCAACTATGCAAATTTTGCAGGTATTGTGAGTTGTTCTTCTTTGATATCAGATTCTAAATGGATTATTGATACAGGAGCAAGTAATCATATGTGTGCTGATGCAACTCTATTTTCCTCTATTCATGACCTTCCTAAACCAAATTTCATTTATCTTCCAAATGGTCATTTTCTTAAGATCATTAAAAGTGGTACTATCAAGTTAAATGATCATCTTACACTCTCAAATGTTCTTTTAGTACCTGAGTTCAAACATAATCTTTTGTCTGTTCCTAGATTATGTCATGAAACTAATGGTTTGATCTATTTCTCTGCAACTTCTTGCATCTTGCAGGCCCCTTCTCTGAAGAGGCCAGTGGTTCTTGGTAAACTACTACATGGACTTTACATGCTGCATCATTCTAAGCCTGTTTCAGTTCCTCATTTGAATTTTCATTCTGTTTCTTGTAATAATGTCATTAGTAGTGACATTTGGCATTCCAGACTTGGACATTTGCCAGCTTATAAGCTGAAACAATTATCATTTCTTTCTCATTTGAATGTTGATTCTATTAAGTCTTGTAGTGTATGTCCTAAGGCTAGACAACATTGTCTTCCTTTTCCTGTTAGTCACATTAAAACCACCAAACCTTTTGAGCTTATTCATATTGATGTGTGGGGCCCTTATAATGCTAACACATACAATGGTTTTAGATATTTTCTTACCATTGTAGATGATTATAGCAGAAATACTTGGACTCATTTGCTGAAAACTAAGTCTAATGCATTTGAGGTATTGCAAGGTTTTGTTGAAATGGTTTCTACTCAATTTGATTCTAAAATCAAATATATTCGTTCTGATAATGCTTTTGAATTGGGAACTGGAACTAGACAGGCTGGTTATCTTTTACATAAAGGTATAGCACATCAAACTTGTTGTGTTGGTGTTCCTCAACAGAATGGTGTAGTTGAGAGGAAACACAAACATCTTTTGGAAACTGCTAGAGCTCTTTTGTTTCAATCCAAACTTCCAATTTCATTTTGGGGTGAGTGTGTTCTTACTGCTACACACCTTATCAATCTGTTTCCCACACCTGTTCTTGCAGGTAAGACTCCTTTTGAGGTTTTATTTCAAAAACTTCCTTCCTATGATCATTTAAGAAGCTTTGGCTGTTTGGTTTATGCTTCTACTTTACAAAATGGTCGAGATAAGTTTCAACCCAGGGCTGTTCCTTGTCTTTTCATAGGTTATCCTATGGGTAAGAAAGGTTACAAGTTGTTCAATCTTGATGACAAAACAGTTTTTGTGTCAAGAAATGTGGTATTTTTTGAACACATTTTTCCTTCTCTTTCTCCTTCCTCATCTTCTTTTTTTCCTGTCATAGATCCCTTGCCTTTTGTTGATGATTCTTATATTCCCACTTCTTCTTCTTTTCCTTCTTATTCTATTCCTCCTCCTGCTGATCCTTCTATTCCTATTAGAAGATCATCTAGGAATGTTCATCCTCCTTCTTATTTACATGATTACGTTTGTAATCATGTAGATGTTTCTTCTGATTCTCTTTCTCCTTGTCCTCATACTGTTACAAATGATTGTCTTGCTCATGCTAATCTTGTCAGTACTGGTCTATCTTTTCCTTCTCAAACAGTTCTTACTACTCTTGATAATCTTTCCGAACCTCTTTCATATTCTGAAGCTTCTAAACATTCTTCTTGGCAAGACGCAATGAATAAAGAATTTGCAGCCCTTGAAAGTACCAATACCTGGTCTGTTGTTCCACTTCCACCAGGTAAGAAAGCTATCAGGTGTAAATGGGTCTACAAAATAAAACTCAAAGCTGATGGTAGTCTTGAAAGGTGTAAAGCACGATTAGTGGTAAGAGGAGACACTCAACGAGAGGGGATTGATTATTTTGAAACTTTTTCTCCTGTCATTAAGATGACTACCATCCGGAGTTTGATTAGTGTTGCTACTAAACAACACTGGCCCATGTTTCAGCTTGATGTTAATAATGCATTTTTGCATGGGGATCTTGATGAAGACATATACATGACCCCTCCTCCTGGTATGGTTTTACCACCAAATCAAGTTTTGAAATTGCAGAAATCCTTATATGGGTTGAAACAGGCTTCAAGGCAATGGTATGGAAAGTTGTCTACTTTCTTAAAGCAGAAAGGGTACGTTCGTTCTGATAATGATCATTCTCTCTTCACTAAGCAAATGGGTCATTCTATTGTGCACTTAGCTGTATATGTTGATGACATACTCATTACTGGTAATAATGTTGATGAGATTGCTTCTTTAAAATCATCCCTTGATCATACTTTCAAGATTAAGGATCTTGGATTTCTAAACTACTTTTTGGGAATAGAGGTGTTAAGGGATACACATGGTGTTCTTATGACTCAACGAAAATTTGCTGCTGAAATGCTTGCAGAATTTGGTTCTAATTCCCTTCCAGTTCATTTATCACCTTTGCCTACTAATCTTCAACTTAAATCTAATGATGGTGCTTTATTAGATGATCCTTTGGTGTATCGACGATTAGTTGGCAAAATGAACTATTTGACACATACCAGGCCAGATTTGGCTTTTGCTGTCCAGTTTCTTAGTCAGTTCATGACTTCCCCTCATACTTCCCATTGGAATGCAGCCATGCACACTCTTGGTTACATCAAGAAGACTATTTCTCAGGGGTTATACTTTAATGATAATCACTCTTTTGAGCTTGCAGCCTACTGTGATTCTGATTGGGCTTCATGTCCTAATACAAGACGCTCTATTAGTGGTTATTTCATTGCTTTAGGTGGGTGTCCTTTATCTTGGAAATCAAAGAAACAACATACTGTTTCTTTAAGCTCTGCCGAAGCTGAATATCGCTCTTTACGACGTGTCACTGCTGAACTCGCTTGGTTGACTCGGTTGTTGACAGAGTTACAAGTTCCTAACATTGTTCCTATACCGGTTAAATGTGACAGTCAGGCTGCTATCTACATTGCCAAAAACCCCGTGTTTCACGAACGTACGAAACACATCGAGATAGATTGCCATTTTGTTCGTGACAAGTTGCAGGAAGGCCTTATTAATTTGCAACATGTTGGTACTAAAGAGCAATTAGCTGACATGTTCACCAAGAGTCTTCCTACTCCTTTGCATCAACAACATAATTCCAAGTTGGGTCTTTCAGAACCAACAACTTGAGGGGGCTGTTAATATACATGATACGATTCTCACGAGCTTATCACATGCTGGATGTTAATATCGTTGTATACGATTGTAGTTAGAAGTTAGTTAGCTTACGTGTCTGGTAGTTAGAAGATATTTATAGTTAGTTGGAGTTTGTTTCAAGTTTAGTAGTGTGTATATATAGTTACATGTATACATTTCGAAGGTAATAAAATCTTTCATATCGTTCCAATCAAGAAAGGTGGGCTTCAACTTACGTATGGAGAATGACAATCTAAACAGATAATAACCAAACAAATAAAATTCAACAATATAATTGTCATTTTCAAGAGTATTTAGATTCCCCTTTTAAAATATCACAATTATAACAAACAAACAAACTAATACAAAATCAAAAGCAATCAAATGACTCAAAAAACGGCTGGTTAATCACAAACATACGTGGTATATCTTACGCATAGTAACTATTTGTGGGGTCCGGAAGAACTAGGGTGTGACAAGTCTTTTCACTATAACGAAACAAAGAGGCCACTCTAATAAAACCCTTGGCTATTCAACATATTAAGACAGATAATAGGATAGTACAAAAATAAAACATACAATAAGATAGCAATGATGAGCTAGGTAACTTACACATGTAGAGAAAATCCTAAGCTAGAATACAATATAATAGCATACACTTGTACAACATAAGCCTAAACTAAACTAAGGCCATGTTAGGATTCTTTATTTTGATCAAAAATGACTGTTGACAAAAATAACTTATTAACTTATTACATTTCAAAATAAGTTTATAAAAAGTGTTTAGATAGGTTATAAATACAAATATTATAAAATGACCAAAAGGACCTACTTAAAAAAATGAGGGGAGTTAATAGGAGATAGTAGATGAGTATAATAGAAATTGAACTAAAGAAGTTTTCAAAAGTTAATAATTAACCCCTTCTTACTTTACAAAACCTTCTTTTTACATTATATGGATAGTCAATTTGAAAAGCACTTTTGGGTTTGCTAAATACTTTTTTCGATTGATTAACTTCTCAAAAGTTAATAAACCCCGGGAGCTGTTACCGGAGCTGCACGGTTGTTGAAATGTGAATTGAATTATTGAAGTTTTATCTTCAGTAAGCCCTTGTTCATTTGCATTGAATTTCTTGTTAGATTGTTATTGATAGTGAAGGTTATAAGAAACAAATCGGTTTGGAAATCGTTAATAATCTCTTTGTCCGCTCGATTTAGCCTCCCTTCCGTTCCTCTGTTGGTTTCAGACGGTGTTCAGGCCATGCATCGGCAATTCCGGTGATTGTGCAGCCGCAAGCCACCACACGACACCATAAACAGACATTTCATTTACACATCAGGTTAATAGCCCAATCCTCGTTTCTATTGCAGTCTTAACTCTCACTCGGATGCGTGTATTTGATTGTTATATTTCAACTTTCGATTACCGGTCGATCGGGTGAACCGGACCGAGAGAGTGGAGAGGATTTAATTTTTTTCATTTAAAATCTTATTTTTAAACTAATTACTAAATTCATCGGCATGCGTTGCATGCGTGAAGGCTGACTCGAAACAATTTGAATCCGTATAACCATTATGCTCCAGTTTAGAACCGGTTTTGAATCCGTGTAACCATTATGCTCCAGTTTAGAACCGGTCGTCGGTTGTAGCTGCTAGTCATAATTGACAGTCACGCCTAAACAACTAACACCACTTTGGTTATTCCATTACCGCCCGGTAAACAAAAAATAGTAACAAACCAAAAAGAGAAGAAAGAAACCAGTGACCAACATCCGGCCAAAGGCAAGTCTAGTCTTAGGTGGTCCTCGTCATCATCGACACCAAGTAACCCATCTTATCAGTGAAAGACACATACCCAACTAAACCATCTATGCAACAACAATGTGACTATCATACATCAACCGTAGGCATTAAAATTGGTACAACATAACAATGCAAAATCGAAAACTGGGAACCCAAGAAAAAGTCTCGGATGATATGGCAGTCATCATCATCGACATCACGAAACCACCATCAGTGGTAAATGCCACAACAACATCAGGATTCAGGCGGTGGCGGCAAGGCTAACATCACTGACGACGACCATGGGTAAGGATAAACCACTGGTTTCCATATCCAAAACCTTCTCTCTCTAAACCACCCAAATACACAAACATAGTAGGATGAGCGAAGAAAGCATATTAAAATAATGGGGAAAGAGATGACATTGCAATAGCATCCTGTACATCAGGCATAAGAAACAGTACCTAAAATATCACTGTTCCTCATTCCATGAGTTAATACAGGCCGGGTAATTTATGATACATATTTTGGTTGTTTAAATGTTGATATTGTGTTGAAAGTATAAATCCATTTCAAAACATTTAATATTATATATTGTGTTTTGAGACACATATCTTTACTCCTTTATAATGTGTGAAGGAAGGGCAGAATGGTAATTTCATTGACCTCGTAAGACGCGCCTGTTCATGTGTCTTCTCCGCCTTCTTCCGCCTTGCGTTACCGTTGTTTGCCATTCCGCCGTTCGCTACGATTCTTCGCCATGAATGTCACCACCACCACGCCGGCGTTACATACATTCAACGGTCTCTTCGTTCCAGCTACCCACCCGTATTTATACAGCCCCCTCCACCTTCAATTGAAACCATCGGAGATGAGTCTGTTGAATTCCACCAAATCAATGGCTCTCACCGGTTTCAGATCAAACCTCCATCTTTAATTCCCCTCCATTGTTTCATCTGCAAAAGTGTTTGACCACTCTCGGTGGTTCATCCAAAACCGTTTAAACCCCATCGGTTTCCTCAGCAACGTCTAATTCATCTTCTTCCTGTCATATATCTGATTGTCAATCAGGGGCACAGACATCATCAGCTTTCAACCAACCGGTCGGCTTAATCAGCTATGATGCGCTTTCTTTTTTCCATGTCATGTATGTGATTGCCGTTTGCCAAGTCCAGTGATTGTGGTTTGCCATTGTCAATTAAGGATGCACACATCGGCGGGTGTGCTTCTGGTGTTTCGGACTCGGTTCCAGGGTTGAAGCATGATGCAGGCTTGGCGGTTGAGTGGTCTGCTGAAGAACAGCAGAAGTTGGAAAAAGGGATTTCTATGTAGGTATTTTGTTCCAAGTTTATAATTATGTGTTGTATACTTCTATGTCATTTTAGATTTACTGTTCTTGTGGTATACTGTTTTTTTAATGCTATTGTGCTCATATTACAAGTCTACAATCCAGTTTTCGTGAATCTTTTGGGAGGTCATAAGGCAGTATATTCCTAGAATTATTGGATCAAATTGAAATATTGTTATTAGATTTCTTTTGGGTGACAGTTAGTGTAGGTTTACTTTAGGGGGTGTTGGATCTTTGTGTCTTGAAACTGATTATCTTATTACTGACGCTTAATCGCAATAGTTAGTGTTTAGTGTTTGGAGGAAGCATATTCTGCTTTTGATAAGCACTTTTTGATAATCAGTTATACAGGTTCATACTCGCTGTAAGCATGTAACATCATCTGTTATCAAAGGTAAAATAAAATCACCTAATACCCTAACCTAATTCAAGATGTGTTTAGTTGTTTACTCCTGTCTCAAAAGACACATTTCCTCTCACAAAATCGTCTTTTTCGTTCATATTTTGTATTGATATTTTAGTTAATCAGAATCTGCCAAACACTCAAATATTTGTTACAACTTCAAACACATACAAACATTATATCCTATAGCCCCTTTTATTGCAACTGATTATCTGATTAGTTAATCAATATGACAATCACTTTCGAAACACACATACTACTACTCGTATCAGTTGTTTATTTTCTTACCCATGAATGGTCATTATTAGCTTTTTTAATGAATATATGCAGGTATGCAGATGAACCCAACATCATGAAGTATATCAAGATTGCTGCTACATTACGAGATAAAACTGTTCGTCATGTTGCCTTGAGGTGTAGGTGGCTGACGGTAAGCTTGTTTCTCAATTATCCTGACACCTCCATAGCACTTCTATTTGCTACTGATATAATATTTTTTATTCAAGACTTCAGTTTTAATAGATTTAGTAATGTTTCATCCTACCCCATATCAAAACAAGTGCAATAATGTTCTTTTGGGACGTCCCAGAATAAATGCAATATTAATAACTTCTTTGTCGATATTGAGTGGTATTATAGATATTTAGCTATCACCGTTTCATCATCTAAACATTTGTATCAAATTGGCATTCATTTTGGGAATAAAGGGCGAATCGTTTTCCTGTTTTTGTTATTCGCACACAGGCTTTCCAACCCGAACAGACCCACTTCGAACCCCCCCACACACACACCAAAAAAAAGAAGAGTAGCTCTTCTTTTTTGGAAAATACACGCTTCACATTTATACGTAAATTAGGAACAGCTATAGGTAGAGTTCACCTAAGTACAATGACGTCTTCAGAAGATCAATGCTAATCCTGATTAAAGCATGGCTGTTCAGCTGAAAATGATAACCTACAATAGCTAAATAGATATTTTGCTAATAGTTAAAATTATTTTTTTTCTGGAGACTAACCCGAACACGAGTGTATTTTGAAATATGAAAAGTTAAATTTGACCATTATTAAACACCCTCATTTAAATGCTTACAGATATGAAATATATGGTAGAGTAAAAGAAGGAAACAAGATGAGCTCAAGTTGCGGAGAAAGTTAAGAGACAAGAAGGTATGCCTATGTAACCATAGTAAGCCTTATTTTTTTTTCAAAAGGGTACTTTCGTCTATTTGGCCTGGCAAAATTGTATAATTATTTTACAAGGTTGACCATCAAATTTCAGTTTTCTTCACAACTATTTCAACTGGTCTTTAAATTAAGAATTATTTCCAGCTCATGTCATTGGTGATTTTAATCAATAAAGAGAACATGTAAAGCTGAGGCATTACTACATATTATATGAGTACACAAATTTATTATTTAAGTGATTAAAATGTCCTCAAATATCAGCATTGTGATTTTCCTGTTACAACATGATAAACTGGTGGAATTAGCATCAAAGCCAATTATATCATCAGGTTCAGCCATGAATGTAGCTCCATTTTCCGTTACCATGAATAATCGGATCCAGAGTGGTGGTGTTCCCTTGGATGGTTAGTATATTGTGGCTCCATTTTCCGTTACCATGATTTATGTTCAAGCATATGATCCGCTTGTTTTGTTTCACATACTGTGATTGATTATAGTATGTGAAATTGTAGGAAAATCAGGAGATCGCTGACCAGGGGCCCGATAATTAATTAGAGGGTGTTTGGATGTTTTAGAAAATTTATTGATGAACAACTTGCACAAAGCATTTTAATTGATAAAATAATTTGTCATATATAAAACAACACACAAGAATATCCTTTTTAATTATTCGATCTACAAGTTATTCAAAATACTATACTTCAAGCATATCTAAACACTGTCGCTTGTGTCTTGTTCCATTAAATCTGAATATCTGGTTCCGATCACTTGATAGCACATAATCAGTTTCTAAACACCCCTCAAAATACCACAGCTTGAAGGTCTTGATGATTCTGTTAAAAGACACTGATTTTCATTTGTTTGATGCAGCATTAAGTGTCTCCACAAGGCATCTTCTGGAAGAAAACAGTCAAGTTCTTGGTCAGATCTCGGCTAACATTTCTGCACTAAAGGTAAGTGTTTTGCATTCATTATGCTTGATGGACATATTCTGGAAGCTAACGTTTTGTTACATAACATCTAACTACAGCTGCAGGAGAATGTCACCCTTTTTAGTCACGCAAAGAACAATATAACCGCCATCTTAAATGAGTACGTTGGATATTCATTAAACTTTTACTTGGTCCATTCATTAAACTTTTACTCACATGCAATTATTAACTTGATCAAAGTTAAAAGTTGGGCCTTTCTATTGAAACAAATTCATGTACATAACGACCGTTTATTTTAACTCTGTTTTAAAATTCTTGCAGCATGAGATACCTTCCAGGTCCGCCACTGCCTGTATCGTTAAACACAGATATTGTTAATACCATTCTGCCCACTACAAGCCAGGTAACTAATACTACCGGAAGTCAACTGTCTGACAATTCCTTTGACTTCCCATAATCAAAAATCTTTTGTGTGATCAGATGATTAACGGTTGTTGCTTCTTGATGATAACAAACGATGACGTTTGGCTCAACAAACAGAATGCATCTTAAGCAAGAACCAGATTATTGAGTTGGAGACCGTTCGGTTGTAAGTATAGGATTAAACCTTGTGTAAATTATATATCGATTGACCCCCCTTTTGAGCTTATTCTATATACCTGTACTGGTTGACCATTCGTGTTCAAGTCAACCATACAAAAAATTGTAGAATGATGCCATTTTTGGAAAGCTAAGATTATTGATTGGCATGGCCCTCATTTCTTGCAACATCTTGAAAGATTTGGTTTCTGTTTCTGTTTATGTTTCATTTTACTTTTAACATGTGGCCTCAAGAATAAGTTTTTAGTCTTTTACTTTTTGGAAATAATAATGTAAACGACTAAATTTGTTATCTTTGCAGGCAAGGAGAGCTTTGCGGGCGTTAGTAAAAGCATTTAAAATCCAAATCCAGTGGCATCATTAATATTAAGCAAGGTCATGGTGGAACTTGGTGCAGTTACAACGGCAATTGCTGCAGCTGTTATTTTTGTTGGTTGCTTCTTAGCTTCAGCAGCTGTTGCTGTAATAAGCTTTGTTTATGTGGGAGCCATGTATGCCATCTTGGGGGATTGAAATACCAGTAAGAAGACCTGCAAGAGGTAAAATTCAATACCATTAAAAAGCTATTTTGAGGAGAAAGTAAATACTAATGTTTAAATCGTTGTAATCGAGTCTTACAAATTTCAATGCCCGCAGCAACGCGCGGGTCAACCCACTAGTAGATAAATAACATTGATTCTTTTACTTGTTTGGCATCATCTGGTTCATAAAACTAGTTTGACCAATTTGACTGATCCGACTTGGTTAAGAGAACTCGTTCACTGTTCGATCAAGTTTTGAAAACATTGTTCTGATTTCATCCATTAACCTTTTGGTTGGAAAGACATAATCTTACCACATACTCAGTGTAAAACTCTAGGCAAATCTTACATCGGCCTTATACAGGAGATATTCCTGGTCCATAAGAAATGTTCGCCTTTAATATCACCAACGTATTTTAGACGCATTGCATGCGAATGAGAAGAGAACTCAACAGTTAAGCTGCTCAAGTGACAGAAATCAAGGAATGGGTGACATTTCTTGAAAGTTTTCACCTGGGTAACCAAAGGAAAATCTATGAGCTACTCGTAAGCAGAACGAACAATATTAATAATATGCGGGGCCGAATGTTACACATAGGTAAACCGACTATATCTTACTTTTTTCACCACATGCTTTCTCTCAACTCTACACTTACTGTACTTTTATAATCAATATACATTCACTCTATGCGATTTAAATTTACAATCTTTATATTAGAGAGTATATCATTTTATAGTTAGGTCTCATAATATCATTTGAAACCAATGAAACTTTATTTGGAAGTAGATGAGAAACTCATGTATTATATGGATTGAATATATAAAATATTAAATTAAATAATAAAATATTAAATTAAATAGTTACTATTTAAGAATTATGATTGTAAAATAATTTTTTAATCTAATATATTATTGAAATTTTGTAGAAGTAAGTATTATTATTGGCTCGTGCCTAAGTGTGGAATAGCAAACTATTTTCTTTTTGGAGGTCCAAAATTGATTGTTTAAATAGGCTTCACTAAAATAATCATAACTTGGGTTAGAAGACTCCATTTTGGGCTTGCGATTAGTCAAAACAACCGTTGAACCGAGGAGCACGTTTTTACAAATGTCGTACGCGGTTTGGGTCATCATTTCGGCCCAAAAATGGCTTATTTTATAAGTTATTTTACCTTTTTTTTATTTCTAGATTTTGATGGACTTTATTTTTGGCCCGTTTATGTTTTGTGGCCTATTTGAATTTTGGTTTGCTTTTTATATGTTTGTAAGCAATGGGAAAAGTTTAGTTTTGAAGTTTGTAAAAAAAATACTTTTTCTCTCTATCACAATGTGTGCTAGTGTGTGAAACCTTTATTATCAGTATTTTTTGTAAATCAATAATAGTTAAAAAAGTTGTTTCTTGTATTCACGGTGAATCAAAATGTTAATTGTTATATTTTGCTTACATCAATTATCGTATAAATAAGTATTTTAAATAATAAAACAATAATATTAAAATAAAAAAAGATAACTTTAACTAAGTAGAACTAAAAAAAGTCTAACAAAAATAATAAAATATTACAACAAGTAAAATAAAATAATATGAATTGCGGAAACTAAAGATTTGATAACATAATAGTCATGATTTGTTAAATCACTACTTTTAAATATAAACTTAAACACCCGTATACATTATAATTTTTTTTAATACTATAAAAGAAAGTTATATTTACTGTTATATTGTGTATGTGAAATATTTACTATAACAACTTAAACAAATGCTTAAATGAGTAATTTCACTCATAATTCTATTAATTAATATATAAATGTATATATATAGTCGCAATATAAATAGTAGATTAATAAACATATACGTCCTTATAAAAAATATAAAGATAGGCGTTAACTAATCTAGGTGTGTGTGTATACATATGCTAGTCTTGGTAACATGTGTATTACACTAATTGAATATATAAAATATTAAATATAATAAAGTTTTATTAATTATAAAATAATATTTTAAGATATGATATGATCTTCATATTCTAATAAAAATATACATGGGATGACACGTGTCAACACCACAATCATTCTCACCAAAATTTTCCCGTCTCTCTCTCCTATTAAATAATTACCTTAATTACTAATAATACTATTTAACACTTTTTTAGATTTAATAAATTAATAAAGAGATCTATTTATTAATGTTATTTCTAAATAAACAATTTTTTTATAAAATAATAAATTTATTTAAAGCATAAGACTTTTTTTAAAAATACGAAATATTTAAAATTGGTATTTTTAAAAAATTATTTTTTAAAACCAAAAATAATTAAATTTAAGAGTTATAATAAAAAAATTAAAAATAACATTTTTATACGGTTTGTTTTAGAACAAAACGTTTATTTATTTTTTTTTGAAAAAAATAAAGTTTTAAAAAGTTGATATCACTATTTTACAACTTACAGTTATTTCTAATACATAATTTCAGTGATATTATATCTTAAAATATTATTTTATAATTAATAAATTTTGTTATATTAATTTTTTATTTATTCAACCCGTGTAACGTACGGGTTATTATAGCTAGTTAAAACTAAATATGAGTCCATTTTTTAATAATAAATAAATGTAAATAAATAAAGTGTTAAAGTAAATAAAGTTAAATCATTCAAATAAGATATTTGGTAATTATATTCTTTTACTAATAGTTAAACACTAAATGACTTTTAAAATTCTTCTAAAACAAAATAAACTGACACAATAAAGCATTTAATAACTTTAAAATAATCAAATCACTAAAAATGAATCAATAAATAACTAAAAACTAAAAAATATATGTTTAAAATATTTTTTTAGAATATTTTAGTAAAAATAAGTAAATCAAATTGATTGTTTTTATGATATTGTATTTATTAGGAGAGAGAGATGCGGGAAAACAATCTCTATCTATATATATAATAAACTAGACTAAAGACCTGTCTAATAAATGAATTCAATTATAAAAAAAATTGATTAAAAAGATTCGTAAGTCATCATATTATTGTTAATACTTCGTATATTGATTTTTATGTTTAATTTTTTTAAATCATCTATATCTAATACTAATAGTTTTTCTTTGTCAATGCTTATAAGTCTAACTACTATATAATATGAAATAAAATGAACTTATAAATAAGAACTTGTAACACCCCGAAAAGTCAAAACGAGTCATTAAGGATAATGGGCTTAATTAATGGGTATTTAATAAAAGAAGGAAAAGGGTTATGGGCTAAATTGGGTTTATGGGCAAGAGCCTAGTGATTAAGGCCCATAATCAACCCTTAACCCACCCAAAGCAGCCTCCATCTCCTTCATTTCAGCCCTAGCTCCCAAATCCGTAGAGACAGAAAGTAGAGAGAGAAAGTGAAGGAAACTCAATATTTGGAGCTTCTAAGGTCAAGGGATTGAAGATCTGGATGTTTGTGCATCAAATCTCTAGAAAGGAACAACAAATCAGGTAAGAATCGACCTCTAAACCCTTCTGTAGATCAAACCCGGATGTTAGGGTTTTGGGTTGTAACACCCGTATTTTTCTTTTTAAAGAAATAAAAGAATAAAAGAGAAAGAGAAAGAAAAAGGAAAGAAATAAAAGTCAGCCTATGTGGAGGGGCCAAAATTATTAAAAGTGCAAACTTTATAATTATTTTGTACAAAAGATGGTAAAGCCGCCCATGACCTGCTGCTTTTCACCTTTCTACCGATTCTAGAGAGAGAAAGAGCAGAACCTCGGATCATTGAAGAAGAACAAGAAGAAAATTTGAATTTAAGGTATAAGTTAGTGTATTTAAAGTTGTTCTTGACTAAATTAGCCTCGGTTATGTGATCTTATGTGTATATGTGTTCGGATTATGTGTTTAGACACATATACGTGTTCGGATTCCTTGAGAAGACCAAGATTTAGAGTATTAAGATTAAAAGCAGCTAAGGTGAGTTACTAGAACCCCTTTTTACATGTTTTCAAATGATTTTGGGGCTGGAAAATACATGTATGTATGTTTTTATAAGGTTGGGTATTATACCCGTATGTTCATATGCATGTGTATGTGTGTCGGGTATGTTCTGGGAAAATGTATTGTTATGATTATGTTAAGTTCATGCTTAGAATGGTATATTAATGTTTAGAACTAAGTGGTATAATGTTTGGGACTGGAAACAACTTAAAAATATGTGTGCAGGTTGCTAATACGCCTACATCAGGCTCATAAGCCTGAACAGTCAAGTGTTGGGGCTTATGCTCCCCAACAGTGCTCATGTGTCTGAAATTTAGAACTTAGAAAACTAAGTACAGGGTAATGAGTCTGAACAGTACTAATATGCCTGGATTTTTTTTGCCTTAGAAAAATTACAAGGTGATATGCCCAAATAGTGCTCTTACGCCCGAAAATATGACTTAGAAACTAAATATAGGGTAATATGCCTGAATAGTACTCATACGCCTGAATTCTGACTTAGAAAAAACTAAGTGTAGGGTAATGAGCCTAAACAGTGCTCTTGTGCCAGAAATAATGACTTAGAAAACTAAGTGTAGGGTGATGAGCCCAAATAGTGCTCTTACGCCTGGAATTATTTTCTAAGTGTAAGGTGATATGTCCCAACAGTGCTCATGCGCCCAGACAGGGCTCATGCGCCCAAATAGTCCTCATGCGCCCAGAATTTTTATACTTAGAAATTTTTACAGGATTTTTCTGGGAATCTGGGTTTTAGGGTTTGACCGAGGTTGACCAAGGGTTATTTAATGATGATGTTTTATGCATGCAATGATGATTAATGATTGACCCTTGTTATTATTACTGATATTATTATCAGTAATTTATTATTATTAACAATATTATTATTATTATTTTAATATTGTTAAGTATGAAATGGCATGATGAAGAATGTTTAAAATTTAACGAAGTGTATAATCATTAATAAGTAAAATATTAATGATGAAGAAAATAGAACGTAAATGAATAAGTAAAGGCTTGCAAGCAAATGTATGGAGGTGCACACCCCTGGCAGGTATTAGCTCAACTGTGATGCGGGTTAGCTACCCTGAAGGATGCACACAGGGTCAATCTTTGAGATTGACAATGAGGTGAGCAACTTTGTGTTGCAACAGACTCGGTTAGCAGGCAATCCGTGAGATTGCCACTGAGGTGAGCAGCCATGTGTTGTAACAGACTTGTCTAACATACGATCGTGAGAGATCGATATGGAGGTGAGCAACTTTGTGTTGCAACAGACTCGGTTAGCAGGCAATCCGTGAGATTGCCACTGAGGTGAGCAACCATGTGTTACAACAGACTTGGCTAACATACGATCGTGAGAGATCGATATAGAGGTGAGCAACTTTGTGTTGCAACAGACTCGGTTAGCAGGCAATCTTGAGATTGCCATTGAGGTGAGCAACCATGTGTTGCAACAGACTAGGCTAACATACGATCGTGAGAGATCGATATGGAGGTGAGCGACTTTGTTGTCGCAACAGACTCGTAAGAGCGAATGTAAAGACTGAAAGAGTAATGGAAAGAGTATGAATTGAACGAATGATGAGGATAATAATAATTAATATTATTATCTGTATGTATGAAGGATGTATGCTCACAAATGAAATATCATAATAAAGTACAAAACGGGATCCCCGTCATTCGACCTCCGTAATCGTGGCTGTGTGCCATAAAGAGGGTAAAGCCTGATGGGATCTAGATGATAAATGAATGATAATGAGTTACGATGAATGAACGAAAGCTAACGAACGCAATGAAAGATAATAATAATATCATCTACATGTATGTGTAATGTGTGGGCATGTACGAAAGTATAGTATGATTTGAAAAAGTAAAGTATTTTAATCATAAAACTAGAACTCACTCAGCATCGCTGACTTTTATGTATTTTCCATTTGGTAGGTAAACGATGCTGAGGATGGCACACTGGGATGGCTACTCGGCGGGGCAAGACTGACATCCTTTCATGTTTTGATGATACTGTTGTTTTGTAATTCATTCAACTAATATTTTTGTGACTCATGAACTATAATGTATTGCTTAACAACAGTGTTACTAATGAAACGAATGGTTTTTGCTAAATAAATTCCGCTGCTTAACTTTATAATATGTAATGTTTTATGTATTTAGTGCTGTGAATGACCAACTGTGAGGTCTCCAGGAACGGGGCCTTACAAGTTAGTATCAGAGCCAAAGTTTAAGTGAAACGGGTAAATATTTTCAAAAGAAACCTAAACTTAAACTGAAAATGGGATAAAAGGGGGGATGTCAGCCCGAGTAGCTATGTGCCATCAGGTATTTCTTTTCTTAAAGTCAACCAGAATTATGTGCGTATGCTATATGGCTTATGTGTTCTTAGTAGATTTAGATACTGATGTAGTCAGGATAGGAAATGCTTGGGATGTGAAAAGTAAAGTAAGTGGCTAATCACAACTGGCCACTGTAATTAGGGACTTACTATACTTGACATAAACTGAGCTATTACCTTGAATGACTGTTTTAGTGTTTGAATCTTATAGTGCTTAGGAAATGGCTGGAAAGAAACCTTCCAAAGCTTCTAGAGGTAGAGGTAGACCGCGTGTAACTAGGAGCAGTGCTAAAGCTGCTGAGACGACCCATGAGAACCCTGAGGTTCTTGACCGGACTGAAGGAAACGAGAATACCAGCCTGAATGCCTCAGCTAGGAAGGCGATTGCTGATGAGGTACACCAGGTCCTGCAGGCAGTTATGCCATCTGTAGTGACCGATGTTATTCGAGCTGTAAGGAATGAGGAGAGAAAGGAGAAGGAGGACAGGAGAGGGTCGACTGGGAAGGAAAGCAAGGGAGGAGAGGAACGACCGGATCCTGAGATAGTAGTATCTGATGAGGAAGAGGATGATGTAGTAGGGGTGACGACCAAGGGATGCAGTTACGGGGCATTCCAGAGGTGCAAGCCCCTGACTTTTGATGGAAATGGCAATGCTACCGCCGCCCACCGTTGGGTAAGGGAGATGGAAGCAGTACTCGAGATCAGCGAGTGCCGGGAGGATCAGAACGTGAAGTTTGCCACCCACTCCTTTACTGACTCCGCACTATGCTGGTGGGACAACATCATACAAGCTGAGGGTTCCAGGGCCATCGGGAAAATACGATGGACAGAATTGAAGAAGCTGGTAATTGAGGAATTCTGTCCTCATAGAGAACTCGATAAGGTCGAGAGGGAGTTCTTACAACTCGAGGCGGGAACCATGACCCCCCAACAGTACACTACCAAGTTTAATGAGATGGCGAGGCTGGTGCCAGATCAGGTGGCGCCGGTGTCTCGGAAGATCAACCGGTACATTCAGGGACTGCCAGCTGACATTTGCAGGCACCTGATCGCTGCTCGACCGAGCACCTTTAGGTCGGCAGTGGATTTGGCTGGGAGACTTTATGACGAGAGGGAAGTGATGGTGGTGGAGGCAAAGAAAGCCGGTGGTGTTGACCGGAATTGGAATGGGAAGCGGTTCGGGCGTGGTGGTTTTACCCCGAATAACAAGAAGATGAGAAGGGATGACCGTAAAGTGGGGTCATCAAGCTCGGGACCCAAAAGGTGTGACAAGTGTGGGAAGGAGCATGGTGGTGAATGTAGATGGGGGTTAAACGTCTGTTTCAAGTGTGGGAAATCCGGTCATATGGCTAGAGACTGTAAGGCTGCGAGGTGTTTCAACTGCGGGGAAAGTGGCCATATGAGTAAGGATTGCAGGAGGCCGAGGGCTAAGAGTTCCGGGGCAAAGAAGACGACCGGGACTGAAGGGCCAAAAAGGCGAGTGCCAGAGCTTTCACCATGACCAGGGAGGAGGCTAGGACGGACCCCGATGTCGTGTCAGGTACGTTTCTAGTAGATCAAACTCTTGCTTCTGTGTTATTTGATTCTGGTGCTAGTAGGAGTTTTATTTCTGCCAATTTCTGTGCTAAACTGCCTCTTAGTAGTAAATACATTGATGAGCCCTTCGACGTAGAGACTGCTATTGGTAAGTCCACTAGGGTTACAAATGTGATAGAGGACTATGCCATAGAGTTAGAAGGTCATAGGTTTGCTGCTAAGTTACATGTGATGCCCCTAGGTGGATTTGATGTAGTACTAGGGATGGATTGGTTAGCAACCCATGAAGCGAATATCATATGTCGTAAGAAAATGATTAGACTGACGGCACCTGATGGAAGTCCGGTGACAATATATGGCGATCCGGTTATGACGATTCCAAAAGTAATTTCGATGGCGGTGGCGGGAAAGTGCATGAGACGTGGATTTAGCGCTTATCTAGCCTACGTGAAGGATGTGGACACGTCAACACCACAATTGTCCGATGTGCCAGTTGTGTGTGACTTTCTCGATGTCTTTCCAGAGGACCTATCGGGTGTGCCACCAGATCGCGAAATTGAATTTCAAATTGACCTAATACCCGGTGCCCAACCTGTCGCTAAGGCACCGTATCGATTAGCTCCGACTGAGATGAAGGAGTTAATGGAGCAACTGCAAGAATTGCTCGATAAGGGTTTCATCAGACCGAGTATCTCTCCTTGGGGTGCTCCGGTCGTATTCGTGAAAAAGAAGGACGGTAGCATGAGAATGTGTATCGACTACCGTGAGTTAAATAAGTTGACGATAAAGAATCGGTATCCGCTGCCGAGGATTGACGACTTGTTTGATCAGCTCCAAGGTGCCAGTTGGTTCTCGAGGATAGATCTTCGATCTGGCTACCATCAGTTGAAAGTAAAGGAGCAGGATATTCCTAAAACAGCTTTTCGTACGCGTTATGGACACTATGAGTTCCTCGTTATGTCCTTTGATTTAACCAACGCGCCAGCTGCTTTTATGGATTTAATGAATCGAGTATACCGGTCGATATTGGATAAATCAGTGATAGTGTTTATCGATGATATCTTGATTTATTCAAGGAGCAAAGAAGAGCATGCTGGTCACATTCGAGAGGTGTTGGAGACTTTGAGAAAGGAGAAACTGTATGCTAAGTTCTCCAAGTGTGCTTTCTGGCTACGCGAGGTGTAATTTCTAGGTCACGTGGTAAATGCAGAGGGAATCATGGTGGACCCGGCAAAGGTTGAGGCCGTGATGCAATGGAAGTCTCCTAAGATGCCATCCAAAATTCGTAACTTCTTGGGATTGGCGGGCTACTACAGAAGATTTATTCAATACTTCTCCAAGATAGCCTCACCTTTGACAAAGTTGACCCGCAAGGACGTGAAATTCGTATGGGGTCGAGAGCAGGAGACTGCCTTTGAGGAGTTGAAGACGAGACTAACACAAGCTCCTGTCTTGACATTGCTCGAGGGAAATGACGACTTAGTGGTCTATTCGGATGCATCTTATTCTGGGCTAGGTTGCGTGTTGATGCAACGTGGAAGGGTGATAGCTTATGCATCTCGACAACTGAAAACCCACAAAGTCAACTACCCCACACACGATCTAGAATTAGCCACGGTGGTTTTTGCGTTAAAGATTTGGCAGCACTATCTATACGGGGACTAAGTGCACCATCTTCACAGACCACAAAAGCTTGAAGTACTTTTTCGAGCAGAAAGATCTAAACATGAGGCAGAGGCGATGGTTGGTGTGACACCCCCCGCAGGAAGGTGTACGAGAGTCGCAACGTGATATTGTCCGCTTTGGCCGCAGCCTCACGGATTTAAAACGCGTCATATTGGGGAAGGTATCCAGCCCCTTATAAAGAGACTTTAGTTCTCCTTCCCAACCGATGTGGGATGCAAATAGCCATGTTTCAGGCATGTTTCATCCACCCCCCCTAAGGGATCCCAGCGTCCTCGCTGGCACAACGGCCCGACCCTGGCTCTGATACCAACTGTAACATCCCAGGGAAATCGCGACGTGATATTGTCCGCTTTGGCCGCAGCCTCACGGTTTTTAAAACGCGTCACATTGGGGAAGGTATCCAGCCCCTTATAAAGAGACTTTAGTTGTCTTTCCCAACCGATGTGGGATGCAAATAGCCATGTTTCAGGCATGTTTCATCACACCCCAACCTTGACGGCGGAATCGTCGAGGTGTGAGAGTTACGATTGTTCACAGCCACATAACGCTATTATTAAATCCAAGTATATTATTCATAAGTTTCAAAGGTAACATTACAATCATAAATTTCAACAATGAAATAATATTTTACATGACATAACAAAGTAAAATCAATTGTTTTTATTAACTAGGTCCAAGTCCTAGATTATGCCAGCAACATAAGTACACTTCAAACTTGGGGGTTTTCCTGAAACATGATAAAAATAAAAGGTCAACTATAAATAGTTGGTGAGTTTCCAAGGTTTTCATACATAATATGAAAAGATTACAAGTAGCAATTCATGTCATAGGTTATAAGCTAGTAAGGTAATAGAACACATATCGTTACAACCAAACCTCGACTTGATTACAAGTATATAAGATTGGCTAAGTGTATTTGGTTCCCTAGTGCACAAGCATACGGCTCCTAGGAGTCGGCAATACATCGACTTTAGCACCAAATAGGCTTGTCAGGCCCAAAGATCTAAGACGTCGCCAGGCTAGCAATAGTTAATGATTGTAAACAAACTATGTATCTCATATAATCACTTACAACACACAAATAACCATGACAAAATATAAAGATGAATTGCAAGTGCTTTACAAGTCTCAAACGTTTATAAGTGTAAGTTGTATAAGTATCATGTTTCACCCCCAAATAGTGTGAAATAAAGTAAAAAGGGGCAAGGAAAACTCACATGTCAATTAGGTATATGATGAAGATTTAATAAGATCAATAATAAGCGTCGTTCCAGATGTAACGTCACAAGGCACCTAATCATATATTATGAGTTTAAGGTTAATAATAAGATTAACGGTCAAACATGGATTAGGGTTTTGATAGAATTATGGGGTTTTAATAAGTATTAAGTTTCCAAAGTAATTATTTACATTTCGATTCCATTTGAAGGATTATATATGCATGTTTAAATATTTTAGAATGATATTAAATATAATAATGATGAGGTTCAATATGTAATTTATAATTATCTAAGAATAACTAAAAATAGCATTTCGATTAATAACAAGATATTAATCTATACTATTAGTTATAATATATTCTATAAGAAATAATATTCTTAAATATTTTGTGTAGTTACAAAATATATATAATTTCCACAATTATGAAAGTATTTCTTTAAAGAATAAAGATAATATGGTGTCCATTAACATTTTAATGATTTTTAGATTATTGTTTCAAGTCCATTTTTATATAAATCATTATTCAATTTTAAAAGAACACTATTGGTAATAACTAATAAGATTCAAAGATAAAATTAAAATAATCATAGTTTTAAAAGGTAACGTTTGAACCAAACTAATTTATTATTTATTATTTGAAACAAATAAGCTAAACAAGAAATTAATCTAAAGTATCATTGAAAATATAATGTTTTAATATTAAAAATAACATTTAAAATCTATTTTATAAGAGAATAAAAACTAAATATATTACTTATCCAAACTATTTAATAACAATATTGAAATATTTTATTAAATAAATTTACGGAAAAATATGGTGTCTTAAAAGTTTAATAAGTTTATAATATATATTTAGTTATATCATTTGTAATTAAATTTCAAACTAAAACATCAAAGGTTTTACAAGAATAATTTTACAGAAAATAATTAATTAACTACTAAAATAAAGAAATTATAAAACTGATTTTTATAATTTTTTAGAATTTTTATAAATTTTTTTAAAGGCTGAAACTCTTGAAAACATTAAATAAATAAAAAAATGGTTTGAGGGTCCTTGGGTTCGAACCCAGGACCTCAAACACACACTCCCGCACCCGCACCAGTAAACCAAAGGCCTCAGCCGCATTAGCTGATGGTTTTTAAATTATAAAACACAGCCCATAAATTTTCCCATAAAATCTATGAACCCTAGTTTGATTTTAAGCCAAATTGAACACCAGATTGTTGTTGTTTATGAAATCCAACTTAGGGCTTTGATTCTTTATGTAAAACCGAGTCTGTATGAGGGTTTAATTACCTGAATTGATGTAATTTCAATGGAGAACGAGTACAAGAGCATATCGCGGCCACGTATCACTGGTTTGATACCCAAACGACGACGATAATCAAATTCGTTGTACAGATAGTTTCTAATGATATTAAGGATGGATAGCCCTGTGTTAATTTCGAGTTTAGAAGCTTTGATGGTGGTTTTCGAACGAGTTGCAGGTCCGCATGAAGAGGGTACTCGAATTCTTTGTTTGCGTTTGATTCAGGTGTAAATGAGTGTTGTATTCGATTAGAGGTAGATAAACGTTCGATTTGGTAGAGTTAATTGCATTATTATTGGTGTTTAAGGCTCAAACGATTATGTGAAGTGATTATAGTTCGGTTACACATTTGATTCGACTTGTAACCGGTGTTTATCCATAATTAAGATGTGCTTTTAGTTCGAAACGTGCACACGAAGGAGTTTGGACGATTTAATTTGGTTGAAACGGCTTAGTTTGGGCGTTTAACTATCGCCGGAGGGTGGCCGGACTCCGGCCACGTTCCTCACCGGAAAATCGTGAGGGGGGGGGGGGGAATTGGTTTGGGTTTTGTAAATTTACATAATTAGCCCTTGTAGTTTAGTTTTTATAATTTTAAGCTAGAAAGTCTCATTTAAAGCTTTTAAATTTACATAAACACCCCTGAACTTTAAATTAAGTTTAGGTTTTGAATATTTTATAACCTATCAATAGTTTATTTTTTTTATAAATTATTATTTATTATTATCTTTATTTTATTTTGACTATTATTATTATTGTTAATATTATAACTTAATGTTAAGTTTCATATTAATAAGTAAAAGTTGTAATTACCATTGTTATTATTATTATTTAATAAATTAATTCATTAACTTCTAAATTAACTAACAAATCAGCATTAGTAAGTTCTCAATGTTTCACAAACGACTTAAATGAACCTTACAAGAATATATCACGGTTAAATTTTATTTAACGAAAATACGAAATGTTACAGTCTCCCCAACTTAAAGGAATTTCGTCCCGAAATTAAGAATGAACTTAAATGAACAAAGAAATTATAATGAAAGATAAGTGTATAACGGACAGTGTTTGACGTTCGACTACAAACGAGATGTTTCACTTTATGGAATCTTACAAGTCTTTTGACATAATGCATGTCAATTTGAACTTTTCCAGTGAAATGTGAGAAGTTTTGAGATGAAATGTTGGAAAACGATGATGAGTTACCGTGGTATGTTAGATTTATAAGCCACAACTTCTAAAATGTAGTTTCGTGATAAAGTGATGTCTTGAAAATAAAAGACCAACAATGATAAGAAAGGCTAACCGTCACTATTTAAGGTTCCCAAACGTCACAATATACAATGAAACAATCTTAACGCATATATTGTGAATATATACTTTTCCTTTGACCAACCATTGGTCCAAGAATAATACGGTATGCGAAGATTTTGGAATGAATTCACGACGATGATTAGGAACATTATTAAAAGCAGAAATGAATCGGTTATTCAAAATAACGATCGATGTTTAACGCCATACCACAGTATACGAATATTTGAAACAGATACAAGTCCATTTCTCGACCCGTCATCCCACATAAATCAAATTAAATTTTTAGCCAATCGGTCTATAATACACCAATTGTTGTCATGACCTCTAAGATAAGAAGCATTTTAGTTGAAAGAAAAGTTAAACAGGAGATCCATAGGATCACAAATGTTAGGTCTTGTCGTATATGAAGGTAAGACACTTGGACACATACCAAGTTACGTCTTTTCCTTTATGCCAAACCCATGACTACAAGTTATGAAATTTTATGAACCATTATATCCACATCGCAATGAGGATAATAACGAGTCTTGTTGTTTGAAATCAAGATAGAGTTTTAAATATTTCCAAGGTTAAGGATCAAAAGCGATTCAAAAAGTGATACACACAATAAGAAAAGTATTTGTAACCATGTTTTGCAAGGCAACAAATTTTCAAATGCAGATTGCATACGTAATTCATCAAACCCATAAGTACAGTCGAGAACATTCGTATGACTAGAAAGACATAATCACAAGTTGATAATGTCTTTATTTAGCAGAAAAATTGTCTAGGAAGACTACCATCACACAATCATATGTTGATGACATCTCAAATGAAAGTTGATAGGGAATAAATGGTTCGATGTAGCTAGATCAAATCAACACATGAGGATAAAGGAAAGAAATCGTTTTAAGAATTTAAATGCTCCAAGTTGGAATCAAAATCAACCTAAAGCAATCGGGTCTCTTTTCAAGTTCGGAGATCATGCTTTGGCTTGATAGGTCGAAACACTAACATTGTTTCACCCTTCAAGTTACTACATGTTTCTCGTCACTTGATTACAACCTTGGTAAGTGAGAGATCAAGAAATGAGAATAGTAATCAAGGTATGATTTTCACTCCTAACTTGATGGTGTATTCCCAAGGTATGACCCCTAACTTACCAAATCAAAAGTTCGATCCCAACTCATTGTTGAGAATTCACAGAAATAAGACGAGGTAACTCACCATTAAGGTAAGGGAAATCACTCCTATCTTAACGGTGAAGTTTTACAAAAACAAAATATAACAGAATGAACTTCTTCATCAAGATCCAGAATTCACTCCTACTTTGATGAGGTCGTTTCATTTGAGAAAATTACAATCCATAAAAATGAAATTATCATCAAGGTATGGGATTCACGCCTGTCTTGATGATTGAATGTCATAATAACAAGAAAACAATCGCAGATTGACATTTGTCACCAAAGTACGGGTTTCAATCCTGTTTTGATGAGATCATGTCATTTGTGAAATGCCATTCCAAAGAAAATAATTGAAGTCAATCCTCAAGATAAGGTAATCACCCCAATCAAGAGGGTGAAATCTCATAAAACACACAATTAGAAACCATTTATCGAAACGAATAGAGAATCATCAAAGTAAGGGAATCACCCCTGTTTTGATGAGTTAGAATCATTTAAGAGATATCAGTGTTCTTAGTCATAGGTTGACTTGCAACTCTTGCATCTCTCACGGTGCAAACGGTTCAAAGTTCAACTTAACAACGAAAGGAAAAGTATAACAATTAGAAATTTAGAAAAGTTTAAGTTACATCAACGTAACAAAAAGGAAATCATGCTTACAAGATTTAAGGTCGAAGTTCGAGATAACAGGATTAGTTATGATGGTGTCCACATCTTGGATGGTGTAATTCGGGGAAACGAAACCAAAGACAAGAATAATTCAACATTACAATCAGATGTGAACATTCGATTCATAATCGAAAGGAAATACATGGACTTTTCAAGATATGAGGTCAATGATATAATGTAGTTTATATAGTTTTTGGGTCTTTGTTTTGAGTCATTTTGAGTCTAATTATGTTTAGTTTTATTAGATTTCATTTACTCTTGTTTATTTTATGTTCTGATAGGTGTTCGTGTGCAACGGAGTGGAAAACGAGCAAAAAGAATGAAGAAACGAGCACAGGGGAAAACACCACGGAAGTAAATTAGTAAAACGATCATATCGGGAGCTAGAAAATGAGTTACGGGACCCATAATATATAGATTTGATGGTTCTCGAGATGAGGAATCCAAAAATCAACTTTGTTTTACGTCTGGAGCCTTTTCGCGCCACGCGCACAGCCTTTCTTAGCTGTGCGCGCCACTCGGAGAGCCCATTACGTGGCCCAACTCATAAAATTCGTTTTTAAGTGGTTTTTAGGTCAGAATTCAAGGGACGGCTGGAAAAAAGGAAGAACGAATTAGGGTGACCTTGAAGGTTGTTTGGAGCTATTTTGGACGTGGAAACGAGTCGGGATTAAGATTTGAAGACGTTAGGATAACGTTTGCGCGTATTCTACAACTCGGGTCTTGTTATCTACACTTTTCTTATCACAAACTATGTTAAATCTTCTGAATTCAGATTGTTATGGTTGTTTATTGATGTTTCTTGGCTAAACCATTAGTAGTTACCTAGGTTTGATGATGATTGTTTGATGAATTTTGGTTCTTTTATGGATTTTGGTAATTTTATGATGAATTGATTGCTATTTGTTGGGTTTATATCATTGAAGCAAGTTGCTAGTGTGTATTTGATATTGGTTATGGTTGCAATTTGACGCTCCATTGGTATTATTGTGGTTGTCTTATCATATTAGATATCAAGTAGGTTAATTTACGTGAGTAATTAACTAATTTGCAGTTTAACTGATCACTAGACTGTAGGAACTAAATTGGAACCTGAATTGATTTTGAATGTGCATGCTTAATTCAATAGCTGTAAAGTGAGAATTAATAAACTGGTCTAGTTACATAACAGGTTAGGTTTAGATAACGTGTGAGCGTATCTTATTTAACTGTTTTATTTTATTTTATCAGTTTAAACTTGTGGATCTGATATAAACCTACCCTTTAGTGTTTTAGGATGCTTTGAGTTGTCTTTGCTGTGAGGTAAGTCAACTATAGGGTCTTTTAGCAATCTTTGGAGTGACTGTGAGGTTGTCCACATAATCTGGTGATCATCATTAGCTATTAGGGTTTTAAGTGTTATCTTTGAGAAGGGTCAAAGAATCTTTAGATTCCCTAGTAGTGAAAACCATTAGGTCCCAGTTTCATCATTCATACCAAATCCATAGAAGAACCAGAGTTTGGCAAACAGGATTCTGAGCCTAGGTAACTCATTCCTCTCCTATTCCAAGTTCTTTCCTATTCTTTGTTCGTGTTTTCCTTAGTTTCTAATTTTAGCATCTTTCTATTTTTAGTAACCCCCCTTCAATTAATAATTTCATTAGTAATAAGAGTCTTAGGTTAATTAACATAGTTAACAGAGTCTCGTGGGTTCGATATCCGGACTTACTTAAGCTTTGCTAGAGTCGATAGGTTCACTTGCCTGTCAGTAGTTTAAGTTTTAGAGAGTCTATAGTTTAATTAGGTGTTTAATTAGGTTTAATTTAAGTCATTTTTATTAAACTACTAATCTCACATCAAGTTTTTGGCGCCGTTGCCGGGGACTCTTGGCAATTGTGTTAATTAACTTTCTTCTTGCTATTTTCGTGCTTGTTCTGTGTCTTTAGGTCTAGGTTATTTCTCTTGTTTTTCTTTTTGTTTAGTTTATGCCCCATCTTAGGTCACGAGGTCCACCACCTGTTCAATTAGATCTTAGTGCACTTAAGTTTGAGGTTAAGTCTTCTGATTCAATCCATTCCCCACCCCATTCCACATGGCCCACCACACCATTCACGAGCGAGCCACCAAAGGCTTCACGGGAGTCAACTCCCCCATCACTGTCCCGAACATCACTAATGAAAACACGTGGCAAATCCCTTCCTACATCATGACCACCATCACAAATACATGTCAATTTCATGGTCGTGATGATGAGGATGCGCCAGCTCTCATCTCCCGATTGTCTCGTATTCTTGGTACGTTTAATATCCAAGGGGCTAGTGAAGATGCCAAATTCCTTCACTTGTTTCCCTTTTCTCTTTGTGGACGAGCTTCCACCTGGCTCGATTCACATCCTCCTGGTACTTTCACCATGTGGGCTGTTCTTAGAGATAAATTTCTGAATAAATATTTCCCGCCCGCAAAAGCTTCCCGTCTCCGTGATCAGATCCATTCTTTCATAATGGAGCCTGATGAACCATATTATCTTGCTTGGGAGCGATTTCAGAATCTGCTTAGCAGATGCTCCAATCATGGCTTGACTGAATGGGCTCTTGTAGAGAAATTCTACAATGGTTTGACTTACGAGACTCGTGCTAGATTTGACACCTCCGCAGGAGGACATCTTATGGGGAAGAAGGATGTAGCCGGATGCAATGATCTCTTCGAGAGCTTTGCTCAGACTGATCATGAGCAGCGAGCGGTCAACAGGAATTCCATTCATGTTACTAGTCACCCCTCGACCACTCGAGGTGTTCACCATGTCACCATGGATACTAGTTTAGCTGCTGCTATTGAGAGTTTGTCTAGGGAGGTGAAGGCGGTAAAGATGAAGTTGTATAGGTGTGAGCTTTGTAGGGGAGGTCATGATACAGTCGAGTGTCCACAGATGAATATGGAGAGCGTAGAGTATGTAAGTGGTCCATCGAACAATTTTAATAATTCTTATAATTCGGGTTGGAGAAGTAACCAAAGTCAGAACTACAGATCTTCCGGTAATCCCCCTGGTTTCCAGTCTGCTCAAAATTACAACCAGGGGCAGGGTCAGATTGATAATCAGAAGAACTTAAATGAAATAAAAGAACTTTTAACTCAATTAGTTGTTAAAGATCAGGCCACCCAGAAAACTCTTGCTGAACATGATCTTATTCTAAAAAACCAACAGTCAGCTTTTCAGGATCTCCAGAGAACAGTACTTGACCTTGCTAGGAGGATAGACGAGAAAACCCCATGTACTTTTTCATCTAGTTCTAGTACACAAAACCCGCATGCACATGTTAAGGCAATCACCACTAGATCGGGTAAGCAGTTAGGGGAGGTAGAGTCACCTGACAGAAAGGTAGAAGATGTTAGGGAGAGAGAAGAGGAAGTAGAGATAGAGGGTCCCAGGGTCCAGAGCACTATTAGGGATCGTCCACCCATTTTTAGACCCAGCCTTGAGATAGATCTTTCTAGAGTCCCATATCCTGATCGTGTCCGCCATCAGAAATATTCTAGGGAGTATGGGTACTTTCTTGATTTGTTCAAGCAGATCAAGAAAAATCTTCCATTCATAGAGGTTCTCCAATGCATGCCCAAGTATGCTAAGTTCTTGAATGACATCCTCAAGAACAAAGCAAAGCTTGTAGAACTTTCTAATGTTGATCTTACTGGTGAGTGTTCTGCAGTGGTGATGAACAAGCTTCCAGAGAAGCTGTCTGATCCGGGAGTCTTCACCATCCCGTGTCTCTTTGGTAGCAATATTCACAACCACGCGTTAGCTGATCTAGGTGCTAGCATTAATTTGATGCCTTATTCGATTTATGAGAAGCTAGGCCTAGGTGAACTTACACCGACGCGCATGACACTCTCTCTTGCTGATAGTTCTGTTAAGTATCCTCGGGGAATCATAGAGAACTTGCTTGTTAAGATTGATAGATTTGTCTTCCCCGTGGATTTTGTTGTTCTAGACATGGAGGCTGATGCGAATGTGCCTATCATTCTTGGACGTCCTTTCCTTCGTACGGCTAAGGCCAATATTGATGTCTTTAAGGGCACCACTGCACTTCACTTAGGAGATGAGGAAGTCACATTCCATGTGGCTGACTCCATTAGGAGTCCGAGTAGTGTTAAGGAAGTTGTGAGCTCTATTAGTTCTAGTGAGAGTGAGGTAACTGAGAATTCTAAGGAGTCTGAGTCTTGGGAGCTTGAGTTTGCTGGAGAGTTAGATGGTCTGCCTGAGTATGTTAGAGAGGGTGAGTTTGATGCTGAAAGAGACCTTACTGAGTTAGAGGCACTGATAGCTGATAGACCTCCTGAGATAGTGAACCCTACACCAATAGAAAAACCTAAGTGTGGGGATGTTTCTGCGTTTAGTAAGCCTAGGTCTGATCAACCCACTCTAGAGTCTGAGTCTAGTTTAGATCAGGAGGATGCATTCATTAGAGAGAAGTGTTGGGATAGGCTAGTGCCTTTAAGAGGTTCTACTGTGATTTTTGGTGGAGCTGTTACATGGGATCTATTTGATCCTCCATGATTTTTGCTAGAGTTATAGATCTTTAGGAGGATCCCATGTGTGGAGTATTGTATATTATTTGCTTGTTTGCTTTGTCTTATTTTTTTTATTTTGTTAAGCCTTTTATTTTATTTGTTTGAGTCAGTATTTTGAGTCTTTTTGTGTCAGTGTTATGCTGCTCGGGTTGTGCTTTTGTTTTGGTTATGTCGGTTTGGATACGTACCACCCGTACTCAATCTCCATTCGGGTGAATCTGGAGCTGTTGGCTGGAGTATGAAGGATGATCCGAGGCATGAGGGTGCTACCTGTGAATGGAATGCTATATAGCTAGTGGGAACGGTTTGGAAGAATTGTTGCTTTGCTATCAGGTGAACACGTTCCTTTTATCCTTTTATGTTTTTTTTTTATTTATTTTTTTAGTGTCTTTTTGTCTCTGCATTGAGGACAATGCAAGTTTTAAGTGTAGAGATTGAAATGAGTTTGTTAGTGTTAGTTTTTGAGTTTTTGAGTCTTACAGTGTCATAAAAATCCAAAAAAAAAATAATCGAAAAATTTGAAAATTTTCAACAATTTTTTTTTTGAAAATGTCTTTGAAATTAGTATGCAATATATGGAAAATGATAGAAAAACTGGCGTTTTATTTTCAGATGTGTGTTGAATGCCAAAAAAAAATTGAAAAATGAAAAAAAAATTATGTAATAAATGGGATAGTTTGTTGACTTGTGAGTTATCTGGTTAACCCAGCTTGCATTGAAGGGTCCTTTAGTGTGTAAATTAATCTAACTAACTGAACTAGGTTGTCTTGTGGGTTTTCATCTTAGAAGTAATGGGAAAAATCTAGTTCTTTAGGAATTGTAAATTGGCACCCCTATAGGTTGATTAACTAGCATTTTAATAGAAACTTATTCCTCACAAACATGGCACACTGCTATCTTTTTATGAAAATAAATTCGAGAGTAGGTGGCGCCTCCATCAATTTCATAAAAAAATGAGCTTGTTGTATAAAAATGCAAGGGTTGGTTCCTATGTGTTATTTACCGGGGATAGTGACTTTAGTTTGTAACACCTCTGGGGCCAGTCTAAATAAATTAAAATTGAACTGTACAATGTCACTTAAATAAATTATATGTCACCTAAAAAGCTCAAAAGAATTCATTCCACCAAAAAAAAAATTCCATCGTGACTACAAGTTTCTATTAGGATTGCTAGTTTTTCAGGTTATAGCAGTTAGGTGAACCAAAATGGTTAACCTGTGCCTTCCATTGTGCAAATTAGTAGAGCTGGTGACCTGTAGGCTTCTGAGTGTGAGATCCTTTAGATGTATCTAGTTCTTTTATTTGAAACTTAAAAAACAAAAACATGAAAATGGACCTGATTTGTAAGTGTTAGGGTATATTGGAAACAATGAACTAGACCTCACCGTTAACTAAACTAAATCCTGTATGTATTTATGTTTATTTTTTTTATTTTGGGTGAGTTAATAAAGTTTGTTTGAAATGATTTCTTGGTTCTGATTTCATTGCATGCTTTTTCAGGGACGAAAAAGAATAAGTGTGGGGATATTTGATATAATGTAGTTTATATAGTTTTTGGGTCTTTGTTTTGAGTCATTTTGAGTCTAATTATGTTTAGTTTTATTAGATTTCATTTACTCTTGTTTATTTTATGTTCTGATAGGTGTTCGTGTGCAACGGAGTGGAAAACGAGCAAAAAGAATGAAGAAACGAGCACAGGGGAAAACACCACGGAAGTAAATTAGTAAAACGATCATATCGGGAGCTAGAAAATGAGTTACGGGACCCATAATATATAGATTTGATGGTTCTCGAGATGAGGAATCCAAAAATCAACTTTGTTTTACGTCTGGAGCCTTTTCGCGCCACGCGCACAGCCTTTCTTAGTTGTGCGCGCCACTCGGAGAGCCCATTACGTGGCCCAACTCATAAAATTCGTTTTTAAGTGGTTTTTAGGTCAGAATTCAAGGGACGGCTGGAAAAAAGGAAGAACGAATTAGGGTGACCTTGAAGGTTGTTTGGAGCTATTTTGGACGTGGAAACGAGTCGGGATTAAGATTTGAAGACGTTAGGATAACGTTTGCGCGTATTCTACAACTCGGGTCTTGTTATCTACACTTTTCTTATCACAAACTATGTTAAATCTTCTGAATTCAGATTGTTATGGTTGTTTATTGATGTTTCTTGGCTAAACCATTAGTAGTTACCTAGGTTTGATGATGATTGTTTGATGAATTTTGGTTCTTTTATGGATTTTGGTAATTTTATGATGAATTGATTGCTATTTGTTGGGTTTATATCATTGAAGCAAGTTGCTAGTGTGCATTTGATATTGGTTATGGTTGCAATTTGACGCTCCATTGGTATTATTGTGGTTGTCTTATCATATTAGATATCAAGTAGGTTAATTTACGTGAGTAATTAACTAATTTGCAGTTTAACTGATCACTAGACTGTAGGAACTAAATTGGAATCTGAATTGATTTTGAATGTGCATGCTTAATTCAATAGCTGTAAAGTGAGAATTAATAAACTGGTCTAGTTACATAACAGGTTAGGTTTAGATAACGTGTGAGCGTATCTTATTTAACTGTTTTATTTTATTTTATCAGTTTAAACTTGTGGATCTGATATAAACCTACCCTTTAGTGTTTTAGGATGCTTTGAGTTGTCTTTGCTGTGAGGTAAGTCAACTATAGGGTCTTTTAGCAATCTTTGGAGTGACTGTGAGGTTGTCCACATAATCTGGTGATCATCATTAGCTATTAGGGTTTTAAGTGTTATCTTTGAGAAGGGTCAAAGAATCTTTAGATTCCCTAGTAGTGAAAACCATTAGGTCCCAGTTTCATCATTCATACCAAATCCATAGAAGAACCAGAGTTTGGCAAACAGGATTCTGAGCCTAGGTAACTCATTCCTCTCCTATTCCAAGTTCTTTCCTATTCTTTGTTCGTGTTTTCCTTAGTTTCTAATTTTAGCATCTTTCTATTTTTAGTAACCCCCCTTCAATTAATAATGTCATTAGTAATAAGAGTCTTAGGTTAATTAACATAGTTAACAGAGTCTCGTGGGTTTGATATCCGGACTTACTTAAGCTTTGCTAGAGTCGATAGGTTCACTTGCCTGTCAGTAGTTTAAGTTTTAGAGAGTCTATAGTTTAATTAGGTGTTTAATTAGGTTTAATTTAAGTCATTTTTATTAAACTACTAATCTCACATCAGTCAACCATAATCTTATTGAAGACACGCGTACCTATAAGTGGTAACAAAGTTATAATTAGTTTATTCGATTATTGAGGTGAGTGACCACTTATAATATTTGAGTTAACAAAATTAACATTCAATTAGCAAAGTATCCCGAGATGTAGGAATTCCACCTACAACATTGAATGTCTTTAGTTATGGGACACACCCTTAGGAAGATTTGAAAACCATAAGTAATGATTTAAAGTTTTAAAGATCATTCGGTTTAGATTCCCAATATCTTTGGGTATAACAAGAGTCATGTACACGTTGATCAAGGTATAGAAATAGCTACATGAAACGCCTAACGTGTAACGATGTTTAAACGTAGGAGTTGAAAGGTAAGACGAGTTCAATATCACAGGAACATTATGTATGATAAGAATGAGAAGAAACCAGTTCAAGGAATCAAAGATTTTTAAGATATAAAAAGGATGGTTCCATTTAGTAACGCATTACCATTTGGAATCGTTGACACGTCAAGGTAAATTGACCCACTTGCCTTAGAGACTCGTGTATGTTGACCATAGTTTATCACTCATCCCAGAAATCCCCAGGTAAGCATAACTGGTCTCGCAATGAGATTTATACGATATGCTTGCCTTAGCCCGAAGGCCTTTTGCCAGGAAATCCAGAATACAGGTGTCTATGTGTCACACAAATTTCTTAGGTTTATGAAATCAAAACCTTGATGAGATTTTCATAGATTAGACATAGAGTCTAGGAATTGAACCCACGACGATAAGTGTAGCCTCCATATGTCGTTGAGAATAAGTTTAGAAAGTTCATTTATCGGGGAGAGTCAAAGAGTCAAAGTTAAGTTTAGGGAGATAAGTAACTAAGTTTTAAGCACACATAAGGCAATCCTATGCTAAGGCATCAAGTTGCACAAAAGGCATAGCATTATGTAGCACACAAACAATAAGTAAGCACAAAAGTATAATGATCTTTCTATGAGGTTCATGCATAAGCTATAGTCTAGGTCACCATTTCTAATAACCTAAATCCCTATAGTTATGGGCTCTGATACCAATCTGTCACACCCCAACCTTGACGGCGGAATCGTCGAGGTGTGAGAGTTACGATTGTTCACAGCCACATAACGCTATTATTAAATCCAAGTATATTATTCATAAGTTTCAAAGGTAACATTACAATCATAAATTTCAACAATGAAATAATATTTTACATGACATAACAAAGTAAAATCAATTGTTTTTATTAACTAGGTCCAAGTCCTAGATTATGCCAGCAACATAAGTACACTTCAAACTTGGGGGTTTTCCTGAAACATGATAAAAATAAAAGATCAACTATAAATAGTTGGTGAGTTTTCAAGGTTTTCATACATAATATGAAAAGATTACAAGTAGCAATTCATGTCATAGGTTATAAGCTAGTAAGGTTATAGAACACATATCGTTACAACCAAACCACGACTTGATTACAAGTATATAAGATTGGCTAAGTGTATTTGGTTCCCTAGTGCACAAGCATACGGCTCCTAGGAGTCGGCAATACATCGACTTTAGCACCAAATAGGCTTGTCAGGCCCAAAGATCTAAGACGTCGCCAGGCTAGCAATAGTTAATGATTGTAAACAAACTATGTATCTCATATAATCACTTACAACACACAAATAACCATGACAAAATATAAAGATGAATTGCAAGTGCTTTACAAGTCTCAAACGTTTATAAGTGTAAGTTGTATAAGTATCATGTTTCACCCCAAAATAGTGTGAAATAAAGTAAAAAGGGGCAAGGAAAACTCACATGTCAATTAGGTATATGATGAAGATTTAATAAGATCAATAATAAACGTCGTTCCAGATGTAACGTCACAAGGCACCTAATCATATATTATGAGTTTAAGGTTAATAATAAGATTAACGTTCAAACATGGATTAGGGTTTTGATAGAATTATGGGGTTTTAATAAGTATTAAGTTTTCAAAGTAATTATTTACATTTTGATTCCATTTGAAGGATTATATATGCATGTTTAAATATTTTAGAATGATATTAAATATAATAATGATGAGGTTCAATATGTAATTTATAATTATCTAAGAATAACTAAAAATAGCATTTCGATTAATAACAAGATATTAATCTATACTATTAGTTATAATATATTCTATAAGAAATAATATTCTTAAATATTTTGTGTAGTTACAAAATATATATAATTTCCACAATTATGAAAGTATTTCTTTAAAGAATAAAGATAATATGGTGTCCATTACATTTTAATGATTTTTAGATTATTGTTTCAAGTCCATTTTTATATAAATCATTATTCAATTTTAAAAGAACACTATTGGTAATAACTAATAAGATTCAAAGATAAAATTAAAATAATCATAGTTTTAAAAGGTAACGTTTGAACCAAACTAATTTATTATTTATTATTTGAAACAAATAAGCTAAACAAGAAATTAATCTAAAGTATCATTGAAATATAATGTTTTAATATTAAAAATAACATTTAAAATCTATTTTATAAGAGAATAAAAACTAAATATATTACTTATCCAAACTATTTAATAACAATATTGAAATATTTTATTAAATAAATTTACGGAAAAATATGGTGTCTTAAAAGTTTAATAAGTTTATAATATATATTTAGTTATATCATTTGTAATTAAATTTCAAACTAAAACATCAAAGGTTTTACAAGAATAATTTTACAAAAAATAAATAATTAACTACTAAAATAAAGAAATTATAAAACTGATTTTTATAATTTTTTAGAATTTTTATAAATTTTTTTAAAGGCTGAAACTCTTGAAAACATTAAATAAATAAAAAAATGGTTTGAGGGTCCTTGGGTTCGAACCCAGGACCTCAAACACACACTCCCGCACCCGCACCAGTAAACCAAAGGCCTCAGCCGCATTAGCTGATGGTTTTTAAATTATAAAACACAGCCCATAAATTTTCCCATAAAATCTATGAATCCTAGTTTGATTTTAAGCCAAATTGAACACCAGATTGTTGTTGTTTATGAAATCCAACTTAGGGCTTTGATTCTTTATGTAAAACCGAGTCTGTATGAGGGTTTAATTACCTGAATTGATGTAATTTCAATGGAGAACGAGTACAAGAGCATATCGCGGCCACGTATCACTGGTTTGATACCCAAACGACGACGATAATCAAATTCGTTGTACAGATAGTTTCTAATGATATTAAGGATGGATAGCCCTGTGTTAATTTCGAGTTTAGAAGCTTTGATGGTGGTTTTCGAACGAGTTGCAGGTCCGCATGAAGAGGGTACTCGAATTCTTTGTTTGTGTTTGATTCAGGTGTAAATGAGTGTTGTATTCGATTAGAGGTAGATAAACGTTCGATTTGGTAGAGTTAATTGCATTATTATTGGTGTTTAAGGCTCGAACGATTATGTGAAGTGATTATAGTTCGGTTACACATTTGATTCGACTTTTAACCGGTGTTTATCCATAATTAAGATGTGCTTTTAGTTCGAAACGTGCACACGAAGGAGTTTGGACGATTTAATTTGGTTGAAACGGCTTAGTTTGGGCGTTTAACTATCGCCGGAGGGTGGCCGGACTCCGGCCGCGTTCCTCACCGGAAAATCGTGAGGGGGGGGGGAATTGGTTTGGATTTTGTAAATTTACATAATTAGCCCTTGTAGTTTAGTTTTTATAATTTTAAGCTAGAAAGTCTCATTTAACGCTTTTAAATTTACATAAACACCCCCCTGAACTTTAAATTAAGTTTAGGTTTTGAATATTTTTATAACCTAACAATAGTTTATTTTTTTTATAAATTATTATTTATTATTATCTTTATTTTATTTTGACTATTATCATTATTGCTAATATTATAACTTAATGTTAAGTTTCATATTAATAAGTAAAAGTTGTAATTACCATTGTTATTATTATTATTTAATAAATTAATTCATTAACTTCTAAATTAACTAACAAATCAGCATTAGTAAGTTCTCAATGTTTCACAAACGACTTAAATGAACCTTACAAGAATATATCACGGTTAAATTTTATTTAACGAAAATACGAAATGTTACAGTTGGAGCTCATAAAGGACTATGATTGTGAAATCCATTACCATCCGGGCAAGGCCAACGTGGTGGCAGATGCCCTTAGCCGAAAAGAAAGGCCCGAGCCGATCCGGGTGAAGGCTTATCAGCTGATTATGACCTCCGATGTGATGACACAGATTAAGGAGTTCCAAGACGAGGCTTTGAAAGAAGATCGTCTTAACTTCGAAAGGATGAGAGGTCTAGTCACGGAACTGGGTGAGAACACTCTTGGTATTAAGACCCAATTCGGGCGGATGTGGATTCCTCGATACGGGGATCTACATGGGAAGATCATGGACGAGGCCCATAAGACTCGATACTCCATTCATCCTTGTGCTACCAAGATGTATCACGATATGAAGATAATTGGTGGCCGGGTATGAAACGCGATGTATTGGAGTACGTGAGTAAGTGCCTTACTTGTCTCCAAGTGAAGGCGGAACACCAGAAACCGTACAGGAAGATCCAACCGTTATATATACCCGAATGGAAGTGGGAGCATATCACCATGGACTTCATTACTAAGCTACCTCGCACATTAAGGGGATGCGATACTATTTGGGTGATTGTCGACCGACTAACAAAGAGTGCCCACTTCTTACCGATCCGCGAGACGTATTCATCCGAAAGATTGGCGGATCGTTCATCAAGGAAATCGTAGCTCGTCATGGCGTGCCGGTGTCTATTGTGTCGGATCGTGACACTCGGTTTACATCGAAGTTTTGGAGAAGATTCCATGATGCAATGGGGACGAGGCTACACATTAGTACAGCCTATCATCCTCAAACGGATGGTCAGTCTGAGAGGACAATACAGACGCTCGAGGATATGCTTCGAGCATGCGTGATCGATTTTGGAGGAAGTTGGGATGATCACTTGCCGTTAGCAGAATTCTCGTACAACAACAGTTATCATGCCAGTATTGGCATGCCACCCTACGAGATGCTATACGGTAGGAGATGTAGGACACCCGTGTGTTGGGGAGACATTGGGCAGAAAGAGTTAGGAGGTATTGAGGTGATTGAAGCTACGACTGAGAAGTTGGAAAAGATCAAAGCCTTCATGAAGGCAGCAAAAGATAGACAAAAGTCGTATGCTGATAAGAGGCGAAGACCAATAGAGTTCAAGGATGGAGACCGAGTCATGTTAAAGGTCTCACCTTGGAAAGGGATCATACGATTCAGAAAACGAGGTAAGTTAAGCCCGAGATATATAGGACCTTTCCGAATCGTCGCACGAGTAGGAGAGGTAGCCTATCGACTAGAGTTGCTAGATGAGTTAAGTGGAATTCATCCCACATTCCATGTATCTCATCTGAGAAAGTGCTTAACTAATGAGGATATGATTGTACCACTGTAAGATATTGAAGTTGATGAAAGGCTCAATTATGTGGAGCAACCAGTGGCAATCTCGATCGTAAAGAGAAGAGGTTGAGAAATAAAGTGGTTCCTCTTGTGCGTGTACAGTGAAAGCACAGGAAGGGATCCGAATCCACATGGGAGACTGAGGAAGAGATGAGACAGCATTATCCTCATCTGTTTGAGGAATAACAGGTTTCGGGGATGAAACCTATATAAGGGGGGTGGACTTGTAACACCCGTATTTTTCTTTTTAAAGAAATAAAAGAATAAAAGAGAAAGAGAAAGAAAAAGGAAAGAAATAAAAGTCAGCCTATGTGGAGGGGCCAAAAATGTTAAAAGCGCAAACTTTATAATTATTTTGTACAAAAGGTGGTAAAGCCACCCATGACCTGCTGCTTTTCACCTTTCTACCGATTCTAGAGAGAGAAAGAGCAGAGCCTCGGATCTTTGAAGAAGAACAAGAAGAAAATTCGAATTTAAGGTATAAGTTAGTTTATTTAAAGTTGTTCTTGGCTAAATTAGCCTCGGTTATGTGATCTTATGTGTATATGTGTTCGGATTGTTTGTTTAGACACATATAGGTGTTCGGATTCCTTGAGAAGACCAAGATTTAGAGTATTAAGCTTGAAAGCAGCTAAGGTGAGTTACTAGAACCCCTTTTTACATGTTTTCAAATGATTTTGGGGCTGGAAAATACATGTATGTATGTTTTTATAAGGTTGGGTATTATACCCGTATGTTCATATGCATGTGTATGTGGGTCGGGTATGTCTGGGAAAATGTATTGTTATGATTATGTTAAGTTCATGCTTAGAATGGTATATTAATGTTTAGAACTAAGTGGTATAATGTTTGGGACTGGAAACAACTTAAAAATATGTGTGCATGTTGCTAATACGCCTACATCAGGCTCATAAGCCTGAACAGTCAAGTGTTGGGGCTTATGCTCCCCAACAGTGCTTATGTATCTGAAATTTAGAACTTAGAAAACTAAGTACAGGGTAATGAGTCTGAACAGTACTAATACGCCTGGATTTTTTTTCCCTTAGAAAAATTACAAGGTGATATGCCCAAATAGTGCTCTTACGCCCGAAAGTATGACTTAGAAACTAAATATAGGGTAATATGCCTGAATAGTACTCATACGCCTGAATTCTGACTTAAAAAAAACTAAGTGTAGGGTAATGAGCCTAAACAGTGCTCTTGTGCCTGAAATAATGACTTAGAAAACTAAGTGTAGGGTGATGAGCCCAATAGTGCTCTTACGCCTGGAATTATTTTCTAAATGTAAGGTGATATGTCCTAACAGTGCTCATGCACCCAGACAGGGCTCATGTGCCTAAATAGTCCTCATGCGCCCAGAATTTTTATACTTAGAAATTTTTACAGGATTTTTCTGGGAATCTGGGTTTTAGGGTTTGACCGAGGTTGACCAAGGGCTATTTAATGATGATGTTTTATGCATGCAATGATTATTAATGATTGACCCTTGTTATTATTACTGATATTATTATCAGTAATTTATTATTATTAACAATATTATTATTATTATTTTAATATTGTTAAGTATGAAATGGCATGATGAAGAATGTTTAAAATTTAACGAAGTGTATAATCATTAATAAGTAAAATATTAATGATGAAGAAAATGGAACGTAAATGAATAAGTAAAAGCTTGCAAGCAAATGTATAGAGGTGCACACCCCTGGCAGGTGTTAGCTCAACTGTGATGCGGGTTAGCTACCCCGAAGGATGCACACAGGGTCAATCTTTGAGATTGACAATGAGGTGAGCAACTTTGTGTTGCAACAAACTCGGTTAGCAGGCAATCCGTGAGATTGCCACTGAGATGAGCAGCCATGTGTTGCAACAGACTTGGCTAACATACGATCGTGAGAGATCGATATGGAGGTGAGCAACTTTGTGTTGCAACAGACTCGATTAGCAGGCAATCCGTGAGATTGCCACTGAGGTGAGCAACCATGTGTTGCAACAGACTTGGCTAACATACGATCGTGAGAGATCGATATGGAGGTGAGCAACTTTGTGTTGCAACAGACTTGGTTAGCAGGCAATCTTGAGATTGCCACTGAGGTGAGCAACCATGTGTTGCAACAGACTTGGCTAACATACGATCGTGAGAGATCGATATGGAGGTGAGCGACTTTGTTGTCGCAACAGACTCGTAAGAACGAATGTAAAGACTGAAAGAGTAATGAAAAGAGTATGAATTGAACGAATGATGAGGATAATAATTATTATTATTATTATCTGTATGTATGAAGGATGTATGCTCACAAATGAAATATCATAATAAAGTACAAAACGGGATCCCCGTCATTCGACCTCCGTAATCGTGGCTGTGTGCCATGAAGAGGGTAAAGTCTGACGGGATCTAGATGATAAATGAATGATAATGAGTTACGATGAATGAACAAAAGCTAACGAACGCAATGAAAGATAATAATGATATCATCTACATGTATGTATAATGTGTGGGCATGTACGAAAGTATAGTATGATTTGAAAAAAGTAAAGTATTTTAATCATAAAACTAGAACTCACTCAGCATCGCTGACTTTTATGTATTTTCCAGTTGGCATGTAAACGATGCTGTGGTTGGCACACTGGGATGGCTACTCGGTGGGGCAAGACTGACATCCTTTTATGTTTTGACGATACTGTTGTTTTGTAATTCATTCAACTAATCTTTTTGTGACTCATGAACTACAATGTATTGCTTAACAACAATGTTACTAATGAAACGAATGGTTTTTGCTAAATAAATTCCGCTGCTTAACTTTATAATATGTAATGTTTTATGTATTTAGTGCTGTGAATGACCAACTGTGAGGTCTCCGGGAACGGGGCCTTACATGGGTTTTGAAAAGTTTCAAAGAAACACATAAATGTCAAATTTTTACGTATGAAAATGAGTAAAAAGGTTAGATATGGTTTCATGGATGGTAAACCAAGGATTTGGACGTAAAAAGTTAAGATTTTGGGTTAAAAATGGGCTGGTTCGTCATTTTTATTCAACCAGTGAAACTGTGCCCCCGATCAACGAAACTGTGCACTCATCCAGCGAAACTATGAGAAGTTCCAGCAAAACTAAAGTTTCGCTGAGACAAAACTAGTGACCCGTAGATACTGCGAAACTAGGAAATTCCAACGAAAGTTGGACGCACCTGACAACGAAACTGTCGTGCAAAACTGCTGGGCGAAACTGGCAACGAAACTGGCAGCGAAACAGCCAGCGAAACTGCCAGCGAAACTGGCCAGCGAAACTGCACAAAATGACCTTTTTGAGTGTGAACTTATTTACAGGTTGTGTAGTGTGATCCTAGCCTAGAGTGCTTAGTTTAGAAGTTACTCACATTATCCAGGTGAGTTCTAGATCCCTTTATTTAAATGTTTTTCTATGTTTTTGGGGCTATTATGCATAGTAAACGTAAGGTTTTCATGGTAAGGATTTCAAGCGGTTTTAGCAAGAAAAATAAATTTTTCTATAACAAAATATGCTATATAAAGACCTTAAAATAAAATTTTTGAGCGCTGACCTGGCAGCCCGACCCAAGCCAGGGGCGTTGCCCCTTGGACCCTACTAGGGGCTGCTGTCCCTAGGACCCCGCTGTCAGGGGCTGCCGCCCCCGAACCCCCGTTGTCCCGCGAAGAGTCGGTTACGTGTTATGTTGACTAGTACTTGGTATGTTGTGTATTTAATAAGTTACGTATTATATATTAAGTGGAAGGTAATATTAAAGAGAAGTGGAACTTAACGAATGTTACCTCGGGCCCGTTTGATGATGAAAAGTCTTGCAAGCACTATGATAGACTTCACTTAGGTGAGTCTGATGTATGATGATGGATCCGTATTCATGAGCGGGCTATGTGCCTTGCAGTGTGGATCAACTGTCGGGGGTTAGCTACCATGATGATGTGTACCGACGGGGATCGACATTCGTTGTCGATCAACATGGAGCTCTTGCTTTGTGCAACCTCATTTATGATGAAGTGAAAGATAATGAAAGAATGAAAGATAATGAACATGCTTAATATGATGCAAGAAATGTTATGTAATATGATGTATGCGTGGTCATTATATGAAGGATAAAGCTTATATTTTCTTATTTATATAAAACTGGAACTCACTCAGCAAGCTGACTTTTATGCATAATGGTGGACAGGTAAATGCTGATGCTGAGGATGGCACCAGCGAGCTACTTGGCGAGCAATGGATGACATTCCTGTCTATGAAATCTTTATTGTAATTTAAGACCATCCACCATGTGTTATTCCTTTTTAAAGACAAATGTATGAGTACAATATGATTTCCAAGTTTTAAGTGAATGTTTATGTAGTTCCGCTGCAATGCGTTGTTTATAAAGAAATTTTATGCTATGATTAACCAACTGTGAGGCTTTCCGGAAACGGGGCCTTACAGAACTTTAGATAATAAACAAATTATATTGAAAATGAGAACATCTACAAACATGCAAAAACTTCTTTGTATACAGAATTCGATGTTCTGTTAGTAATTTTAGCATCATTGTTTAATATTAATAGTTTTAATTCATGTATACTTGTAACTCGAGATAATGCAACATGGAGCTTGAATCGATGCTAGGGATCAAACGTGCAATGATTAAACAAAAGTTTGGACTATCATTGTGATTTTTAATGTTTGGAGACCAAATATGTAATTTGATTAAACCACAGGGACCATTTATGCAATTTTCTCTTTTTATTGACCAAAAACATAAATAAGCTTTATGCTTACATCAATTAAAATTAAATCAAAGTTTCATGTTTCATAAATAAAAACATAAAATAGTCAAATTAATGTTAAAACCCAAAATACTTAAGAGTATCTTGAAATCAAAATCAAAATCCTTGAATCGTACGGACCATTGCTACTTTTGCAATTGAAATTTGTATATATAAGTATTGAATTGAGACTTTACAGAAGAAATGTTAGGATTTAAAACTTGGGTTATGAATGATATTAAATATATCAATGAAGGCATAAAAGGATTGGTGAATTGAACTTGAAACATAATATGATTTGGGGTAAATCGAAACCATGATATTATTGTGAATTGAAAAGGATATGAAATGGTTTATTTTTCCATTTGAAAATCGATATCATGATTTTGGAAAATCAAAATACTAAATTAATTATTTGAGACCCTTGATTTGATGAAATATATAAAATCGTTTCGAAATAGAAGACACGTATGGGATTCCTTCTCATTTGCATAGGACAAGTGAATTAGGAAACCTTTAATTACTTGTTTGAATAACCAAGAATCCAACACGTTTCAGTTCACAATTTTAGTGTAGCACAACCTGTAAAAACTCATTATTTTATCTGTTTGGTGGGGATATAATTAACTCTTGGGTAGGAAAAACAGTCAGCTATAGCTTGAAATCTATTTCAGGGTTTTATTTTGAAACCATCATAATACCCTTTGTAATGAGTTTTTTTTTTCAAAGTATGATTGCTATAAAAATAATTTAACAAAATGAGTGTTTTCAAAAATATATATCAAAATGGTGTTTTTTACTAAAAAGTTAATTTTCTTATTTATAATATGATTGGATAAAAGTATTTTTATTTTTAATAATGTTATTTAAGTAAAATTAAAAGCATAAAGTTTCAACTAAAAAAAACAAATTTAGCATCTCTCATGATTTTAAAAAATATTTTATAGTTCTTTTTATAAAGGTTTTCTTAAAACCTTTTCAATAACGTTTTCTTATACAAAAATATTAATATTCTTTCATCGGTATTTTTTAATCTTTTTATAGAATACGTGTTCTTATATACAATAAATCTTTTTTATGAAATTAAATGGTTTATGTAATTTTTTTAAAATAATGATATATATTATAAAACTGTTTTAAATGTAATATTATATATAGTTATAAGAATTTATATAAGTATATACATAAAAGATAAAATAAACATCATTAAATACAATGCTAGTTTCATCTTGCGAGTCGCCTCGATCTCGACATATGAAACTCAGGCTCAAAACCATTTAGTAAATGAGTCGTAAAATGAGTTCGAGCTTGTTTAAGCTAAGCTTAGTTATAGAGTTTTAGTGAGTAAGTCTTGAGTGGCTCACGAGATGACTTGTTTCTCCGCTTATTATTATTGAAAGTATATTAGCAACATACATGATATCGGTAATTGATTAGTACATTTATAGTTCGTAAAATAAAATAAAAATAGACCATTAATTTTTTTTATTTTGTCATGATATTTATATAAAACATTTTTTAGAAATGCATTTTTTTGTTAAAAATAGTTTTTCTTATTACATCTTTTAAGCTACTTAAATGTATTTTCAAAAAAAATACAAATTTTTAAAAAGAATAAAAAATAAATATGCCTACCTTTTTATGAAATTGAAACAAAATTATACAGAAAAAAATTCAACTATTCTATATGAAAAGACAATTTAAAATTAAGTCTAAGTGAATTAACAAAAAACAAGATAAGTTTTAGCAAACCTTTCTGTTCTTAATTACGAAATATTAACCAAATAGTTTTAGAATTTTATTAATCTTTATACTTGACTATTTTTAAATGATATTATTTTAAAGTAAAATAAATTTAACCAATAGCATTATAGTGAGAAAAAAGAATACTTCCTTAAACACTTATTATGGTAAATAAATATTCTATATACACTATTAAAGGAAAGAAACTCATTTTGTAATTATAGCATAGTTGATTTTATTCACATGAATTATGACTAAAAATAAGAATAAATACATTTTAGACGGGAAATTAGAGGAATGTAGGCATAAAAAATGACAGAAGATATTATTTTATTAATAAGGTTAGATGAAAAGGACTCCTCTACATGGTAAAATTTTAAGCAAAGAGTTGCCATATGTCACATTCTTAAAAACTAATTTCGTTTTTTTTCCGCAATTTGGATTCAAAAAAAGTTTTTTACATATCATTTTCCATTAATTCTCTCTTTTCTTTTCTGGAAACATATTTTCTTAACAAGGTATATTAATTCGTTTATAATTTGAATATCCTAAATTATAGAAGATTTTAAATCATAAGTTGAAAAATTGTATGAAAATTAAAATGCAGAAGATTTGAAATTTTAAATTTTGAAATATTAAATTTTAATATACTAATTAAAAATCTAGCATTTCTTTTAGTCCATAAATATTTTATTCTTTCCATTCAAATCTTACATTGTAATTTTTTTTTCAAATTTCAAAATTTATTCTTAAATAAAGTATAATTACATATTTTAGGTAGTCTGACTATTCAATGTCTAAATTAAATAATTTTAAAATTAGAGTTTAAAATTTATTGATTGAAACAGAAATTTAAAAATTTTAAGTTTCAAATCTAATCTATTGTAACATCTCGTAATTTTCGTTAACTTAAAAAAATTAACTTTGCTAAATCTTAAAAATAATTGATATTATAATAATAATAATGATATTATTATCACTATTATTAATAATAATATTAATTATAAAAATGTTAATGGTAATAATAATATTAATAATAATAATAATAATAATAACTTAGAATTAAAAGTGCAGGGGGTGTTTAGGTAATTAATGAAACTTAAAAATTAAAGTTTAAGCATGAAATAATAAACACTTTAAATTATAGGGACCATTTGTGTAAATTTTAAATCACAGCCTCCCCCCCCCCCCCCCCCCCCGTCGACCTTCTTTCCCCTCCGGTGAGTCTCCGGCGAGTCTCCGGCAACCACCAAAACCACACGAATTTAACTCAAATAAACACCCCCGACAACGATTCGAACCAAACAATTAAAAATATGAATCGTTTAGTGCAAACTAGAGCTGTCACCAACCACCCACTTCGACCCATGTTTCTCGGCCGACCAACCACGCCAAGATCGCACTAACGACTATAATAATCGAATTAAACGCGCACTCACATTAGATTAATCATTTATAAACTACCATCGAGTTCAGTTTCACCGAATCAAACACATACATTGAATTCAATCCCCATCCTCGGTCGCGGACCTGTAACCACCCGAACTACACCTTCTGCACACTTGGAACTGCAATTGATTGAGGGCTAATACTCACCACCACCATTGGAAGCTTTCTGCATAATCAATTGGATTATTATCTGTCATTGCACATCGAACGAAATCATGGATGGCCGCGACCTGTTCTTCATCCATTCTTGTGCTACACACTTCGAATCGAGTAATTGAAACTATGATGCTGCCCGATTTTACATGGGGAATAAAACCCCATGATAATAGGTATCAACAACTACGAATTCACCTTCAATTGAAACGATTTGGGATTAGGGTTCATGTTGAAAATTCAGGGGTTTCTGTTGATTTGTGTTTAAAAACAATTCGAACCCAATTCCATCGCGGCTGTATACCTTTGGTTCACCGGTTCATTGTACACTTGCAAACCAAGAGGTCCCGGGTTCGACCCTGGGCACCCTCTTTTATTTTTTTTAAGACCTTTTTAAGCTTTTAAAAATTACAAAAAAATCTCTAAAAATTATAAAAATGATTTTATAAACTGTGTTTATCTTAAAATTACTTAATTATTTTTCTGTAATTTATTTATTAAAAATACCTTCATTTTTCTATTAAATATTTGTTATAATTAGTTTATTTTTATAAAAAGTAGAATTTAGATAATAGTTTGAATCACAAAAAAAATTACTATTACAAACATTACTCTAAAATTATTGGTTAAATCGTACTTTTAGTTATAAAACTTTATATAAACTTTATATATAAATCTTACAAATTGTTATAAAACTTTTCTTAATTCATACCCTGATATAAAATATAAAACTTTCCAAGAAAAGTACAATTGGTTTCCAACTGTTAAATTATTAGACAAAGCCCCAAATACCATGTTGAAATTCTAGTTCGCGTTTAATCGTTAAACCTTATTATTAACCTAAATCTTAAAATATATATACATGTTTAGGTACCTCGTGAAGGAGTTCATTTGAAACATCGATTATTATCCTATTTAATCATCTTACGTACATACTTATACGCCATGTGAGTTTCACGACCCCTTTTTATGCTTATACAATTGTTTCAATCTTTTACAAACTTTGGGGAAAAGTATGCTCACCCGTTTTCAATGCTGTTCAATATACATATAATTTTCATACTTGGAATCAACGTGATACTATTTTGTGAGTACTTATCTGAAGCATACATGATGTTACTGTGTGGTTCTTCTTACAACCATTAATTCCGGGTAGGAACCAACGGATAGGTATTGGTAGTACTACTGGGTTGACACCCCCACCCTTGACAGATGGTTACTTGTGAGTACCATCACACCTGCCAGGAATCCGGCCTTGGGTGAATATATTCCGACAATTGTTGTGTGTATGTCATTAGGTTTGGTTGTATAAAACTCATGGTATGTGATATTGCTTGCTTATAACTGTATGCACGGTATTCCACTACAAACACAATACAGCATCAAATACATGTTTACAATTCAAACCTGCGAAGCTCACCAACATTATTGTTGACCGTTTTGAGCATATCTTTTCAGGTAACAATCATTAAGGATGGGTAGGGATGCTGCCTTAGCGACGACCTTAGGATTGCACTACTTAGACTCATTGGATATCTGTGATAGTTGTTTGACTTTCATTATTCACTTATGTTCAATTGTTTCCCGGGTTGTGGGACTTATACTCATTTGGTTTGTATGACTATGTTTTTCGTGGAATTGACTAACTGCGACACAAGTCTCCATTTGTGTCGGGTGACGTAATGACACGTTGACTTTCTTCATTTAATGCATCTCTATTAACTTAACAATGTGTTATGACGATCCTGTCCGTTACATCCTCGTATTTCTGCTATAAGTGGGGGTGTGACAGATTGGTATCAGAGCCATTGGTTATAGAGAATTAGGCAATACACTTGACCTAGACTATAACCTAGGAACCTTCATATAGAATACATGCTAGGACTGGCTTGCATTTAATATTACATGTGTGTTCCTCTATACTTGCACTTGACTCTATACATGATTCTATGCATATGTGCTTGTTATCTGATCATCCTGAGGAAGACACTATTACTCTTAGTCTTTCTCCATAGGATACCATTATACTAGAATCTTACATTGTATGTGCACTACATTATATCATTAGGTCGGAACACTCACGTGAAGGGAAACTTCACAGATCACGCGTAGCGTTGATCTCAAATACTAAATCCGACCCTAAGATGGTATGTCTGAGATCCTGAAAGTATGACGGACAGACAACTATCGTTAGCAATTCGTGTTTATATGCTTGGAGTTTATATGCTATTACATACTACTATTAGAATACTAATGGCTCATGGACATGAGGACATTACACGAACCATGCTTGATGTGTGTTGATAATACTATGATGTTAACTTGGGGTAAGGGAAGCTAAGGGTGACCATGCAAGGTAAATTACCATTACGGGTGCACACGTAATTGCAATTCGCCGTGCATGAGAAGTCTGGCAAATCTTACCATGAGGTAACTATCAGGAGTATCACAAGTTCTCTATTCTATACCCTAGGGTGTGCTAGGATCATAATTCTAGTAAGACCTTGTTAAGGGTAACAAAACATTACTAACACTTACTATTACATAAGTCCTGTCCTACTTAGAGCCTTCATGGTATTTCCAATCATGACATTGATTCTATCTTTCGCGAAACACTCCTCCACTTAGCATTTCAGTAACTAAGGAACTGATTGAATGCTTAGAATGAAAGTGGACTTCAAGAAATGTAGAGGAGTGATGATACTCTCTACACATACATTATGTTATTCATTAGGATAATGCTAAGGAAAATTAGGATGTCATGTAACCGGTTCAAGCATCATTCTATGTATATCGAGGGTGTGGTGGGAACGCTACGGGGAATCCTATATATAAGCATCACCGGTATACTAAGAATATGTTTGAACTGGGCTACGTGATGATACTGATGGACTGAAGCATTGATTGCAAGGCATTGTGCGTCTAAATCAAATGGTTTTCAAAATGAGCTTTGAATAGTTATTCGTGGTTTTCAAATTCGTCCAAGTCTGTGTCTTACAACTTGAAACATGTAATGCTGGAAGAGCATGATGCATGTATCTCGGGGCGTTCTGTTTTGGCAAGGTATTCGTATAAATCCAAATCAGCCGATGGATCTGTCTACCTTACCTGGGAACCCTCAGGATGAGTATCTGCTTATAGGTACGTATGTCTTCAACAAAGTTGTGGTTGACCTAATACTTTGATTAGTCAACGTACATACTTTGATTTATGAATCAAACAATTACACCCGGAACATCTCATTGTTATTATGCCAAATTCCCGATTTTCGTTTTCATGTTGTATAGCTCATATTACCCAATTCTCATAAAATATCTTAATAATATTTCAAAATGTCTACGCGTCAAAACCGATCCTGATCTGGAAACTCTGGCCGTAAGATTACTGCTATTGTGGCACGTGAGGTTGTTGCGGTCATACCAACCCTCCTAACTCATATGAATCAAGGCGCGAACCCTGCTCAAATATCTATTTGTCCTAACCCTCCACGTGCTTGTACCTACAAGCATTTCAGTTCTTGCAACCCCACTAAGTTCAGTGGAACCGAAGGAGCTACCGGATTACTACAGTGGTTCGAAAGCATCGAGAACACTTTCCTAAACACCGAATGGCCTTCAAAACTTTAAACCGTTACTTATGGTTCTCAATTTCTCTTAAGGAGGTGTCCCATAACTAAGAAACTGCAATGCTGTAGATGGAATTCTTACATCTCGGGATACTTTGCTAATTGAATATTTTATAAGTGGTCACTCACCTCAATGATCGAATAAACTAATTATAACTTTGTTACCACTTATAACTACGCGTGCCTTTAATAAGGCTATGGTTGACCTCATATCCTGAGAAGTCTATGTATTCCCTTCGATTGTGAATCGAATGTTCACATCTCATTATGATATCAATCATTTTTGTCCTTGATTTCATCTTCCCGATTTAAACCATCCAAGACTTGAACACCATCATAACAAGTTCTGCTATCTCGAACTTTGATCTTAAGCTTGTAAGCATGATTTTTTCTTTGTTACACTAATGTAACTTGAAATTTTCTAAATTTCTAAGTGATATTATTTTCCTATCAACGTTAAGTCAAACTTCGTACCGCTTGCACCGTGGGAGATGCTACAGTTTGCAAGTCAACCTATGACTAAGAACACTCGTATCTCCTAAATGATTCTATCTCATCAAAGCAGGGGAGATTCCCTTACTTTGATGAATCTTTATTTGTTTTGATAAATGGTTTCCAATTGTTTGTTTTGTGAAATTTCATCCTCTGGATTAGGGTGACTTCCTTATCTTGAGGATTGACTTCAATTATTCTCATTGGAACTTACATTTCACAAATGGCATGATCTTACCAAAATAGGATTGGAACCCGTACTTTGGTGACAAACGTAAATCTTCGATTGTTTTCTTGTTATTATGAAATTCAATCATCAAAGTAGGAGTGAAAACCATACCTTGATTACTATTCTCATTTCTTGATCTTCAACTTACCAAGGTTGTAATCAAGTGACGAGAAGCATGTAGTAACTTGAAGGGTGAAACAATGTTAGTGTTTCGATCTATCAAGCCAAAGCATGATTTCTGAACTTGAAAGGAGACCCGATCTCTCTAGATTAATTTTGGTTCCGAGCTTGGAGCATGTAAATTCTTAAATCGAAATCTCTCCCTTTTATCTTCATGTTTTGACTCGATCTAGCTACATCGAACCATTCATTCCTTACTTATCAACTTTCATCTTGAGATATCATCAACACCTGATTACATGATGGTAGTCTTCCTAAACAATCTTTTGTCAAATAAAGATATTATCAACTTGTGATTATGTCTTTCTAGTCATACGAATGTTCTCAACTATACTTATGAGTTTGATAATTACGTATGCAATCTACCTTTGGAAATTTGTTATCTTGCAAAACATGTTTACAAATACCTATCTTATTGTTTGCGTCATTTCTTGAATCGTTTTTGAATCTTTAACCTTGAAAATCATTGAAATTCTAACTTGGTTTTGAACAACAAGACTTGTTATTATCCTCATTGCGATGTGGACATAAAGGTTCATAAACCTTCATAACTTGTAGTCATGGGTTTGGCATAAAAGAAAAGACCTAACTTGGCATGTGTCCAAGTGTCTTACCTTTACATATGACAAAACCAAACCTCCATGTTCCCATGAATCTCCTGTTTAACTTTTCATTCACTAAGTGCCTCTTAGCAGTCATGATGACAATTGGTGCATTATAGACCGATTGACTAAAATCTCATATGGACTCATATGGAATAACGGGTCGAGAAATTGACCTGTATCTATTTCAAATATTCGTATACCGTGGTATGACATTAAAACATCGATCGTCATTTTGAACGGTTGATTCAATTTCTGATTTTAATAGTATTCTTAACCATCGTCGTGAACTCATTTCAAGATCTTCGCATAGCATATTATTCTTAGACCGATGGTTGGTCAAAGGAGAAATACATATTCACAAGATATGCGTTAAGGTCGTTTCATATGGTGACGTTTGGGATTCTTAAATTCCGACGGTTAACTTTTCTTGCTTTTATTGATTTCTAGACATCACCTTACCACGAAATGATATCCTGGAAGTTGTGATACCATGGTAACTCATCATCATTTCCAATGTTTCCTCTTAAAACGTTTCGTATTTCACTGAAAGAGTTCAAGTTGGCATGTATCATGTCAAGAGACTTGAAGGATTCCCTAAGGTGAAACATCTCATCTATAATTAAACGTCTATCACTGTCCGTTCGTACGCTTATCTTTCATTTAAACCCTCTTGTTCGTTTATAAGTGTACCTTTAGACATTATCTCTGATCGCGATGGTCGCTTCATCTCTCGTTTCTGGAAAAGTCTACAATCAGCTCTCGGAACTCAACTAAATCTTAGCACAGCCTATCACCCGCAAACCGACGGTCAGACTGAAAGAACGATACAAACCCTCGAGGATATGCTCCGGGCTTGTGTCATTGATTTCAGTGGATCGTGGGATTTTTATCTTCCGTTGATCGAATTCTCTTACAATAATAGTTACCATACCAGCATCCAGATGGCACCATTTGAGGCCCTGTATGGCCGAAAGTGTCGATCTCCCATCTGTTGGTCTGAAGTTGGTGAATCACAGATTACTGGTCCGGAATTGATACAAGAAACAACCGACAAAATTCATAAGATCTGTGATAACTTGGTCGCTGCTAGAAATTGTCAAAAGCATTATGCTAACAAAGGACGAAGACCCATGGAATACAATGTCGGAGATCTCGTACTTCTTAAGGTATCACCTTGGAAGGGAGTGATTCGCTTTGGAAAGAAAGGGAAGCTAGCACCTCGTTACGTGGGTCCATTCAAAGTGCTTGAGCGAATTAGGAAAGTGGCCTACAAGCTTGAAGTACCCCAAGAACTCAGCAATATGCATCTGACGTTTCATGTTTCAAACCTTAAGAAATGCTTCGCCGATGAAAATCTCCACATCTCACTCGACGAAGTCCAGATTGATGAATCTATGCCCTTTATTGAGAAACCTGTGGAAATTATGGATCGGGAAATCAAACAACTCAAGCATAGCCGGATATCCATTGTCAAAATCCGCTGGAAATCTAAACGTGGCCCAGAGTTCACCTGGGAATGTGAGGACCAAATGAAATCCAAGTACCCTCATCTTTTCATTTCAGCATCCTCGTGAATAAATTTCGGGATGAAATTTCTTAAAGCAGGGGAGACTATAACATCTCGTAATTTTCGTTAACTTAAAAAATTAACTTTGTTAAATCTTAAAAATAATTGATATTATAATAATAATAATGATATTATTATCACTATTATTAATAATAATATTAATAATAAAATGTTAATGGTAATAATAATAATAATAATAATAACTTAGAATTAAAAGTGCAGGGGGTGTTTGGGTAATTAATGAAACTTAAAAATCAAAGTTTAAGCACGAAATAATAAACACTTTAAATTACAGGGACCATTTGCATAAATTTTAAATCACAGCCTCCCCCCCCCCCCCCCGTCGACCTTCTTTCCCCTCCGGCGAGTCTCCGGCGCGTCTCCGGCAACCACCAAACTACCAAAACCACGCGAATTTAACTCAAAATAAACACCCCCAACAACGATTCGAACCAAACAATTAAAAATATGAATCGTTTAGTGCAAACTAGAGCTGTCACCAACCACCCACTTCGACCCATGTTTCTCGGCCGACCAACCACGCCAAGATCGCACTAACGACTATAATAATCGAATTAAACGCGCACTCACATTAGATTAATCAATTATAAACTACCATCGAGTTCAGTTGCACTGAATCAAACACATACATTGAATTCAATCCCCATCCTCGGTCGCGGACCTGCAACCACCCAAACTACACCTTCTGCACACTTGGAACTGCAATAGATTGAGGGCTAATACTCACCACCACCATTGGAAGCTTTCTGCACAATCAATTGGATTATTATCTGTCATTGCACATCGAACGAAATCGTGGATGGCCGCGACCTGTTCTTCATCCATTCTTGTGCTACACACTTCGAATCGAGTAATTGAAACTATGATGCTGCCCAATTTTACATGGGGAATAAAAGCCCCATGATAATAGGTATCAACAACTACGAATTCACCTTCAATTGAAACGATTTGGGATTAGGGTTCATGTTGAAAATTCGGGGGTTTCTGTTGATTTGTGTTTAAAAACAATTCGAACCCAATTCCATCGTGGTTGTATGCCTTTGGTTTACCGGTTCATTGTACACTTGCAAACCAAGAGGTCCCTGGTTCTTCGACCCCGGGCACCCTCTTTTATTTCTTTAAGACCTTTTTAAGCTTTTAAAAATTACAAAAAAAATCTCTAAAAATTATAAAAATGATTTTATAAATTGTGTTTATCTTAAAATTACTTAATTATTTTTCTGTAATTTATTTATTAAAAATACCTTCATTTTTCTACTAATATTTGTTATAATTAGTTTATTTTTATAAAAGTAGAATTTAGATAATAGTTTGAATCACAAAAAAAAATTACTATTTCAAACATTACTCTAAAATTATTGGTTAAATCGTAACTTTAGTTATAAAACTTTATATAAATCTTACAAATTGTTATAAAATTTTTCTTAATTCATACCCTGATATAAAATATAAAACATTCCAAGAAAAGTACAATTGGTTTCCAACTGTTAAATTATTAGACAAAGCCCCAAATACCATGTTGAAATTCTAGTTCGCGTTTAATCGTTAAACATTATTATTAACCTAAATCTTAAAATATATATACATGTTTAGGTACCTCGTGAAGGAGTTCATTTGAAACATCGATTATTATCCTATTTAATCATCTTACGTACATACGTATACACCATGTGAGTTTCACAGCCCCTTTTTATGCTTATACAATTGTTTCAATCTTTTACAAACTTGGGGGAAAAGTATGCTCACTCGTTTTCAATTTTCTTCAATACACATACAATTTTCATACTTGGAATCAACGTGATACTGTTTTGTGAGTACTTATTTGAAGCATACATGATGTTACAGTGTGGTTCTTCTTACAACCATTAATTCCGGGTAGGAACCAACGGATAGGTATTCGTAGTACTACTGGTTTGACACCCCCACCCTTGACAGATGGTTACTTGTGAGTACCATCACACCTGCCAGGAATCCGGCCTTGGGTGAATATATTCCGACAATTGCTGTGTGTACGTCATTAGGTTCGGTTGTATAAAACTCATGGTATGTGATATTGCTTGCTTATAACTGTATGCACGGTATTCCACTACAAACACAATACAACATCAAATACATGTTTACGATTCAAACCTGCGAAGCTCACCATCATTATTGTTGACCGTTTTGAGCTTATCTTTTCAGGTAACAATCATTGAGGATAGCTAGGGATGCTGCTTTAGTGACGACCTTAGGATTGCACTACTTAGACTCATTAGATATCTGTGACAGTTGTTTGACTTTCATTATTCACTTATGTTCAATTGTTTCCCGGGTTGTGGGACTTATACTCATTTGGTTTGTATGACTATGTTTGTCGTGGAATTGACTAACTGCGACACAAGTCTCCATTTGTGTCGGGTGACGTCATGACACGTTGACTTTCTTCATTTAATGCATCTCTATTAACTTAACAATGTGTTATGACGATACCGTCCGTTACATCCTCGTGTTTCCGCTATAAGCGGGGGTGTAACATCTATGCAATTTAATATGAGATTTCATCTAAAATAACTTTAAATTAGTCAAAATTTAAAACAAATAATTTGAATATTCAAGCGTAACATATGCAGTTGACAAATTTTGACTTCCAATAGTAAAAATTAATCCGAGATTTTGGATTAATAATTTTGAAATTTTGAAGTTATTCTATATTTTAACAATCTTGTATAATATTTGCATTTATTATGAAATATTATACCATTATTATTGTGTATATACAACAATTCTTCTTTCTATTTACTGTTCTTTCACTATTAAAGACATTTTAAAATTATATAAATGTCTTCTCCAATGATTAAAAGTCCAGTATTCTCTATGAAAAATTTCTTTTATGTCTTCATTATGCACAATCATTATTTTAGACTCATTGCCTAACCTATCCAATTACAATATTACGTGCACTTGGATATAAAAAACAAAATTTTAATGTTGAACATTAATACTTTTATTTTTTGTCATAAAATCATAACTTTCACTTTGTTCATTTTTATACATGTATACTGGTTTATATGTTATTTCTCAACTATCAAATTACGTTACTTAACGGGACATCATTAGTATCAGAAGTAATTTCATAAAGGATCTTAGCATATCACATCGTGATTAATTATACAATCAGGGTTCGAGTGATTCGTTTACCAAGACTGCCAATGTAATCAATCCGGCAAAAACTTACTACACTAGGTTTATTTTAGTTGATAAGGTGTGATTCAAGTTATCCAATTGTTATCCTTAATTTTTTGTATTTTTTAATTACTAGGCACTATAATGCAGGAAATGCTAGACTTTGTATATTGTAACACTACTAACTATACTATATGTCACATCCCGGCGGAAGCGTGAAATGCGGTTCGGGTGTGACTCGTTTGATCAGAGTGCATTAATTATAACGGAGTAAATAATAAACATACACACTTAAATAATAAAGTAGGACATGCATTTATTCATAATATCCGAGATTACATCTTATACATAAGTTTTCAAAATTAGATATAATCTTTCTACAACTTGGTTAACTACTGCATGTCTTTAGTTACGGTAGAAGTGTGCGTCTACATACACACTATAGTCAACTATGTTGACTGTTAGTGTTACACAAACCCTTCTAACAATCTCTCCCCAACCGTTGTGAACCTCAAAACTAAAGTCAAAGGTATTAGTCATCGTTTCTTGAAAAAGCATACTCAAAATAGTCAACAAAGGTTGGTGAGATCATAGGTTTATTTCCAAAAAAAATATTTTTGTTGATGTATCAATTACAACCAAACCTGTACACAACATAATCATACTGTCACGAATATTCACAAAATCAGATAATATTACATCTCAACTCTCATTCGGTTAGATGCAGGAAAATAGCATCACAACACTTATCCTGTTGGTGCAAATATTCTCCAAAGTAGCGCTACTAATATTATCAGACGATTACTCATTCGAACTAATGGTTGTATCACAAATGACAGTAAGTATCAAAATATTTTCAAAATAATACATCAACACAATCAGTATGATTTTCTCCCAAAAACTTTACAAATACCAAAAGGTCAAAATGGGGCTATGAATCTCACCGTATCTCCAAAGTGGAACCTATAAAATAATTCATAAAATTAGACATTAATTTCTTTAAAATTTTTAGAACCTCAGATTTAATTAATTCTTGAAAATTCAACTGTGAAATAGTCAAATAATGTTACTATAAAATTCTCAATATTTATTTTATTATACATAAATACTTATAATTAGTCCAAAGTCTCCATAAATCACCAAATTATCTACGGTTATCTAAAAATCACCAAAAATTTACAGAATATTATTTCAACAATATATATCGTCACATAATTTTTTGGATGTCCAAGTCCTTACATATTTCTTTCTGTAAATCTCATAATATTCCCAAAATTCACTAAAAATACATATATATCTCCAAAAATTATGAAAGTTACACAATATGTTGGTTTTGATTTATCATATCTTAAGTGAATTTTTTACGATTTATGGTTCCATTTAAGTATTTATTTAGATTTTTCTACTACAGAACACTTAAAAATTCATTTTTCAAATATAATCATGAAATAAAATACCAAATAATTCCTGGAGCTTTTATACTCCAAAGGGTCATTCTTTATTTTTACAGAATTTTCCCAAATTATTTTGTATTCTTGAGTATTTTCTTTATTTTCTTTATTTAAAACACAACTTGTATAATTTATATTTATCATAATTTTGTCAAAATTTACAAAATAATGTTTTAGTATTTTAATAAATATTTTTCAATGTTTATTCCCACAATCTTATTTGTTTAGTATTTTTACTATATTTTTCTTAATAATTTAAGATTTAATCTTTATAAATCCAAAATATCCCTTTATCACAAGAAATTCTGAATTTTTAGTACTTCATTACTGTACTTAGAGAATTTTAAAAAATATCTTAGTCTTGGTGTATTAGTAACAAAACTAGCTATATATGTGTTTATAACACATATGTAACATTTTGATTTTCAAGAAATATTAAGAGAATAAAGAAACTACACCTCTTGAGTGATGTTTGCTGCTTTAAACTGAGAAAATGAGCCGTGAATGTGGTGATGGTCATGGTTAGTGATGGTTGTGCTACGGGTTTGTTGTGAGCCAAGAGGTGAGAGAGTAAGAGTGAAGATGGTTGTGGTTTGGTTAGGGTGGTGGTGACTGAGATAATGGTGATGGTATGTGGTTATGGGATGATTATGTTTGTAGAAACCGAGAGAGGGAATTTTGTTGGTGCAAAGAAAAATCGATCAAAAGCTTGGTTTATGTAGGCCTTCGGCCGAGTGTCCTCTTTAATGGCATCATCATCATGTCTAATTAATAGCTTAGAGGTGTTGGTCACTAGGTAGCTTAGGTGGCGTTTTTAGAGAATACCCGAGAGAGAGAGGTGGTGATTAAATGCAAGGTGGCAAGCTATGGTGAGCATGACTCACCTTGAGTTATGAGTACTCCATTTGCACAAGGTTTCAAGGTGGTATGGTGTGAATGCAAGGTTGCTTAGTCAAGATGAAGACCTAGGTGGTGTGGTGGTGATAGTAGGGTGGTGTGGTGGCGGTTTAGAGAGGGATGTGGTGAGAATGCAAGGTGGCCGAGGGGCCTAAGAAGTTACCAACTTCCTTACAAAATGATGATGTACATTTATGTGTAGCTAGGTGTTGAATCTAGGGTGCTAACAAGTTTCTATGTTATCATTGTTTAGCTTATAATAATCGGATTCAATGAACCGGGATTTGAGGTGGCATGTGGTGGTTTCGGGTGGTAGTTTTGATCACACTAAATCAACCGAGGGTTTGGGAAGGGTGGTTTGGTGTTTTGGTTTAGTGTTTAGGTACATTAGGGTTTATTTGTTTTGATGTCAAGTTCTTTGTTTGGATGTTTTGGTTGGGTTGTGTTTGTTTGGTACGTATACATAATTAAGTTTGTAGTAACATTGATAATCGCCACTTTGAATCATGTGTATAGGTACATTCTTGAAAATTTTATTTATATATTTATATATGTGCATAAGTAGAAGATATATATATGTACATGCAACATGCATACAAAGTTTTCATATATATACATATGCACAGAATAATCATACTCAGATAGTTTATAAGTCCAACTTATGTATTTCTATACCATAAATGAAATATATGTACGTACACGAACATACATGCTTCATTTTTTATACATATACTTGCATGCACACGTAAATTTTCCATTTTTGTATATGCATGTAGACATGCATACATAAAAGTTCTATTTATATGCATGCAAAACATGCATACGTACAATATATAAGTATGACATATATATATAATAATGTATAATGTTTGAAATAAAATCGTTTATTATTTTCAGGGTTGTCACACTATATACCTCCGGTATACAACTTAATGATTAGCATGCATACAATAATATAATACACCCATAAAGCTTTTGAACTCATAAATAATATCTTGCTTGTGTTTTAGTCACAAAAAGAGAATTTATTCATGAAACTCATCTTTACAGCTCTACCAGGTATTGGTATTGGTTAATCTTTAACTTAATTGCTCCTTTCGTTTGTCTAATAAGTGAAACGAGTATAATAATTTCTTTAATTGTAATCTCGTTTATGATATACAAAGACTTATCTTATTTTTATTACAAAATCTTCCAGCTTGTTAAACCCGTACGTTCATTATTTATGACTCTAATATCTTAAATGTCACACCCTCAAATTCCGGGTCTGGAATCTATCACGGAGGGGTGAGCAAACAGGATCGAACACAGTAGTTACACATGAGATGCAGTTATCTATATGATAAGTTTTAGATAACCAATCCATTATTATTCAGAGCATTAGATTTTATACGCAGCGGAAATAAATATATATATGTTTCTTAACAATACGTCAAATTATGTCTTATCAACAACCAATATGTATGTGGAGCTCTTATATGATCCTACATGCATGTCCATAAGCTCCTAGTAGACACCTGAGAATACATGTAAATCAAGTGTCAATACAGGATTGGTGAGTTCATAGGTAAGTAAAACATAATGATAAATCATCAATTATCCTCAATTAGGATTTACTGTAAAAGTGTGAGTTTAATTTACTCACCGGTATATGAATAGCCTGTCGGAACCCTTTTTATTAAGGTGAACCCGCTATCCCACATACCCACTATGTACAAGCCCAACAAGTCCTTCACATAGGATTTGTCCATGTACCATAGTTTAATATCCTTTTCATATGTATATTATATTATCATAATAATTTCAAATCAGAGGGAGCAAATCCTCCTTTACATTTATCCTCATATGGGTTGTATGTGGAACTATAATGCAAACTATATAAAGTGCACATCTGCCTTCTCACTACAGAAACAGTCATCCCAAATGACAACAAGATCTTTGTGCATCTGATATGGATCACATGTCCATACCTTTGTGGGGTAAGTCACTCCCCGATAGTACTATCCAAAAGATCCCGGCTTATTTATAGTCCAGTATACAGAGAAGGATTTTCATAATAACCATATGTAATCATAAATGTGATCAAATTATTATTTAACATAATACACAAAAGTAATTCGTAATTTCAATTACAACATGTATTCCAGCCCTAAAATATTTAAATAATTAAAAAGGGGAATAGTTATGAACTCACCTCAGTTCTTGTGTGGTGTTGACAAGCTAGTAAATTCCTGCTAAGAATTATATTTCATGTAAGCAAACAGATACAAATCCAAAACCTAAATAAGTTAGATCTTGAACCTGGTGTTCAATTGATCTAGGGTTTGGTTTTTCTAGGATTTGTTATAAACATATAATTAAATCATTTAGTTATTTTGTTAATTCTTTAATAACTAAAGATTTACATTTCATAATATTTAATTTGTTAAATAATGATTTTTAACATATCATTATGTTCCAAATAAATCTTAGACGTTATTTAAATACGAATTACCTATTATGAAAAAAGCAATCTGATAAATAGTAGTGTTTTTGTGGTTGTGGTTTTGCCACACAACTTCTGTGGATTTTACACTCCCCACCCCTCACATATAAGTTAAAAGAGGGAAGAATGAGAACCTTTCACTTCCATCATCCGTCTGCCTTACCCCCGCCGCCTTCCGCCTTGACCGCCACCGCCTTACGCCTCCGCCGCCTGCGCCCACCTCCACCAGGATGGAGGAAGTCGTCGGTGTGTCGACCGACCGTCGATCGTGATGGCGCTTCAGGTGGACGATTTCAGTTGTTAGGGGTGGCGATGGCGGTGGCGCATTCGGTTTGGGTTCAGCTTGCATGTCGTCGTTCTTCCTTACGGAAACCCTAACCTCCCCTCTCTGGTGGGTGGGGTCAGTTTACAAACGCGATTCGTTTTGGTCTTGTCTTTTTCCCGACATGCCTCCGCCGTCGCCACCCGGTTATTTATGTGTCTTTTTTGTAAGGCTTATGCGGCAAAGGGTACGCTATGATGGTTTTGCTACGGGTGGAGATGTGGTGATTGTTGTGGCTGCCATTTTTATCGTAACAATTTTACCCCGCAGTTGGTCATCTGGTGTTTGTTGTTTTTTGGCTATGATTTCTTACATGTTCTCTCTTTGAATGGTGCAACGATTCGATGATGATGGGCAATACCTCGTCTGAGGTGTTGGATTGAGGTGTCTAAACTTGAAGCCTCATCTTCATCTTTTTGTTTCCTTTTTGGGGGTTATTTTGTTCCGTCAGCGTTGTTCCTGTATCGATGTTCCTACCTAGGTTGATGATGAAAATGATGGTTCATGTGAGCCTTAGAGGCTCCCTGTGGGGTTAAAACCTATAAATGTTGCATATCTGGGTTTCAGTTGGATGTCTGGGTTTCAGTTGGATGTCTGGGTTTCAGTTGGATGTCTGGGTTTCAGTTGGATTACTTGAAATTTTGTGGCCATTGTACTTATCGGTTAGTTTATCGATGATACGGCTTTGTGCTGATGTGTTGGTTTGTCTATGATGATGGTTTTGTGCCTATCGGAGACGTAGTTTGGCTGGTTTTATGTATATGGTGATTGTTCGATGATGATGGGTTTTGGATAGCCGAGCACCGGTGTTGATGATGGTAATGATGTTACGTCGATGATAATGGGCTTAGGTTTGTGACAAGGTGGCCTGCACCTTATAGGCGATTACGACATAGAAAAAGATATGTTTGTTGTTATGGCGGGGTAAACACAATGTTTGCAGCCACCACGAAATATCATCTCTGAGCCTCTTATACTATTTATATATTTTTGGCTGTTTCACACACGCAACGCACGCCTTTTTTCTTTCTACCAAACCTTCTGCTTTAGTTGTGTTGGTTGGCTTTATGTGGTGATTGTGTGGTTTACTTGTCCCTTAATTCTTCACACACTACATATGTTGTGTGTTACTGTATACATGTTCTTGAAGGCTATCAAGAGGCAATGATGTGGAATAAAAGTTCAGTATTCGATGTTTTGGCATGGCATCGCTTTTGATTGCAGCCACATCAAGGCTATATTTATGAGCCTACAAACACTATCGGTGGTTAATTCATGTTATCTTCAATTAGAATTGTTTATATATTTTTATACATGCTCATGAAGGCTATGATGATTTTAAATAGGTTTCTGTACTTTGGCCTAGCGTTGTCTTCGCTTTGCAGCCATTCACAGAACTCGTACTCTGAGCCTCGAGTGCCCATCATTACACGCGCAACGCGCGTGTTGGAATCCAACTAGTTTATATTTAATTTTGTAAGATTTTATAAATTGACACAAATTATCTAGACATTATATTTATATGATAATGTTTTTATCACTGAACATAGATTATGTATAAATAATGAATAATAACATATTATTAAATTATAACATATTTACACGATAAAACATAATATAATTTATCTAATTATTAATTATGTTCAATAATTAATAATCATAACATAATAGATTATGTTCAATAATTAATATAAATTATCTAATTATTAATTATGTTATCCATATTTATATTATGTATAAACATTATTTAGGTGTAATAATCTATGTTATTATTTTATTTAAAAATCTATTTATGATTTTCAGTAAATCATGTATTATTTAGTATGATTTTATGATTTAATTTATAAAATCATTTTTATCCATAATTACAGATAATATAACATCTAATAATAAATTAATAATTTACATTATTATTTAGAGTCTCTTTTTATAAAAATGGCTATTTATAACACTTATAAATAATATCTTATAACATTTGTAATAATTAAATAAATAAATAAATAAGGTTTTTAAAGAAATAATTTTCCAGAAAATAATTTAATAACCTTTAGAATATACAGAGTTTATAAAAACTATTTTTATAATTTTTAGAAATTTTTCTGTATTTTTAAAAAGTCAAAATGGCATTTAAAAAAATAATAGGAGGTGCCCGGGGTCGAACCCGAGACCTTCTGAATGGGAAATGGACTCTGAACCGGTGAACCAAAGGCTTACAGCCGCACTAGGACCCGGTTCTAATTTGTTTTAACCCTTTTCATCCAAACACCCCCAAATTGCATAAACCCTAGAACCCAATTCGATCAAATTGAAGCCTAAATTGATGTTGTAATCGATTGGAGCGATATGGCTTTTATTCTCTATAAGAAATCGAGTATATAGGTAGTTTCAATTACCTGTTTCGATGCTCGATAGGTGATGTTCGGTTAACTGCAGGTCGCGGCCGAATGAGGAATTCAAACACGATCAATCGTAGATGAAAATGAAATTAACTTCACAGGAAGTTTCCAATGACCCTAATGATCAAAAGCCCTCTGGAAATTTAGAGGTTTGTAACTTGAATATGGTTGTTCAATCAGTTGCAGGTCCGCGAATGAGAGAGGATCAAATTGATTATTTTCGAGTGTTTTAGGTGCGTTGAATGTATCATTAGTTTAGGAATCTTATAGACAATCGATTGCATTACTTTAATTGAATTATTGTGATGTTTTAGTGCGTGTTCTTAGTGGTGTCGGCCGAAAGTAGTTTGTGGACCATTAATCGCAATTTCGGGTAGCTTTTTCTTTAAATTATGTTCACGTGAACGTTCCACTTTGTCCCCCGTTTGATTTGGTGCGTCGTGGGGTCGAAATCATGGCCTAAAACCCGACTTTTGGGCTCGCCGGAGAGCCGCCGGCGACCGGCCGGAAATGTTGCCGGAAAACCGAGGGATCGGGGGTGGGGGTTTGGGTTTTAAAAATTTACAGAATGGTCCCTGTGGTTTTACAACTTAATATTTTATGGTTTAAAGTTTATAAAACAAGTTTCAAGAATTACAAATTACCCCCTGAACTTTATTAAATCAAGTTTAATAAATTTTTATAAACTATTAATAATAATAATAATAATATCATTATTATTATTATCATTATTAACATTATTATTATTAATAATATCATTATTATTATTATTATTGTTATCATTATTTTTATTATTATTAATATCATTATTAAATAATAAAAAAAAAATAAAAACTAATTTGTAAAATCACATAAATACTATATTAATATATGAAATAAACTGGGAATTTTTCCGGATTGTCACATTAAAAGGTCTCAAGAAACATCACAAGGTTCAGATTAGTTGACACGAGACTAAAAAACATCATTATAGTTACATAGAGGTCAATAAACATAAGAAAACTAGATTTAATAATCCAAACTATTAGTTATTGTTTAATAATAATCTATGTTATTAATTTAATTGGTGCCACTCTCAACTTTTATTTTTATTACTAATGCAATCTCAATATGTCACATCCTGGCGGAAGCGTGAAGCGATTTGGATGTGACTCGCTTGTTCAGAACGCATCGATTAAAAGAAGTAAATTTTAAACACATCAAACACATATCATAACATAACATAATACATTAATTTAAGTTAGGATTACATCATATATATATATATATAAGTAATTAAAATTTAATATAATCCTATTACAGACATATTATTTAGCTACTACATCTTCAAAGTCGATGGAAATGAGCGTCCACCGCAACACTGAAGTCATAGATGTTAATAGTCAAATTTACACAAACTTTTCCTATAATTTCTCCCTACCATTGTAAACATAAAAAAAGATTCAATATTGTTAGTCATGACTACCTGAAAAAACATACTCAAAATGGTCAACATAAAGTTGGTGAGATCATAGGTTTAATTCCAGACAAAATATTTTTGATGCATCAATTACAACCAAACCTTTCTTACTAATCTGATAATTCATAACTATCACGAAATAGTTCATAAAATCAGATAATATAGAATCACAACACTTATCATGTTGGTGCAGGAAATATTTTCCTAAGTAGCGCTACCTATATTATTCAACGGTTCCACATCCGAATTAATGGTTGTATCACAAATGACAGTATATCTCAAAAATCTCAAAATAATGCATCAAACATAAACAGTATGTTTTCCCCCCAAAATTTTATAAACACAAAAATGAGGCTATGAGTCTCACATTTACTCCAAATGATAACTTATAAAATCAATTTTATAAGTTAGATACAAAATTTTTCTTTAAAATTTTCAGAACCTCAGATGGAAGCAATTTCTAAAAGTTTAATAGTAACATTATTAGATAATATTACCATAAAATTTCCAACTTCCATTTTATCATAAATAAATTGTTATAATTATTACAAACTTATTAAAAATCATTAAAAATAGCTACCGCCGTCCATAAATTTCCAGAATATTACTCCAATAATTTAAAACACTTCATAAATTTCTTGATGTCTAACTCACAGTAGATTTGTTTCTGTAATTTTTACAATAATCTCAAAATTTATTAAAAATAGCTATACAACTCCAAAAATTATGAAATTTATACATTCTGTTGAGTTCAATTTATCATTACTTATTATATTGAGTTCAATTTATCATTACTTCAGTGAATTTTTTGATATCTTTCACAATGTGTAAGTATTTCTTTTAATTTTTCCTTTACAGATCACATGAAAATTCATATCTTAGTCATAAAAAGGAATTAAATTACAAAATAATTTTTGAAACTTTTATAACATATGAGAATCATTATATGATTTTTCCAGAATTTTTTCGAATTTATTTCTCTTACTTGAGAATTTTCTTTTATTTACCTTAAATAAGTTGTATAAATTATTTATTTATTATGTTTTTACCAAAATTTACAGACTAATATTTCAGTATTTTTATAAAGATTTGCCAATGTTTATTTCCACAATCGCAATCATTTAAATATATAATCTATTTTCACAAGTTTACACACAATCTTCAACCCTTTATTGGTATTTTCCTTTATATAGCCTTTGGTTACCGATGTTTATTTATTACTTTCAGATTTAAAAACCTTTCTTACTACCTTTTGACATGTTGGTGAAATTCTTGAATATTTAATCCTAAGGGTTGATTATATATGTGTTGTTTAAACACATATATATCTTTGAAATCTTAACTAGTTATAGTTTAAAGAATGAAACCTTGATGATGTTGTTGTTTGCTATGAGGACCGAGGCAGTGAGTGAGTACACGGTTGTGGTGATGCTTGAAGGTGGTGATGGTGATGATGGTGTTTTGAGAGCCGAGAGATGTGAGGTTGTTAGTTGATGATGATTTTGGTGTGGTATTTGATGGTAACCAAGAGGTAGATGAGAGTGTTTGTAGGTTGTGATAGTTATGTTGATGTTTCAAAGAAACCGAGGGATGGTTGGAGATGGTGGAGGTGATGGTAGTCGGTTTATGGTTTAAAGGAAACAAAAAGGTGATGCTTGTGGATGTAACAATCGAGAGAAAGGAAGAAGGTGGTGTGAGCCGAGAGTTTGAGAGAGAGTTGAGATGGTGGTGTGTTTTGTGAAATGGCCGATGGGTGTTCTTATGGAGGTCTCGGCCGAGAGCTCTTAATGGCAAGTAATCATGATGCTAAGTCTTAGCTTAGGTGATTCATCTACATAAGTTTACTAGGTGTCATGCAAGGTGGCCGAAAATGCCTTAGAACTTGCCACATATCCCTTGCAATGATGATGGTTCATGTGACTCTTTTAAGGAGGTGATTAGATGGTGGTTTGGTGGTTGTGAAGGTCATTTAGCCGAGAGGTTTAAGTGGGAGTGCTAATAACTCACTTAGTCATTAAACTAAGTCTCAAACAAGGGTTTTAGTCGGGTTGTGTTTGTTTTAATGAACCAAGTTTGTAGTTTAGTGTTTAGGTGTTTTTGTTTTGCTTGAACCAAGTTAGTTTAGTGTTTAGGTGTTTTTGTTTTGCTTAGTTTTGTTTTGATGCTAAGTTTCCTTCAATGTTTCATTGTGTTCGTGATGTTTAGTCGAGTTGTAACATGTTGGTACACATGTCCCCAGTTCTAGTCTAGTGAGCTTAAATGTAATAGAACTTCTTCTTGTAACACATATGTAATGTTTAATCAATATAATGAACAACTCTTCTGTATATGTTTGTTGGGTGTTTAATGTTATATCTATTATATTATTCATTGTTACACACATGCATGACAATGTTATATAGGTTTGCAGCTGTTAGACATAGGTCTAAACCATCAAAGGTTCAACAATGTGTTTAACTAAGTAATCTGATTCAGTCGCACGACTGGACCATGCGAATGGGCCAATCGCACGACTGAACCAGGTGATTGAGTCAATCATACGATTGAGTCATAAGACTGACTCCGTCGTCCGAATGAACCAATCGTATGACTCAGTCGCACGACTGAGCCAGTCGCTTGGCTCAGTCGTACGAATGAGAAACCTATAAATACCACTTAATTCGTGAAAAAACGAATACTTCGATTATTTGCAACCCTAGTCGACCCAGAGCGCCCTGTTCGTCCCTTCCAACTTCACAAAACGTTTCAGATCATTCCTAGTTTATTCTTAACGTTTTCTAATCGTTAGGTTTGATCTTGTTAACGTTTTCCCTGATTGGATCGCCAATCAAATAGGATTCCGCACTATTTGATCCGATATAACGAAGAATCAGTTAGTACTCCGTCCGTACACGGTCCTAACAAGTGGTATCAGAGCAGTGGCTCTTGATTCTTCGTGGATTTAATCGTTTTTCGTGAAAAACTTTACGTTTTTTAGCGAAAAGATCCGTGCTTTCTGCTCAAAAATCAAGTTTTTACGTGTGCATGTTCTGAAAATTCAATCTTTTTCGAATTTCAACCGTCAAGGGTGCAAAAACTTGCGTTTTAGGTATAAGTGTGTGAAAAACCTCGTTTTCAGCCGTCTCAGTCGCACGATTATCTCAATCGTATGACTGAAGTCTAGTCGCCTGGCTCAGTCGCCCGGTTGAGTCAGTCGTTTGTTCAATCGGCCGGTTGAGTCAGTCGGCCTGTCCTGTCGCTCAAGTGTCAGAATCGCCTAGTCCAGTCGCCCGATTGAGTTCAATCGCATGATTGTATCTCAGTCGTTCCCCAGTCACCCTTCCAGTCGCATACTCAGTCTGTGTTTTTCAAGTTTAAGTTAAATTCATTATGGACTCCGAAAATTTCGCGTTCTCAGCAGGGAAAGACTCAAGGATCCAGAACTTACTGCTACTGGAGAATGAGATTGGTAACCACAATAAGCCACCTAAGCTTCTGTCTATTGATGAGTTCCCGCAGTGGAAGCAGAGGTTTGAGATTCATCTAAATGGCGTGGACACTAATCTTTGGAATGCTATTTAGACTGGTTATACCATGCCAGTTGGTGCTGATGGTATACGCTTAACGTCGACTGGATTGACTGATGCTCAAAAGATTGCCTATAATGCTGAAAAGAAAGCCTACGCGATGTTAACTCAATCTATTCCTAAAGAGATTTTCCATCAGTATTCTAATCATAAACAAAGTAAGAAATTCTGGAAAGCTCTTGAGAAAAGGTATGAAGGGAGCTCAACACTTAAGTCCTTGAAGGCCAAAGCACTTAAAAAGGAGTTTGATAATTTTTCTGCTATTGGAAATAGAGTCTGGATGATATCATTGACCGCTTCTATCATCTGATGAGTGAACTTCACACTCATGGGGTAACCACGTCTAAAGAAGAAAAGGTCTCCAGTTTGGCTGGTGGACTTCCAGAAAAGTGGGATTCGTTTATTTCCACCTTGAGATACAATTCAGTTGTTGAGACTTTCGATATAAATGATTTTATCCTGAAACTGCGAGAGGAAGAAGTTAGACACAAGTACAAAGCAAAGAAGGGTTCATATGCTCAGGATCCATCGCTCTACAATGTTACTCCTACTTCTACGTCTACTTCCAAAACCTCCAGCGTTCCTCTGCACACTGCATTTGTGTCAAATGCATCATCATCTTCTGATCAAGGCTCATCATCTGCTAGTGAGTCACATGGTGCATCTGGGGTTCTATAAAGTCCTATAGTCACTTAATCAACGAAATTAATGACTGAAAATTTAGGTAAAGTAACTGTAGAAGTTGCAAAGGAGCACATGGATCTACTTGCTGTGGTAGTTCATTCGTATGATGGTTTAGTTACTGGGAAAATAGGCAACTGCCACCTGGCTGATGAAGACTACGAACAGGTGGATGAGAATGAGCTGGAACGAATGGATATAATGTGGGCTCTCGCGAGTGCTGTGCGACGAGCAAAGAAATTTGTGAAGAAAACAGGGCAAAATATGGTGGCTACAAAAGACACTACGTTTGGTTTCGACAAGTCAAAAGTCACCTGCTTTAACTGTGGAGAAAAGGGCCACTTCAAAAGGGAATGTGTCAAACCTAAGAAGACTAGCAACGGGAATCCATTCTTATCGTTTCACAAACAAGATAAGGAGAAAAAGGCAGCTCCATCAAGCAGTGACTCCAAAGCTATGGTTGCACAAGGTGATGAAGGACAGGATTGGTCCTTCAGGTTCTTATATGACAGTGAAGCCAACATAGCATCTGTGGATGATCTAAATGAAGACTCAGCGAGTGAGGGGGAGAGCTCAGCTGAGATTGATACTGCTGAAATGGATGAGACTTTAGCTGCTGTTAACCAAATTGTTGAGAATGAGATGAATGCAGAATTTGAAGCACAACCACAGCCTCAAAATGCTTTCATGGCCGGAACGTCCACATCTGCACAGGTAGAATCAAAAGATGAACTGTTTGCTAAACATTCCTGTGTTGAATGTGAAAAATTTAGGGAAAGCATTGACTTAAAATTTGCTAGGTTATTAGATCATAACGATAACTTAGTAAATGACCTAAAATTATGCACTGAGGCTAACAATGTTTTAAAACAAAATGAAAGCAGTTACAAAGAAAAGGTTGAGGCATTAAAGAAACAATTAAAAGAGACTGAAGTTGTTGCACTCAATCAAGAGAATGATATTAAATTCTATTTGAAGACCATTGAAGAAACTAAAAAGGATAAAGCAGTTTTACAAGTTGAGAACGAGTCTTTAAAACAAAAACTTCATAGTCTTGCGAGCTCCTCGCATATTTTGAAAAACTTGGTTAAGGAACGCAACAATGGGGAAGGTTTGGGATACAAAGTTGTGCCTCCACCACATGAGACCTTCTTAAACACCAAACAACATCCAATCAATGATAACCCCATAAAGGATCATGTGGTGACAACACCTCTGGTCAGCGATCCGGATACAACAGTTAACTCTGCCCCTTCGGTTTCTGACCAGACAGCTTCTACATCAGGTACAACTGGCACACAAATCACTGGAAAACGAGTGGAAGAGAATGTTCAAGCATCTTTTGGGTTGGGTCAAAAATCGACTATCACACAACCTAAGATTTCCAAAACCACTCAAGCTAAACCAGTAAAGCAAGATAACCACCATCTTCTAAGACAAAACACAGATAATGCTAAACAAGTTAAATTTGTCAAGGAAGGTGAAAGTCTTAAAAGTGAGAACAAAAAGAAAATACCCGAAGTGTATTCACCGCCCCACAAGAGATCTCCTAGCCCTAATGAATGGAGGTCTTGCTATACTTGTGGACGGCGCGGTCATATTTCTACAAATTATCCTCGCTATCAGACTCCAAGAATTAAGGTTGAGCTAAACAACGAAGTTAAGCTAGATTCTAAACAGCGATCTAAGACTCCTGTTAGATCAAAAACACCTATTAGGTCTAAAACACCTTCTAGGTCGTTCTCATCTCCCCCACGCCAAAAGCAACACAGACAAGTCACTGACAAGTCTAAGATGCCAGAGGCAAAATCTGGTTTTGAATCTAAACCAAAAACTCAAACAGTAAATCAGTCTAAAGTTTATCACAAGCAATCCTTTCACAGGGATGGTTTGTGGAAAGCCAAAACAACTGATGGGTCTGAAAGCAAGGACAAGCTGAGAGTTGAAATTCCACCCACCCACTGATAAAGGACAGTGGGTTGAGTTCATGATGGTTGATGCCTTTGGGAAACCCAAGCCAGTCAAGGCTTGGGTCCCCCTCCTTAACTGATTATTTTCTATTATGTGCAGGTTGTCCGCTATAGTGCGTCTACAAATACATGGATAGTAGATAGCGGAGCTTCCAGGCACATGACGGGAAATAAGTCTCTCATTTACAATGTCAAACAAATTAAAGGGGGATACGTTTCTTTTGCTGGAAACAAAGGAGGATACATTACCGCTCAGGGAGAAGTAGGTAATGAAAAGGTAAGGTTCGACAAAGTCAATTTTGTTCAGCAATTAGAAAACAATTTACTTTCCGTGTCTCAGATTTGTGACAAGGGATTCAAAGTCATGTTTGACAATCGCAAGTGTTACATCCTGAAGAAAGAAATGGAAATTCTAGAGGAGCAGGTATTAATGTCAGCATCTAGATATAATGACCTGTATGTTCTAGATATGTCTAATGCTTCTACTAGTGCTTCTACTGTTCAATGTTTCTTGTCTAAAGCTACAGAGAAGGACTCCATTTCGTGGCACAGAAGAATGGGACACATTAATCATAGGAAAATGAATAATCTGATTCATAACAACTTAGTTGATGGAGTTCCTGTCAAGATGTAACAGCCCAACGTAACCGCACCATGATATTGTCCGCTTTGGTCGGGACGAACCACCATCGCCTCACGGTTTTGTTTTCACCTGAACCGGGTCGTACCACCATCGCTCAGGCAAAACGCGTCACAGTGGGGAAGGTCTCAAGCCCCTTATATAGAAGTATTCGTTCTCCTTCCCAACCAATGTGGGATGTTACAATCCACCCCCCTTAGGGAGCCCAGCGTCCTCGCTGGCACACTGGCCCGGCCCTGGCTCTGATACCATCTGTAACAGCCCAACGTAACCGCACCATGATATTGTCCGCTTTGGCCGGGACGAACCACCATCGCCTCACGGTTTTGTTTTCACCTGAACCGGGACGTACCACCATCGCTCAGGCAAAACGCGTCACAGTGGGGAAGGTCTCAAGCCCCTTATATAGAAGCATTCGTTCTCCTTCCCAACCAATGTGGGATGTTACACAAGAACTTCAAAGTACCTGATTTTGTGTCTTATGCAAGAAAGGAAAGCAGACCAGGAAATCTCACAAGACCAAGCACGTCAATCCTATCGAGATGCCCCTGGAGCTACTACACATGGATCTTTTCGGTCCAGTCAGCACGAAGAGTATCGCTGGAGACTGGTACTGCTTCGTAGTCACTGATGACTACTCACGATTCTCGTGGGTGATGTTTCTGAAAGCAAAGTCAGAAACCTTTGAGTCATTCAGAGTACTGGTCACCACTCTGGAATCACTTTACAAGCTGAAGGTTAGGAAAATTCGCTCAGACAATGGAACTGAGTTTAAGAATCAGTGGATAGATGCGTTCTGCAAAGAAAAGGGAATTGTTCATCAATTCACCTCTGCATACACACCACAGATTAATGGAGTTGCTGAGCGAAAGATCAGGAGCTTGATCAAGACAGCCAGGACTATGTTGGCAGACTCAAAACTGCTAGTGCAGTTTTGGAACGAAGCTGTTGCCAATGCATGTTACACACTCAATCGTGTGTCAGTAGTGAAAAGGCACGGGAAGACTTGCTATGAGTTACTACAGAAGCGTAAGCCTAACCTGGAGTATCTGGAACCTTTCGGTGCTCCTTGTACGCTTCTGAAGAAAACTCAAGAGGGCAAGTTCAATGAAAAGGCAGATCAGGGGATCTTTCTGGGATACAACATACCCGACAAACGAGTTTACAACAACTTTACTGGTCAGGTAGAAGTATGGTGTAATGTTGATGTTCAACGTTTCACCATCCCCCTGCTGGAAAAGGTCCATCGTCATTCTTTGACTACGATGGCTTTTTCAAATCATTCAATATTCCTCAGATAGATTCAGATGATGATATTGCTACTCAGATGATGCACGATGTTCTAAACTCACCAAATCTGGATACTAGCAATGCAACACCTGCAAGTGGTTCATCGGGATCTGCCACAGCTGATCGGGTTGATAGTGAGGACTCATCCGATGATGAAGAAGCAACTGAAACCAGCAATGCACCAAATGTTGATCAAGAAGGAAGCTCTTCAGCTGCTGAACCTGCATCTGGAAATACAGATACTGAACCTCCAGTCACAACTATGGACTCTGAAGTTGTTGTTCCTACAACTCCCATGACTAGGATCAGTACGAATCATCCTCCAGATGCTATCATTGGTGATCTTCACTCCGGCGTGCAGACTAGAAATCGACTGTATACTGCTGATTACGCTGAAGTTATGGAAAAGGGCTATTTGAATGACGGGGCTTACAGATGTTTTGTTTCTCAAATTGAACCCAAACACGTAAGCGACGCCCTTAAGGATGAAGCCTGGGTCAATGCTATGCAAGAGGAGTTGCTACAGTTCAAGAAACTTGGAGTGTGGACTCTCGTTGACCGACCCAGAGGAGTCAAAGTAATTGGTACCAAATGGGTACTAAAGTGCAAGAAGGATGACCAGGGTGTTGTTATCAGAAATAAGGCACGGTTGGTTGTTCAGGGCTTCAGACAAGTCGAGTGAGTCGACTACAATGAAGTCTTTACACCAGTAGCTAGAATGGAAGCTATCCGTATCTTTCTAGCCTACGCCTCTTATATGAAGATTAAAGTCTATCAACTAGATGTTAAGAGTGCATTCTTGCATAGGGAAATCCGTGAAGAGGTATATGTCAGTCAACCCGAAGGATTCGAAGATCCTTATCATCGGGACAGAGTCTACAAGTTAGACAAGGCTCTGTATGGGCTACATCAGGCTCCTCGAGCTTGGTATGAAAAGCTCTCCACCCATCTGTTGAAACATGGCTTTCGCAGGGGCGTGATTGACTGTACATTGTTCATTAAAGAAAAGGATGGTGATTTGCTTATGGTGCAATATATGTGGATGACATAATCTTCGGTTCCAGAAACAAAGAGTTGTGCAAAGAATTTGAATCTATGATGAAGGCAGAATTTGAAATGAGCGCCATAGGAGAAATGAAGTTCTTCCTAGGGTTACAGGTGGATCAGACACCTACCGGTATCTTTCTGCATCAGACTAAGTATGTCGGTGACATTCTTAGTCGCTTTGATATGGAAAATGTCACTATAACCGGTACCCCACTCGCCACAAATCATGATGTGGCTCCTGATGAGAATGGGGATTTGGTGGATGCCACTATGTATCGTGGGATGATTGGATCTCTTATGTACCTCACTGCCTCGCATCCAGATATCATGTATGCCACATGCTTATGCTCCAGATATCAAGCTAAACCCAAAGTAAATCATTTGATTGGAGTTAAGAGGATTTTTCGTTATCTGAAGGGTACTCCAACACTGGGGTTGTGGTATCCTCATGATGATGACTTTGAGCTAACGGCGTATAGTGACTCGGATTATGGAGGCTGCAAAATGAATTACAAGTCTACGTCAGCAGGATGTCAATTTTTCGGGAGGAGATTGGTAACTTGGCAGTGCAAAAAGCAGACATCAGTTGCTCTATCTACCTGTGAAGCTGAATATGTTGCCGCTGCCAGTTGCTGCTCACAAATCATCTGGATACAACAGCAAATGCGGGACTACGGTTTGCATTTCTCTTCTACTCCTATATTTGTTGATAATTCTGCTACGAAAAACATTTATACGTGACTGCTATGAAAAACATTTAATTGATGTGGTCAAAATAAACACGGATTTTCAACGCGCTGACCTCTACACCAAACCGTTTGACAAACCCAGATTTTTCTATCTGTTAGAGGTCAATGGTGTTAAAAAGAAAAGTGACGTTATCTCAGAAGAACCAGATGCATAGTCCGACACTAGTTCTGTTTTAGTTTAATTTTATTTTATTTTTTTTAATTTCCTTGTTTTATAAAAATTCAAAAACACAAAAAGATTTTCTGTTTTAGAATTTTAGGGGGAGATTAGGTTAAATTCAGTATTTATTTTAAAAAAAGGGGGGAAAGGCAGATAATCTAAAGGGTAAAAACAAAATAGACAAGACTGAAATTCTCCACAATGGAAAGTGATAGTACACAGGCGTCTAGTTACTTGGAACACCAAAAAGATTTTAGTTTTTAGAATTTTTAGTTTCATTAAATCACAGTAAATTATAAGTCAGAGGATTCTAAGTCTAACAAAATGGGAAAATAATAGTACGCTTGGGTGTTACTGTAATTACACGGAGAAAGTTGATCTAGGGAGGTGCTAGTTCACTATACGATGTGTCAGTAGATTCAACACAATATACAAGTAGACGTCATTGGTGAACTTAATCTAAACTAAGCAGTTCAACCAACTGTGGGTTCCCATCTTATCACTGGTTAAAACAATCAGCTATTTCCAATAAGGGATAACGAGCAAATAAACACCGCCAAAGGTGTGCGAATGACCACAAAAAGAGCAAAGCATGAAAAAATGAATACAAGCGCAATCAAGCTGATAACAAAATGTTGAAGGTGCGTTATGTGAAAAGTATATAAGAAATGCTCTAACAAGGAGATAGGTTGTGTGCCTCTCTGCTGTACGATGGCACTGACCTGAGGATAAGCATAACCTACATATTCTAGAATTCATTGTTGTTTGCCGCCTCTCTGCTGTGCGATAGCACTGACCTGAGGCTTGGCTTCTCTTTGAAAGGTCTAAGAATAGTCTCTTCTTGTCAAAATACCTATAGACCGCTCGGAAGTCCTCTAAGGAATGTTGATTACCATATAAGCTTGGGATCCACAAATGTTGTTTGAAATAATATAACTTAATTCATCACCAATGCGTGTCAAAAGTCTGTGTATGGATTTAAGTGGACAAGTATACTGACAATCGTTGTGGATGCACCGACTGAAGTTAATAATCAATGTACGTTACGTATCATATCAAGCATGATTCCCAGTTAGATCTTAGAAGTATCAGATGAAAAAAAACTGTGATATGTAAATATATTGGTTTTCTTTTATATAAATATAAAATGTTCCAAGTAATTTAGTTTATGCCTGTATGATTCCATTTGAATCGGTCTTGAAAATGATGTTAATGCAAATAGGATTATCTACCCAACTCTAACAAAATCACAAAAATATCTTCATTCTGTTACTTAGTTTAGTGTTTTACTTTAGTTGTTAAGTGTGTCGGCGTCGGACTATGCTATGCTATTCATTGTTGAAACTGTCACAAACTGAACTTAACGTTTAATCAATAATAACTTGTTTCTGAAAGGTTAAAAGGATCACGTCTGAGGTGATCAGGTGGTTAAAAGGATCACGTCTGAGGTGATCAAGTGGATAAATGGATCACGTCTGAGGTGATCGGGTGGATAAATGGATCATATTTGAGGTGATCAAACTGTTTTATTAAAATGGTCATGTCTGAGATGATCAAACTGTCAATAATGTTTTATCTACTGTTAAATGGAACTAAATGTCGTATGGTAAGATGGTTAAAATGTTACAAGTATGGCCATTCACACGACTGAACCATTAGTATGATCCAGTCGTCCGATTGGAACACACGATTGAGTCAAGTCGTACGAATGGGCAGTACGAATGAATCCAATCGTACGATTGGAGGTGACCGACTGTAACAGTCGTTTGGATGAACGTCAATTGCACGATTGGGGATGGACGATTGGGTTAATCACACGACTGAGACTCAGTCGCACGACTGACCTATGTCGCACGACTGACCTATACGACTAGGCTCAGTCGCACGACTGACCTAAGCGATTAGACTCAGTCGCCCGACTGGGATTTGCCCTAGTATAAATACAGGGCGAATCAGCATCAGTCGCTCACTCACCCAAATCGCCCCCTTATTCGTACGACCTAGACGAACCTCTGCCAAAATTTTGTTTGATTCATATCTTTATCTATTTGTGTGTTTTAACGTTCAAGTGTACTTATACAGGTAATGTGCGAGATGGTTCATCAATAACACCAATCAATGACGTCTCGAATCTCTCGAATTTCAACCCAACAGTATCCGAGAACATAATGAACAAATAGACTGTCCAAACTAAGCTAAAAGTTCAAACAAATCTTAAAATATGCTTAATCGGTCGTTTCTGAGTGTAATGAGCCTAAGTTCGACGTTTAACATCAAGTATAGCTCAAAACAAGAATTTGAATGGAAAAACTATCGAGTAGGCGACTGGACACACTGATGAACTTCAATCGCCCGACTGAGAAGACGACTAGTCTCAGTCGCACGACTGAGATGGACGAATGGTTCAGGCGCACGACTGAACTATACGACTAAGTTCAGTAGCATGACTAAGTCCATTAGCTTGACTTAGTCGCACGTATGAACCCATTCGCACGTATAAAGCTCAGTCGTCCTACTCAGTTGCACGAATATGTTCATTTGTTTGCTCAGTCGCACGACTTGACCAAGGTGTAAAGTTCATTGACTGTAATTTGCTATCTTCAACATGCACTAACGTTTACTTACATTGTGTGACAGATGGCAAGTCGCTGGGTAATGAGCACGAAGCACAACATCTGTGCTCATGTGGATTTGACATCCAGGAATGCGGCAGAGTTCTCTGGTATTATCGCATTCTTGAGGACATCGAGGATCTTCAAAGCCATATCTACTCCTGCACTCCCTATCGCTCGGTACAGCAGGCATTCTGGGAGAATGCGGCTGTAGACAGATCCGTCGAGCCCTACCGCATCAGGAGCTCTATCTTTGGCCAGGCCATCGAGATCATAGAGGAAGATCTGAGGACAGTCCTGGAGTTTGGGGACGATAGTGACTGTCCAACTCGGCTACACCCGCTGACTGTTAGAGGGTGTTTTCTACGGGCTATGTATTCTGGGGACATCAACTCAGGTATGCTCAACAAGAGCAATCTGTGCCCCCAGTTCAAGTATCTAGCTCATGTGCTGCTCAGATGCATTGCCTCAAGGAAAGGAGGCTTTGATGAACTATCTGAGCAGATTCAGAACGCATACGTTGCGTTAGTACTGAACCATCAGTTCAGCTTTTCGCGGATGATCTTCACCTATTTGGTGGAGAACATCGAAGCCAAGGGGAAGGAAAGCTTCTGCATGTACCCGAGGTTTATACAGATGATCATTGATCAGAAGCTTCCCCAGCTTCCGAAGGAGAAAGAGGATGCGGTCGTCCTGGAGGTCATGGACGACACGACATTGGGGAGAATGAAGGTTTACCGGGGAAGCAGGTGAAGCCCCCGGTGAGGAGATTGTTTGGGCATCTGGCCCGAGAAGACTACGTGGCGCCGGCGAAGAGGAAGTGGCGCCACGATGACAGTGATTCTGATGTCGAGCAGGTGGCTCTACCCTCCGATGACTCCGATGACGATCATGACTCGGATCAGGGAGGAGATGGTCAGGAAGAACCCGAACCAGCTCCGATACACCCTGACTTTCATATGCAGGAGGAGGAGGAATCTGATGAAGCGCCACTTACCCGGACTGTGGGAAGTCGGGTAGTGGCAACTGAGCAAGGGATAAGGGCGGTTGGAGGACGCCCGAGAGAGTCTGGGAGCTCTTCGGCTGATCCATCCTACACCCCAGCCTCTCCCAGCAACCGAGGGGGAGCCTCTGTGTCAAGGGGACACGGAGGAAACGCATGGCTCAGCCTCATGGGCTGAAGCCGAAACGAAGGAGGATTACTCTTATTACCACCACCACAGCTACCACCACTACCACCACCACAGCTACCACCACTACACCACCCACTACCACTACTACCACCACAACCAACACCACTCCACCACCCACTAGCTCAATACCACCCTTTACTACAACACCACCCACCACCACCATTCCACTGTCCACAACCACTACTCAAACAGCACCACCAATCTTCACCATTACACCACCCATCACTGCTACTCAAGCCGGATCATCCTACGCTCCAACAGGATCATCTCTCCCTCAATTTGGAGTAGAAGAACAGTTGGCAGCACTAAACAGAATGGTGCTGAAGCTGTGGGCTGCCGATGACGAGAAGACTGCTCAGATTCGTCAGCTAGTAGATCTTACTGCTGCACAATCTGAGCGGATGTCTCAGCAGGCACAACTCATTGAGGAGCAGGCACAGCAGATTGCTGCTCAGAGATCAGAGATGTCCCAACTTCAGGAGCAAAATGTCATATCTTCTAAGAAGATTGAGGAGTTGGAGGAGGCCAAGAAGACCATCATGCTCAAACTAAAGGGCACTAAGGATGAGCCGCTGAAAATAAAGGATGATGATGGTGATGATGATGGTGATGATGATGAAGATGAGGATGAGGATGAAGACGACGAGGATAATGATGACGATGATGATATGGATGGTGATGGGGAGTCCCATGACAGGGAAGGTGATCACAAAGATGGAGATGCAGCTACTTCTCCCTCTGATCCTGGGCAAGAACAACGAACCAAAAGAAAACAAGATCAGAGGGCTTCCTCGTCTGCTCCGTCAACCTCCCACTCTATAGAAGAACAAGCTCAGATTCAAGGCAAAGCTCAAGACTAGACGTCCATTCATTATTTAAACTTTGTACTTGAATATTTGTATCAAATTTTGTGCTTTATAAATAAAATTAAAAGGTTAAACCAACATCATTTATGTGCTTAATGTATACTTACTTGTGGTGTAATTGGTTGTTAATCAGGTTCAGCTAAACAAGTAGATGAACACGATGTAGTGCCCCTCCATCACATTGATTCTAAATTGACGATGATCCTCGATCTACAAGGGATCGTTCAACGATCAGTCAGCTACACTGCTGAGGAGGGGGAGATAATTCATGACTTAACAGATGAACAAATTGCAGAACTGTTTAGTCTGAATCCTGACGAGCTGGTAAAAGATGCTCCAGAGGTCGACATAGTCAGTGACGATGAACTACAAGACGTCGACGAAGTGGAGATTGAGGACGTGACTGCTGATCACTATCCTCAGTATACTAACGCCGAAGGCAAAGTTCTCCCAGATCTGGGGGAAACATTTGACAGCAACATCTTCGATAAGGTAGAAGAGATGACTGCTGCTAAAGCAGCTGCAGCAGAAGCTCCTCAGGCAAATGATGCTGATCTAGCATCCAAAAAGGATGAATGGATAGCTTGCCTGGAGGAGATGAAGAAACAGCGTGCGCCAAACAAGTCAAATGCCTACACCAAGCTTTACAAGATAAAGAAGCACCAGAAGGTGTCTGGCAAAATTATCAGCATACCTTGAAGATCTCAAGGTGTATGCTATCAAGAGGGAGAAGGGAATTGAGTATTTCAGATTCCCACACGATCTGAAAACTCTCCCTGGATTTGAGCTTAACCGTCTAGCCAACTTGAGCCTCCTGTATGCTGTTCCAGGAAAGATGTCAGGATGGTTTGAGCAGGCACTGAAGAAAAAGTATCATACGAGGTGGGTAAATTTTAAACCTCAACAGCCCAGAAGGTTGATTCACAAGACAGAGGTTGATCCCACCTCAGGAAGACCAAAGGTGGTCTTGCGATGGCACCCTCCGCGCACAATGTCGCGTATTCCATTGAGGGAAATGCCACAGGATTTTGCACCCCACTTTAAATGGTGGTACTATGACTGGCGCACTGGTGAGGCAGTCATAGTTTTGGAGAAAGAAGGGAAGGTCGAGACAATAAGGGTATACGACCCTATGTGGCTAACCAACTTGTCTGCTTCAGATGTCTACATCTTGTACAAGTGGCTACTATTTTTGACACTCAGGATATCGTGCAAGCACTTCAGTTTCAACACGTCATACGTTTATGCTTCGCACTTGATATTCATGCTGGGGTTTCACGAGAAGAAAGGGTTAGAGATTTGAAGAGTTCAAGAAAGAAGTCAAAGTCTAGATAGAACTAGGTCCAAGGGGGAGTTTGTTGGTACACATGTCCCCAGTTCTAGTCAAGTGAGCTTAAATGTAATAGAACTTCTTCTTGTAACACATATGTAATGTTTAATCAATATAATGAACAACTCTTTGTATATGTTTGTTGGGTGTTTAATGTTATATCTACTATATTATTCATTGTTACACACATGCAGGACAATGTTATATAGGTTTGCAGCTGTTAGACATAGGTCTAAACCATCAAAGGTTCAAGAATGTGTTTAACTAAGTAATCTGATTCAGTCGCACGACTGGACCATGCGAATGGGCCAATCGCACGATTGAACCAGGTGATTGAGTCAATCGTACGATTGAGTCATACTCCGTCGTCCGAATGAACCAATCGTATGACTCAGTCGCACGACTGAGCCAGTCGCTTGGCTCAGTCATACGAATGAGAGCTGTAACCTATAAATACCACTTAATTCGTGGAAAACGAATACTTCGATTATTTGCAACCCTAGTCGACCCAGAGCGCCCTGTTCGTCCCTTCCAACTTCACAAAACGTTTCAGATCATTCCTAGTTCGTTCTTAACGTTTTCTAATCGTTAGGTTTGATCTTGTTAACGTTTTCCCTGATTGGATCGCCAATCAAATAGGATTCCGCACTATTTGATCCGGTATAACGAAGAATCAGTTAGTACTCCGTCCGTACACAGTCCTAACATAACATGAAACATTTGATCTTGTAGTGTTGAAGTATTCTTTTTTTGGGTTAAACATTATTTGGTAACATAATTTATACATGCACACGTAAAAGTGTACTCATGCAAACAAAATTCTTATGCATGCAAGCATGCAAACATACATGCAATTATATAAGTTACTTATGTAGTACATATGCAAGATATATATATATATATATATATATATATATATATATATATATATATTATTCATAATAATGTAATATATATAAAAATTTATTAAGATATTAAGTCGTCTAACCTTATTTTTAGGTTTGTCACATAATAACATATATCATACAATAACATTCGATTTGTATTTATTTCAGGTCGATTTAGTTTGTATGTTTTTTCATTTCATTTATAATCATTATTTTGATGAAATCGAGTGCAAATCAAACGTAAATCTATGATAATTTTAGTAATTTTGGGTGATAAGCTATTCGAATGTATATATGCAACAAAATTTTTTATTCTAGAGCCATTGACATTTTTTTATTATCGTAATAGGTATTGTAGCAAATTAACCAAACATCATTTTACCAAAAAACAAACATCAAAAGAACACTAATACTCGAGAGCAATTAAGCAATTATAGATTAACAAACAAATAAATTTGTCCGGTAGATCTCAGTGATAGAAGCCATTGTTGTTGGGACCGGATCGGACAGACCGGTCCGACAGGGAATCGGATAGGTGGCCGGTCCGGTTCGCATCGACTCGTTTTGGGGTGGTTCGACCGGCTGCTTCGTACCGAATCGGTGGTCGGCCGGGAAACCGGACCGGTTCGAACCGGATTATGATATTTTTTTATTTTGATTTTAATGAGTAAAAAGGGGTGTTGAACCAAATTAGCGTGTTGGATATTAAAATATAGTTAAGTTTATATATAACTATAAAATACATATATAAATCTTATCTTACTACTTTAATAAAAGGATAACTAGGATAGCCATTTGTCATCACCACATTTCATTTCACCAAAATTTTCCCGCTTCTCTCTCCTATTAAATATCTCATTACTTAATTACTAATAATAAGTTAACGAAAATATCTTTTTATTAATTATTTTTCTAAGTAAATAAATTCTTATAAAATAAATAAATTCTTTTTTTTCAAAAAAAAAGTAAATAAATTCTTATAAAATAAATTTTACTTCTAAAACATCAAACTTTTTTAAAAATATAAAATATTTTAAAATTGATATTTGTAAGTAAATTTTTTATATACAGTAAATAAATAAAATTGGGAGCTATACTAAGTTTTAAAATTTTACATTTTTTTAATGTTTGCTTTAAAACAAAATTATTTTATTTTTATTTTGTAAAAAAATTAAAAAATAGTTTAAAAAGTTGATATTATTGTTTTATTATTTATAGTCTATATTTATATATGATTTCAATTATGTTTTATCTTAAATTATCGTTTTATAACTAATAAAACTTTTTCCTATTTGATATTTTATTTTTTCAACCCGTGTAATACACGGGTTTACTAAAGCTAGTTACTTATATTTAATTATCTATACTATATATAAAGCATATGAGAGGGGTACATTAAGATATCATAAAATTAAGAACACATACTATATTCAATGCATAAGATACAACCACTTTTAAGGGTAAAATAGTATTTATAATATTATTTATACATTACCCCTTATAGTTAGTTACACAATAACCTTACACTTACTAATATTTGCATAAAATTTTATATTATCTACCCATACACCAAAAAAACTTAATTTGTTTTAAGATTTCAGCTTTATCTTTTAATCTATCACATTAAAAAACGTTTTGAGACTACAACTTAACCTGTTTTTATTTTTAAACATTTTGGTGTAAACTTTTTGCTGAAACAATCTGTATTTTATGAGGTACAATAAGTTAATGCGTATATACAAGTCGTCATGCAGAACTCATTTATCTGTTGTTTTAAAATTTAGCTTAGAAAAAACATAATAAGCTTTTGTAAAACTACTACAAGAATAACATAATATTAAATCACGTGTTAAATGTAAAATGTCGTCCCGCTGCATTGCGCGGGCACCCTTCTAGTATATATATAACTATATATAATATAGTATACATAATTATGACGTCGTCTGGTTCTAAATCCGGTCCGACCACCAAACTAGTAAGGCGTCCGGTTTGACGTCTGATCCGGTTCTGAAAACATTGATAGTAACCAATTGTAGGGTCTAAAAAGGATAAGGTTGCTACAAACATTTCCTCTATCTTAAGAAATAAAGAGGCCTCTTCCATTGAAAAATTAAACAACTTTTAATGAAGTTGTGAATTTGTAAATGCAAAGAGAGCACAAGATTTGTAAATTATTTATCCAGAGCAACTCATTGTAGTTGAGTGCCATGCATTTTTCTCAACAATAATGATAAGTTTACCACATAAAGTAAAGCACACGGTTCAGAAACTTCAATGACTCGTTTATTCCATAAAGATAAAAAGGATATATTATCTTAAAGATGAAGCGGGATTTGAGGAAGAGTTTGAATATGTACCATCCATGACTTCGCTTCGGGCTTCCAAGTTTCGATTAAGGAAGACTGTTTAAAGAAAAGAAAATCCTCCATAATTTCATCAGCAAATAACTTGACATATTGCGGGATTGGAGGCGTGCTCACATCCAAAACTCCTTCAAGAATATGTTCCACCTCACTCATTGAAGGTCTGCTGTCTTCTTCATGTTGTATACACCAATATGCAACTTTGAAAACTTTTGTGACTTCTTCAACACTAGCTTTCCTATTTAACCTGCTATCGAGCAGGCTAAGGATATCACCACCCGCCATTAAAACATTTGCAGCCAAACTAGGGAAAAATGCAAAACTTTTGTCTTCAGACTGATAGGAATTTCTCTTGCCACTTACCAATTCAAACAACATCATTCCATAGCTAAAAACATCTGCTTTGGCAGTGACAGCCAACCCTGATAACCATTCCGGAGCTAGATACCCTCGTGTCCCTCTCATAGTTGTCAAAACTTTACTGAAGTCTCTACCTATGAGCTTTGCCATACCAAAATCTGCAATTTTTGGACAGAAATTAGCATCCAAAAGAATGTTTTCAGGTTTTATGTCACAGTGGATTATGCGGTCTCTACACTTCTCATGAAGATAAACCAAGCCTCTAGCGGTTCCAAGTGCAATCTGATATCTAGTTTCCCAGGTTGGTAGATTATCATGTTTATCACAGAAAAGATGGGAATTTAATGAACCATTTGGCATGTAATCATACACCAACAATCTGCGTTTACCTTGTGCACAGAACCCACGAAGGCGTACAATATTAACATGTTGGATGATCCCAATTATGCTCACTTCACTTCTAAATTCTTTTTCTCCTTGGCTAACACTTTGAAGTTTCTTTACCGCTACAATGGATGAATCATTTAGTATCCCCTTGAAAACCGAACCAAAGCTACCTCCTCCAAGTTCATTTGAGAAATTTTTGGTGGCTATTTGTAAATCTCTGTAGACAAATGCCACCAACGATCCTTCCATTGTTGTTTTTCCAACCAATATCAGGTTCTTTCTACAGACTATGAGAAAAATCACACCCAAGATGAATACCACACATGCAACTGACCCGACACAGCTCCCAGATTGACATCCTTGTTCTTTCTATGACTATTGTTTATAAGACGTGGAAGATCTTCAAAAGCAACTTTTATGTAGACAGATGTGATGTAGAATGCAGACGATGCGAATGGATATAATTCTATCGAAACGAACGTAGTTGATATGTTATTCAAATTTTCACGATTCCAAAGCTGACATACATTGGGGCTATAAGTATATGCATTACAAGCACAATCATTTGAGCAAGAACGTCTGCATTCTAATTCATCTAACTGCAGGGCTTCATTTTCAGGAACTGCAGAAAGAATTCCTGTTCGGACATAACTTAAGATGAACACAGATTTCTCTATAATAACACTGCAATTCATATCAATTTTCCTCACACACCCACCAGAGAAATTGCCAAGATTCCAATCACTCTGTGATCTAGGCTCAAAAGCATTCAAACAGTTACAAGTTGGCAATATCTCCTGACTGCAAAAACTAAAAGGCCCACACGTAACATTTATAAAACAAATTAGTTCTGGTTGAGGCATATTCATATTCCAACTGCCAGAGTATGCCAGCGGTAGAAATTGTCCTGTGACGTCTATAATAAATCTTATCTCAGAAAGAGGATCGTATAAAGAATAGATGAAGTAAGTCTCGTTTGTATTATCGATATAGCTGAAATTACCGAACAAACTCAACTCTATATCATCAGGTTCTAATCTAGAGGCTGCAGCTTGAGCATTCCATGGTCGTGCACTAGCCCAATACTCAACAGATGTATTCCACTTGAGCACATAAAACTTCCGACTTTGATCAAGCTCTACAGAAAACATTCCCACCCCAGGATCCTCTACACTTTTCCATGAAGTAAGAACCTGCTTTGTATGCGTACGCTTGTTGTATCCCAACTTACTACCAGGCAACATCGTATCTGTTGGATGATCAAAACTTTGCCAAATTGGCGCGCTTGAATCCGATCCATATCTCAAAACTAAATTACCATCATCAAGAAGAACTACTGATGCAGCTGGTGTAGCAGTAGAACTCATGTTGTTGACCAAATATGAGAGTTTGACTCGTTTAATAGCACCAAGTTACCATCTATGATCTCAAGATAGAAAGAACCTATCAGAGATGGGTGTGTCTCTATTTGCTACCCAGACTACTGTTTGATCGTATAAAGTTTTGTACCATATTCCTATGTAATAGTTGGGAGACTTACCGGGTCTAAAGAAGCCCATTTCAAATTATCATTACTAGAGACCAGTGTCTGGTCTCCGGATAGAACTCGATTTGCAGCTAAAGTATCAGCAGCAGATGAAAAAGCAGGGATAATAAAGAAATTTATAAACAACTGAGAAGCTATTAAAATCATGCTTTATTAGATGAATCTGCACAAATGGACTGATTCATATCAATATGAGCATGGTAATAGAAAAGGAGAATAGTCTAAGAAAGAAAAACTTGAAGTCATCGGTTAACAGACGACTTGGAAAATTCAAAATTGTCTTAAGTCAATGGACGGTCCCAATGTCTGGAGGATAATAATCGAAATTGTAACCTTTTTAAACCACTAGTGTCATCAATCTCTTCATCTTTAACTTAAAATAAAAATAAACTTACAAAAAGGATCAGATAAACAAACAACATGAGTAAAAGTACATACATACCAAATAAGATTTATATGAAAACAGTTTGCAAAGTTGATGAGTTTGAAAAAAATGTTGTCGAACTCGGATCAATTAACTGTAATTATGCACAGTGATACACCCGGAAAATTTTTTCATGGATGTCGCAATTTTATAGAGTTAGGTGTCTATCGCTAAATATTAAGAAAAAACGGTTTTGTTTTAGGTCGGATCACATAATAAAAAAATAAAAGAAAATTAAATTTAAACTACATAATAAATACAACTAGTTTTTTTTGCCATCCGCGCGTAGCGGCCGGAACAAACGGTATAGCAGATAACTAACACAGTATAAGCGATACTACTTTTGGTCAGTCGATTTTAAAATTTTAAAACCATAAAGAAACGTTCGGTTTACGTAAGTTTTTATTATACTTTTATCTTTTTAATATTTAATATTAGGAATATTCAATTATTTATATTAGAATTAAATAAAAAAAATGGGCTTCTGATTATTCCCCTAAATGTTTAAAAAGAAACTGAAGGAACTAGGAAAGTTAGTTTTGTTTGTAGTTTGGTCATGGCAGTTTTCTTGCCTTGCTTTTAGGCCCTCCCCCAAAGACGTTTATAGAGAGAGGAAAATGGAAGAAGACTTAGAGCATTTACAACCTACTCTCAATTTTTATTTTTATAATTACATTAAAAATTACTATTTTTTCTCTTTTATTCACTCACAACCACTTTTAACAAATATTAAAAAATTAATAGAGATGAACAGTGTTTTACCAAATATGGAGATAAACAATAATATGTTCTCTATGCTTCACTCACAACCACTAATAATCATTCTCTATAATATAGAGAACGCACTCACAGATTTATAAAGAACGGGATGTGAATGCTCTTATAGTTTTCTCCTCCGATTCATTTGTAGAGAGAGAAAAAGCAACCCATCGTTTTTTACTGCCTGCCGTCTACTGTCTCTCTGGTGGAAGGAGCAACTTGTTGCGGTTGATTCGATGTTATCACGGTGACGATGGCGGTGACGATGGCGGTGACGATGGCGATGACGATGAGGACGTGGGTGGTTGCCGTTCCGTTTCCCGCTAAACATGCGCGATGTAGGCGGTTGCGCTCCGGCAGATCTCGATTTTATGTCTTGTGTTGGGTTCCTCCATTTCTGGTTGACCTAGAGTCGGTTGCGGCGATGGCTGATGGTTGTTGGCTCCTATGATGGCGGCGACGGCCTTGGAGACAGTCATAGTTCGGCCTCCCATTTCAGGTTGAGGATGGTTGTATTCTCTCCAGCCAAGTGTCGACGGTGATGGTTTGACAATCTTCACGACCCCTCTTCCCATCGGTTGAAATATTTGGGTTTTTAGATCCTAGTTTTTCTGAATGCATGTTATTAACTAACTGATGCAACTGAAACTTTGTGATTGGGTGTTTTGCTATGTTGATTGTGATTTATGAAACTTCATTGTTTGGCGATTCGTTACGTCGATGATGATGATGGGATTACCTCATCTGAGACTATTGGGTTGATGTAGATCTTCAACTTTAATGTTGGTTCTATCTAGGGTTTTTATTTGTTGGGTAGATCTATGTTTGATTCTTTGATCAATGGTTTTGCCCACTGTCGGAAAGGTCGTTTATGTAAGGCCCACCTTTCTCAGGGAAACCTCACAGTTGGTCATTCACAGTAAAACATCAATTTAAAGCAATCATTTACTCATATATGTATAAATATATGTTGCAGCGGAAAATACTGTAATTTCAATTCATTACAAATAAAATATAAACATTGTCTTTAATCTTCAAAACTATTTAAAAGTTCTCTTAAGATTTTCTTCATCAGGGATGCCAGTCTTCTAGTGTCAAGAAGCTTCAGTCCCATGCTTCTATCCCATAGCTCTAACTCTCACCTGTCAACTGATATGCATACAAAAGTCAGCTTCGCTGAGTGAATTCTAGGTTTACTTTGCTAAATAACTTTTGTAAAAGGTATTAGCTTTATCAGTTGAACATAATCATTGTCTATCAAAATATCAATACACACAGGCTGTCACTTTATCAATACTTTATCATTTTTTATTAATTATTACTCTTCTTTATCCGTCAATTCTCTGTCACTATCGGTGCCTACGCTCGCCTAGGACTTTACCGACACGCCAATTAAGGACTTACTGTCGTACCCGATCAGGCCATTATTGTCATGCTAATTCAGGACTTACTGACCTGCCTGTTCGAGCATACTTTATCACTTTATCACTGGTGAGGGTATAACGAATGCAACCCTCCTTTATCAATTGCTTGCAAGGCTTTACTTTATCACTTTATCAAGGTACATGTTATGGGCCTCATAACCTTTATTTACGTTCCACTTTCTTGTTTAAGTTATACATAATATAACACAACACGTTACAAAGAAATTCACCACTACAAAGATTCTATCCCAATAAGGAAAACATGTCATCAATTCCTTAGGAACACCCTATTCCATACAAGATAGAGTATAAAACTTTACTTTAAAAGAATCGTAAATAAAGATATATATATTTAGTATGCACATCGCCCCAAAACATTTAAAACCATGTATAAAATAGGAGATCTAGAACTCACCTGAACTTGTCCAAGTAGTTTAAATTCTAAGTCATTTAAGGTATAGCCTGGATACTCTAGCTGCACGAAAGTTAATATGCAAAAAAAACGTCATTTTCTTCATAGTTTCGTCCACAGTTTCGCTGGTAGTTTCGCTGCCAGTTTCGCTGGCAGTTTCGCTACCAGTTTTGCTGGGCAGCACCTCTGCTAGTCTCGCTAGACAGATTTGCTGCCTTGAGCGCCCAACATTCGTTAGATTTTTCCTAGTTTCGCAATGTCTAAGGTCAGTCTAAGTACTTAGCGAACTTATCAGCGAAACTGTAGTTTCGCTGGAAACCCCTTAGTTTCGCTGGATAACTAAGCAGTTTCGCTGGATGAAATACTCAGTTTCGCTGGATCGGGGTCCAGTTTCGCTGGATGAATATAAACTAAGAACCGGCCCGTTTTTAACCCAAAATCTTAACTTTTTACGTCCAAATCCTTGGTTTACCTTCCATGAAACCATTTCTACCATTTTTACATGTTTTCATATGTAAAAATTTGACCTTTATGAGTTTCTTTGAACTTTTCAAACCCCAAACCCTAGAATCCGGGTTTGACCTTCAGAGGGCCTTAGAGGTCGATTCTTACCTTGTTTTGTTGCTCTTTCCTTAGGCCTTGATGCTCCAATCACCCAGCTCTTCAATCTTCCAACCTTTCAAGCTCCAAATCTTGAGTTCTTCCCACTTTCTCTCTCTACTTTCTCTCTCTGTGAATTTGGTGGCTAGGGTTGGAAATGCTGAAGATGGAGCTGTTCATGCATTGTTTAAGGGCTGATTAGGGCCCTTAAACCCATAACACATAGCCCATTAGGCTAATTAGATCCATAGCCCATCAAATTACCCCTTTATTTCTTAAATTAACTCTTAAAAGCCCATTATTATTAAATGGCTTGTTTCGGGAAATTTCGGGGCATTACAAGTCTCCCCCCTTATTTAGGTTTCGTCCTCGAAACCTGCCTCGTCGTTAAACAGATCGGGGTATTGGCGTCTCATTTCGTCCTCGGATTCCCAGGTGGCATCCGACCCCTTTCGATGTTTCCATTGCACCTTGACTTGCTTGACTATCTTATTTCTCAATCGTTTCTCCTTCTGATCCAGTACAGCCACTGGTTGCTCTACATAATTCAGCTTCTCGTCCACCTCGATGTCACCTAGCGGTACGACTACCTCGTCCGGTGCTAAACATTTCCTCAAGTGCGACACATGAAAGGTAGGGTGAATTACACTTAATTCTTCTGGAAGGTCTAGCCTGTAGGCTACATCCCCAACTCGTGCTAGTACCTTAAATGGTCTGATAAAACTGGGACTCAGTTTCCCCCTCTTCCTAAATCGGATAATCCCCTTCCATGGCGACACCTTTAACATCATCCTGTCACCCACGCTAAATTCTATGGGTCTCCTTCTTCTGTCGGCGTATGACTTTTGTCTATCCTTTGCAGCCTTCATATACGCCTTGATTTTCTCCAACTTTTCTGTTGTGGCTTCCACGACTTCTAAGCTTCCAAGCTCCTTCTGACCGACATCACCCCAACAAATAGGAGTTCTGCACCGTCGACCGTACAATAACTCATATGGGGGCATCTTAATACTGGCGTGGTAGCTGTTGTTATAAGAGAACTCGGCTAGTGGCAAATGGTCATCCCAGTTACCGCCAAACTCGATAACGCATGCCCGAAGCATATCCTCTAGCGTCTGGATCGTTCTTTCTGATTGCCCATCAGTCTGCGGGTGGTATGCGGTACTCACATGCAACCTCGTACCCATTTCTTCATTGAACTTTTCCAGAACTTTGAGGTGAACCGCGTATCCCTATCTGAAACAATCGATACGGGCATACCATGCCGCGCCACAGTTTCTCGAATAAATAGTTCAGCAAGCTTTTCTGAACTAATGGCTTCCTTGATCCTTAGGAAATGCGCACTCTTGGTCAGTCTATCAACGATCACCCATATCGCGTCGTGGCCTTTTGTCGTGCGTGGTAATTTAGTGATAAAGTCCATGGTAATATGTTCCCACTTCCATTCTGGTACTTCTCATGGCTGAACATAACCATAGGGTCTTTGGTGCTCAGCCTTCACTTGTAGGCACGTTAGACATTGGTTTACATAGGCAACTACATCTCTCTTCATCCCAGGCCACCAATAATCTTTCTTCAAGTCATGGTACATCTTATTTGCTCCTGGGTATATTGAGTAGCGGGTTTCTGCGCTTCATCCATAATCTTTCCTCGCAAGTCGCTATGCCTCGGAACCCATATCCTACCATGGAAAGTCTTAACACCCAAGGTGTTCTCTACCAATCCATATACTTTTCCCACCATCCTTTCCTTCTTGATTTGTTGCTCTTTTAAATCATCCATTTGAGCTTCGCCTATCATTCTCATAACATCTGGGGTCACTACTAGTTGGCATGCCTTCACCCGGATTGGTTCATATCCTTCTTTTCGGCTCAGGGCATCGGCTACCACATTTGCCTTACCCGGGTGATAATGGATCTCGTAGTCGTAATCCTTTATCAGCTCCAACCACCTCCTCTGCCTCATATTTAGGTCTTTCTGCTCAAAGAAATATTTCAGACTTTTGTGGTCGGTAAATATGGCGCACTTAGTTCCATACAAATAGTGTCTCCAAATCTTCAATGCGAACACTACTGCGGCAAGTTCCAAATCGTGAACCGGGTAATTAACCTCCGTGTCCTTTAGCTGTCTGGATGCGTAGGCTATAACCTTTTCTCTTTGCATCAACACACAGCCTAACCCGCAGTAAGAAGCATCGGAGTATACCGTTAGGTCTTCATCTCCCTCCGGTAGGGTTAGTATAGGAGGTTTGGTTAATCTATCCTTCAATTCCTGGAACGCATCCTCCTGTTCCTTTCCCCAGTCGAACACCACGTTCTTCCTCGTTAACCTTGTTAATGGGGAAGCTTTCTTCGAGAAATCTTTGATGAACCTTCTATAATAGCCAGCCAATCCCAAGAAACTACGGATTTCGAATGGCGTCCTTGGGGAATTCCATTGCGTAACTGCTTCAACTTTCGCTGGATCAACCATTACTCCCCCGGAATTTATAACGTGCCCTAAAAACTGTACCTCCCGTAGCCAGAAGGCACATTTAGAGAACTTCGCATACAGTTTCTCCCTTCGTAAAGTTTCTAACACCTCCTTGATATGACAAGCGTGGTCTCCCTCGTTCTTTGAGTATATCAAGATATTGTCAATGAAGACTATCACCGATCTGTCCAACATCGGGCGACACATGCGATTCATTAAGTCCATGAATGCCGCAGGAGCATTGGTTTGCCCGAAAGACAAAACCAGAAACTCATAGTGGCCATAGCGCGTTCGGAAGGCCGTCGTTGGGATATCTTGCTCCCTTACCTTCAGTTGGTGATATCCGGATCGGAGATCTATTCGGGAGAACCAACTCGCCCCTTGCAACTGATTGAACAGATCGTCTATCCGGGGTAGAGGGTATCGATTCTTCACGGTCAGCTTATTCAACTCCCTGTAATCTATACACATCCTCATGCTGTCATCCTTCTTCTTCACAAACAACACGGGAGCACCCCATGGAGAAATGCTGGGTCTAATGAACCCTTTGTCAAGAAGTTCTTGCAGTTGTGACATGAGCTCCATCATCTCGGACGGCGCTAGGTGGTAGGGTGCTTTGGCAGTGGGCTGGGGTCCTGACAGTAAGTCAATCTAAAACTCTATCTCTCTATCCGGTGGTACTCCGGGCAGATCCTCCGGAAATACGTCAGGAAAGTCCCGCACCACGGGTACATCGGACAACTCTTTCGCTTTATCTTTAACATCCTTGACATACGCTAGATAAGCTCCGCACGCTCGCCTCATACATTTCTCCGCCTTGATCAGGGAAATGATCCTTGGAACCTTACAATCGTTATCACCTTAGATCGTAACCGGACTACCATTTGGAGCCGTTAATCGGATCATCTTTTGTTGGCATACTATGTTAGCATCGTGAGCAGCTAACCAATCCATCCCTAGTACGACATCGAAACCTCCTAAGGGCATGACAAACAATCGTGCGGGAAAGTAATGACCTCCTAGTTTAATGTGGCAATCCTCTATCACTCTGACTATTCTAATGGACTTACCATCGGCTGTTTCTACTTCGAAAGCATCATCTATTTTCTTAGTTTGGGCATCTAGTGTAGCACAGAAGGATACAGATACAAAACTCTTACTGGCACCACTATCAAACAATATGGAGGCACAGACATCATTGACAAGGAACGTACCTGACACTATGTCCGGGTCCTTCCTTGCTTCTTTCTTGTTCATGGTGAAAGCCCTTGCCCTGACCTTAGACTTTCCATCATCCCCCTTGTCATTATCCCCGCTTGTTCCCGAGCCTCCCGGCTTGGCTTTCTTGCAATCACTGCTGCGGTGCCCCGACTCGTGGCAGTTGAAGCACTTGTCCACTTTCGGGCACTCTCTCGCCAGGTGACCAGTTTTCCCACACCGGTAGCACCCAGGGCTACCCATTCGGCATTCTCCGGGATGCCTCCTCCCGCATTTCCCACATTCCTTAACTTCTTCTACCCCCTTCACAATCGCCTGTTTTGCATCCACTCTTGCTTTCTTGTTTCCCGGTTGGTAGTTACCACTCCCATACCTCTTCCCGTTATTATTCCACACTTTCCTCGTCTCCCCCACTGTCGCTGGCCTGCGATGATCGTACAACCTTCCACTGAGGTCCACTGCTGACCTAAAAGTACTAGGTCGGGCAGTGACCATGTCTCTACGAATGTCCAGAGGCAACCCTTGTATGTACCTCTTGATCCTTTTGGCTTCAGGAGTTACCAAATCAGGCACCAGACGTGCCATATTATTGAATTTTGTAGTGTACTCCTGGTGAGTCATATTTCCAGCCTCCAAACTCATAAACTCTTGCTCAATCTTGTCAAGCTCTCTTTCCGGGCAGTACTCCTCTATCACCAATTTCTTCATCTCCGGCCACTTCATACTCTCAATTGCCTCCTCCCCGTAAGACTCAACGATGTTGTCCCACCAACACAGTGCTGGGTCCAAGAGGGAATGGGAAGCAAACTTCACCTTTTGGCTTTCCCGGCACTCACTGATCTTCAGTACGGCCTCCATTTCTCTGATCCAACGCTGAGCAGTAGCAACGTTACCAGTGCCATTGAACGTTGGGGGTTTACACCTCTGAAAATCCCCGTAGCTGCACCCCTTCGCCACCTCTTCCACCTTGGAACCGTCATGGTTACCCAGACGATCTTCCTCGTCGCTCAACTCCTCAGTCTTGACCGCTCCTTTCTTATCAACCTTCTCTGAAGCCGTACTCTTCTTACTGTCGCCCTTAACCTGCTCCACAAATTCCGCAAGCAGAGCGGGCATCACTCCAGACAGGACCTGGTGCACCTCTTGGGCAATAGCTTCCTTTACTGTTTCCTTCAGTTTTGCTTGGTCAGTGGTAGGCCTCTCGGCTCCCGTTTCTAACTCAACCTCCTCCTCCTTAACTGGTTCGTCAACCAGCTTTCTGGTTGACCTTTTTGTTGGCTTCACAGTTGCACTTGCAGTTTCTTTTGCCTTAGTCGGGGGCCTTCCCCTAGTGCTTCTCCGGGTGACCATGACTGGAACTGCTTCCTTTGGTGCCATTCTTTCTACTTCCTATAAGATTCAGAATATTAACATGGCCCTTCAAGGTAAGCTCAGATCATGAGAAGTTTTGTAAATTTTTAATAACAGTGGCCAGTTGTGATTAACTACTTACAGAACTTCTCGTGCCCTAAACTCCCCTCTTCTGAACCATACTAACACTAGAACCTACTATACCTATTCTATGCACGTATGAGTCACATAAATTCAGATAGGCATCACAGATAACATTATCATACCCTACCCTCGATTCTTACTTAAATAAGAAGGCACTACCCATCAGTATAATACCTACAACACACTTGTCACCTCTTGGCCTGGAGCTTCTTGGACTGGCATCCTTGACACTTGGTCCCATTATCTGTTTAAGTTTAGGTTTATAAAATAGTTTTCCCCAAATCTCTTAAACATTGACTCTGATACCAACTTGTAAGGCCCACCTTTCTCAGGGAAACTCACAGTTGGTCATTCATAGCAAAACATCGATTTAAAGCAATCATTTACTCATATATGTATAAATATATGTTGCAGCGGAAAATACTGTAATTTCAATTCATCACAAATAAAATATAAACATTGTCTTTAATCTTCAAAACTATTTAAAAGTTCTCTTAAGATTTTCTTCATCAGGGATGCCAGTCTTCTAGTGACAAGAAGCTTCAGTCCCATGCTTCTATCCCATAGCTCTAACTCTTACCTGTCAACTGATATGCATACAAAAGTCAGCTTCGCTGAGTGAATTCTAGGTTTACTTTGCTAAATAACTTTTGTAAAAGGTATTAGCTTTATCAGTTGAACATAATCATTGTCTATCAAAATATCAATACACACAGGCTGTCACTTTATCAATACTTTATCATTTCTTGTTAATTATTACTCTTCTTTATCCGTCAATTCTCTGTCACTATCGGTGCCTACGCTCGCCTAGGACTTTACCGACACGCCAATTAAGGACTTACTATCGTACCCGATCAGGCCATTATTGTCATGCCAATTCAGGACTTACTGACCTGCCTGTTCAAGCATACTTTATCACTTTATCACTGGTGAGGGTACGACGAATGCAACCCTCCTTTATCAATTGCTTGCAAGGCTTTACTTTATCACTTTATCAAGGTACATGTTATGGGCCTCATAACCTTTATTTACGTTCCACTTTCTTGTTTAAGTTATACATAATATAACACAACACGTTACAAAGAAATTCACCACTACAAAGATTCTATCCCAATAAGGAAAACATGTCATCAATTCCATAGGAACACCCTATTCCGTACAAGATAGAGTATAAAACTTTACTTTAAAAGAATCGTAAATAAAGATATATATATTTAGTATGCACATCGCCCCAAAACATTTAAAACCATGTATAAAATAGGGGATCTAGAACTCACCTGAACTTGTCCAAGTAGCTTAAATTCTAAGTCACTTAAGCTATAGCCTGGATACTCTAGCTGCACGAAAGTTAATATGCAAAAAAACATCATTTTCTTCATAGTTTCGCCCACAGTTTCGCTGGTAGTTTCGATGCCAGTTTCGCTGGCAGTTTCGCTCCCAGTTTTGCTGGGCAGCACCTCTGCTAGTCTCGCTCGACAGATTCGCTGCCTTGAGCGCCCAACTTTCGTTGGATTTTTCCTAGTTTCGCAATGTCTAAGGTCAGTCTAAGTACTTAGCGAACTTATCAGTGAAACTGTAGTTTCGCTGTAGCGAAACTGTAGTTTCGCTGGAAACCCCTTAGTTTCGCTGGATAACTAAGCAGTTTCGCTGGATAAAATACTCAGTTTCGCTGGATCGGGGTCCAGTTTCGCTGGATGAAGATAAACTAAGAACCGGCCCGTTTTTAACCCAAAATCTTAACTTTTTACGTCCAAATCCTTGGTTTACCTACCATGAAACCATTTCTACCATTTTTACATGTTTTCATACGTAAAAATTTGACCTTTATGAGTTTCTTTGAACTTTTCAAAACCCCAAACCCTAGAATCCGGGTTTGACCTTCAGAGGGCCTTAGAGGTCGATTCTTACCTATTTTTGTTGCTCTTTCCTTAGGCCTTGATGCTCCAATCATCCAGCTCTTCAATCTTCCAACCTTTCAAGCTTGAAATCTTGAGTTCTTCCCACTTTCTCTCTCTACTTTCTCTCTCTACGAATTTGGTGGCTAGGGTTGGAAATGCTGAAGATGGAGCTGTTTATGCATTGTTTAAGGGCTGATTAGGGTCCTTAAACCCATAACACATAGCCCATTAGGCTAATTAGGTCCATAGCCCACCAAATTACCCCTTTATTTCTTAAATTAACTCTTAAAAGCCCATTATTATTAAATGGCTTGTTTCGGGAAATTTCGGGGCGTTACAGTTTATGTCGATGATGATAACCCTAGCTCATCTGAGATCATGCTTGAGCTCGAGTAGGTCGTTGCGCTCATTCCGTTGTCGACAATTTTTTGTGCCGATGATGGTTAAGAACCACATCTGCACATTTAACGTATGGTAATTGAGAATTACATTTATAATTCGTAAAATAAAATAAAAATAGACCATTTATTTTTCTTTGTTTCGTCATGATATTTATATAAACATTTTTAAAGAATGTATTTTTTTGTTAAAATGTACTTTTTATTACATCTTTTAAGCTACTTAAAAATATTTTCAAAATAATACATATTTTCAAAAAGAAAAAAAACAAATGTGCCTACTTTTTTGTGAAATTAAAACAAACTTATACTGAAAAAAATCAACTATTCTATATGAAAAGATGATTTAAAATTAAGTCTAAGTGAATTAAAAAAACCAAAATAAGTTTTAGAAAAACTTTTTGTTCTTAATTATGACATATGAACAAAATAGTTTTACAATCTTATTAACCATTGTACTTAACTATTTTCAAATAATATTATTTTAAAGTGAAACAAATTTAACCAATAGCATTATAGTGAGAAAAAAGAACACTTTCTTAAACATCTATTATAGTAAATAAATATTCTATATACATATTTAAGGAAAAAAAACTCATTTTGTAGGCTTAAGAAAATGACACGTGACACTAAAGATATTGTTTTATTAATTAATTAATAAGTATAGATGAAAATGGTTCCTCTACATGGCAAAATTTTAAGCAATGAGTTGCCACATGCTAGATTCTCAAAAACTTATCGCCATGTGTCGGTCTTTTTAGCAATTTGGATTCAAAAAAGTTATTTACATATCACAACATGTCCTCGTTTGTGAGAACTCATAATTTTATTAATTAAAAAGTTAACTTTGTTATGTTCTTGTAAGGATCTTTCTGTCATTAATGAAACTATGCGGGTCGTTTATGCTTGTTTCTTTGTTAAGTTAAAAGTTAATAAATATAATAGTAATAATAATAATTATAATAAAAATAATACTAGTAATTATAACTTTTGCTTAATATTATAAATCTTAACTTAAATGATAATAATAAAAAATAAAATAATAATAATAATAATAATAATAATAATAAAAATAATAACTTATAAAAGTTAAATAACTAATGAGTTAGAAAAATATTTAAAACTTAAGGTTTAGTTAAGTTCAGGGGGTCTTTATATCAATTTAAAAACTTTAAATAAAGGTTTTGTACATAAAATAACCAAATTGAAAACTATAAGGACTAAATCGTAATTCCTTGAAAGGTTAAAGTTAAAACTTTGGATTAAAAAGGCAATATTAAAATCCACAGGGACCAAAGTGAAACATTTCTTAAAACCCAACCCCCACCCACGTTTTCCCGATGATCGGCCGGCCGAGCTCCGGCGAGCTCCGGCCACCACCGAAACATCAATATTGAACATAATTAGTACACCGGAACCAGTCGCAAGCTAGTTTCGAACCCTACCCGATAGTTAATTCGAGTTTAAATGAGTCTTTGATAGTCATCGAACTCGAAATCGAAATCTATCAAATCCGTCAATCGTTTCTACACTTAATCGATATAATTATGCAATTAAATGGGGGTACACGTTAAATCAATCATTTGGAAGCGATTTATGAGATTAATTTCACCTGAAACCGCATGTTACAATCTTAAATTGGTTTGAAACCCCCGACATAAATCGTGTAGCCGTTGGGAAATTAATCGATCAAATTGACCCTATAAAACAGAGGTCAAATCGCCTCCACACTTCCTTTTCACTACCCGTACAATCAATTTCATGTAAACACACACACACAAAAGAGTGGATTCAAGAACACATCGTGGCTTTGTTTGAACCCAAAATCAACAAACACAACACCAACCAGGTAATTAAAGGATTCTTTTGATTCGTTTTTACATGGGGAACAAAAGCCCCATGGTTAATTTCATTAACACCGAAGTTTTGATGACCAATTTAATCGATTTCAAATCTAGGTTTTATGTTAAATTGGGGTTTTTTTGGAAATATGATTTAAACAATATTTTGGGTTTTAAAACACAAATTAGGGATTTGGCCCAACGGTTTGGTCACTTTTGACATAGGCAAAGGGTCCGGGTTCGAACCCGAGGCCCTGCCTCTATTTTTAAAAAAGGGTTTTATTACTATTTAAATTTTAGAGAATATATAAATATTGTTATTAATCATATGAAATCATATTTTTTTAATCAAAAATTAAATAAAATTATTTTCTTTTAAATATTCTTAAAAAGGAATTAAGAAATTCTTATGCTTTTATTTTAAAAAAACTTATAAAAATTGTTATAAAATAACATCTATTGTTAATCTTAAATTATAATAAATTCCACTTAATTTTTAATAAATTTCATTTGAATAAATTTCTTATTGTTATAAACTATAGTTACGCGTTTATTTATATTTTATTTAAGAAAATAAATACATATGTATAATGTGTAAAATGTACACTTACTGTAATTGTTTTAATATTTTAAATCTATAAAATTACCATCTTATTTAAATAGTAAATAATAACCATTTGATTATAATAGTTTAAATTTTGTTGATAGTGTTAATCACAAAAGGTTCTTATATAATCATTTAAATATCAAAATAATAATAAATTGTATCTACATAATAATCATGGGTTAATGATTTATAAATAATATCGATACAATTTCTATTCAAAATCACAAACTTAAACCGTGAATACTCGTAACACTAAAATGATCATGTTTGACTTAACACATCGTTCATTTAGGTTGAACTTTAACGAATACTCGGCATTTATTTACAAGACTTCTTATTTGCTCATCCTTATTTCCCTTGTGAGTATTTCCATACCCTTTTTTCTTATTTTCACACTTTGGGGTGAAACATGTTAACTTATATCATTGCACTTGTAAACTTATTCAAGACTTGTAAACTTTATGGCAATCCATCATGTAAAAGTTGTGGTTAGTTGAACTTTTGTGGTTACCATGTTATGGCGTTATATGTACAATCATTAACTATTGCTAGCCTGGCGACGTCATAGATCTATGGGCCTGACAAGCCTGCTTGGTTGATCCAAGTACACTTAGCTAATCGTATATACTTTTAACGTTTGAGACTTGTAAAACTTTGTCAAGGTTTGATTGTTGCATTGTTCATAACATCCCTAATCACTTTATTCACTAACTTATGACTTGAGTTGCCATCTTTTATATATTCTATGTATTGAAAACTATGGAATGCTCACTAACATTTTTATGTTGACCTTTTATTTTTAACTTGTTTCAGGAATAACCCAAGTATGCGTTCTACTTTTGAAGCTTATCTCACTTAGGACTGGACTTAGAGAAATAAACAATGATCTTGTTACTTTCAACCTTGTATTCATGATGTATCTTTGTTTGAGCCTTTTACTTGTATTGTTACAATTGAATCTTATGATTAATATATTTGGAATTAATAATAGCGTTATGTGGCTATGAAAAATCGTAACCCTCACACCTCGACGTTTCCGCCGTCAAGGTTGGGGTGTGACAGATTGGTATCCGAGCCCATAACTATAGGGATTTAGGTTATTAGAAATGGTGACCTAGACTATAGCTTATGCATGAACCTTATAGGATAATATTTATATTCTTGTAGATACATATATGTTTTTCATGCTACATAATGCTATGCCTTCTTACGTGCAACTTGATGCCTTACCATAGGATTGCCTTATGTATGCTTAAAACTTAGTTACTTGTCTCCCTAAACTTAACTTTAACTCTTTGATTCTCCCCGACAAATGAACTTCCTAAACTTATTCTCAACGACATGTGGAGTCTACACTTATCATCGTGGGTTCAATTCCTTAGACTCTATGTCTAATCTATGAAAATCTCATCAAGGTTTTGATTTCATAAACCAAAGAAATTGTGTGACACATAGACACCTGTATTCTGGATTTCCTGGCAAAAGGGCTTCGGGCTAAGGCAAACATATCGTATAAATCTCATTGCAAGACTAGTTATGCTTACCTGGGGATTTCTGGAATGAGTGATAAGCTATGGTCAATACATAAGTCTCTAAGGCAAATGGGTCAAATTACCTTGACGTGTCAACGATTCCAAATGGTAATGCGTTACCAAATGGAACCATCCTTTTTGTATCTTAAAAATCCTTGAATTCTTGAACTGGTTTATCACCAAAGTTTAAATACCTTCTCATTCTTAACCTACATAATGATCCTATTAATATTGAACTCATCCTACATTCAACTCTTACGTTTAAACACCATTACACGTTGAGTGTTTCATGTAACTATCTTCATACCATGACCAATGTGAACATGGATCTTAATATACCCAAAGATATTGGGAATCTAAACCGTATGGTCTTCAAAACTTTAAACCGTTAGTTATGGTTCTCAAAATCTTCTTAGGGATGTGTCCCATAACTAAGAACATGCAATGCTGTAGGTGTAATTCCTACATCTCGAGATACTTTGTCTAGGCGAAGTGTAAATGGTGATCTGACTCGATCATTAAATCCATTTACTTGACTCGAAACCCTTGAGATGAGTGATCACTTATAAGTACGCGCGTCTTCAAGAAAGCTATGGTTGACCTCATATCCTGAGAAGTCCATGTATTTTCTTTTGATCGAATGTTCACATCTCATTGTGGTGTTGAATAATTCATGTCCTTGATTTCGTCTTCCCGATTTAAACCATCCAGGATTTGAACACCACAACAAATTCTGTTATCTCAAACTTTGATCTTAAGCTTGTAATCATGATTTTCTCTTTTGTTACATTGTTGTAACTTGAAATTTCTTGAATTTCTAAATTGATATTCTTTTCTTTTTGCTGTTTTGTCAAACTTCGTACCGTTTGCACCATGGGAGATGCAAGAGTTTGTAATTCAACCTATGACTAAGAACACTCGTACCTCCTAAATGATTCTAACTCATTAAAACAGGGGTGATTCCCTTACTTTGATGATTCTTAATCCGTTTCGATAAATGGTTTCCAATCGTGTGTTTTATGAAATTTCATCTTCTGGATTGGGGTGATTTCCTTATCTTGAAGATTGACTTCAATTATTCTCGTTGGAACTTGCATTTCACGAATGACATGATCTCACCAAAATAGGATTGAAACCCGTACTTTGGTGACAATTGTCAATTTCCGATTGTTTTCTTGTTATTATGAAATTCAATCATCAAGATAGGCGTGAATTCCATACCTTGATGATAATATCATTTTTATGAATTGTATTTGTTCAAATGAGACGACCTCATCAAAGTAGGAGTGAATTCTGGATTTTGATTAAGAAGTTCATCTTGTTATATTTTGTTTTTGTAAAACTTCATCGTTAAGATGGTAGTGATATCTCTTACCTTAATGGTGAGTTACCTCGTCTTATTTCTGTGGATCCTCAACAATGAGTTGGGATCGAGCTTTTTAATTGGTAAGTTAGAGGTCATACCTTGGGAATACACCATCAAGTTAGGAGTGAAAACCACACCTTGGTGACTATTCTCCTTTCTTGAACTCAAACTTACCAAGGTTGTAATCAAGTGACGAGAAGCATGTAGTAACTTGAAGGGTGAAACAATGTTAGTGTTTCGACCTATCAAGCCAAAGCATGATCTATGAACTTGAAAGGAGACCCGATCGCTTTAAATTGATTCCAAGCTTGGAGCATTTAAATTCTTAACTCAATTTCTTTTCCTTTATCCTCATGTTTTGATATGATCTAGCTATATGGAACCATTTATTCCTTACTTATCGACTTTCCTTATAAGTTATCATTAAAATTTGGTTGCGCGATGATAGCCTTCTTAAACAATCTTTCTGTTAAATAAAGACATTATCAACTTGTATTCATGTCTTTCTAGTCATACGAATGTTCTTAGACTCTACTTATGGGTTTGATGATTACGTATGCAATCTATATTTAGAAATTTGTTACTTTGCAAAACATGTTTACAAATACCTTCCTTATTGTTTGCGTCATTTCTTAAATCGCTTTTGAATTCTTAACCTTGAAAATCATTGAAATTCTATCGTGGTGTTGAACAACAAGACTCGTTATTATCCTCATTGCGATGTGGATATAATGGTTCATAAAATTTCGTAATTTGTAGTCATGGGTATGACATAAAAGAAAAGACATAACTTGGCATGTGTCCAAGTGTCTTACCTTTACATATGACAAAACCTAACCTTCGTGATCCCGTGAATCTCCTGTTTAACTTTTCATTCACTAAATTCTTCTTATTTTAAATGTCATGATGACAATTAGTGCATTATAGACCGATTGGCTAAAAATTCAATTTGATTTATATGGGATGACGGGTCGAGAAATTGACATGTATCTATTTCAAATATTCGTATACCGTGGTATGGTGTTAAAATATCGATTGTTATTTTGAATGATTGATTCATTTTCTGTTTTTAATAATATTCTTAACCATCGTCGTGAACTCATTGCAAGATCTTCGCATAGCGTATTATTCTTAGACCGATGGTTGGTCAAAGGAGGAATACGTAGTCATAAGATATGCGTTAAGATCGTTTCATATAGTGACGTTTGGGATTCTTAAATCCCGACGGTTAACCTTTCTTACCATTGTTTGGTCTTTTATTGATTTCTAGACATCATTTTACTACGAAATTATATTCTAGAAGTTGTGGCTTATAAGTCTAACATACCACGGTAAATCGTCATCGTTTTCTAACATTTCATCTCAAAACTTCTCACATTTCACTCAAAGGGTTCAAATTGGCATGCATTATGCCAAGAATCTTGTAAGATTCCATAAAGTGAAGCGTTTCATCTGTAATTAAACGTCAACCACTGTTAGTTTGTACACTTATCTTTCATTTTAACTCTTTTGCTCATTTAAGTTCATTCTTAATTTTGAGACGAAATTCTTTTAAGTTGGGGAGACTGTGACATCTCGTAATTTTGTTAATTAAAAAGTTAACTTTGTTATGTTCTTGTAAGGACCTTTCTGTCATTAATGAAACTATGCGGGTCGTTTATGCTTGTTTCTTTGTTAATTTAAAAGTTAATAAATATAATAGTAATAATAATAATTATAATAAAAATAATACTAGTAATTATAACTTTTGCTTAATATTATAAATCTTAACTTAAATGATAATAATAAAAAATAAAATAATAATAATAATAATAATAATAATAATAAATAATAATATTATAAAAGTTAAATAACTAATGAGTTAGAAAAATATTTAAAACTTAAGGTTTAGTTAAGTTCAGGAGATCTTTATATCAATTTAAAAACTTTAAATAAAGGTTTTGTACATAAAATAACCAAATTGAAAACTATAAGGACTAAATCGTAATTCCTTGAAAGGTTAAAGTTAAAACTTTGGATTAAAAAGGCAATATTAAAAACCACAGGGACCAAAGTGAAACATTTCTTAAAACCCAACCCCCACCCACGTTTTCCCGGTGATCGGCCGGCCGAGCTCCGGCGAGCTCCGGCCACCACCGAAACATCAATATTGAACATAATTAGTACACTAGAACCAGTCGCAAGCTAGTTTCGAACCCTACCCGATAGTTAATTCGAGTTTAAATGAGTCTTTGATAGTCATCGAACTTGAAACCGAAATCTATCAAATCCGTCAATCGTTTCTATACTTAATCGATATAATTATGCAATTAAATGGGCGTACACGTTAAATCAATCATTTGGAAGCGATTTATGAGATTAATTTCACCTGAAACCGCATGTTACAATCTTAAATTGGTTTGAAACCCCTGACATAAATCGTGTAGCCGTTGGGCAATTAATCGATCAAATTAACCCTATAAAACAGAGGTCAAATCGCCTCCACACTTCCTTTTCACTACCCGTACAATCAATTTCATGTAAACACACACACACACCAAGAGTGGATTCAAGAACACATCGCGGCTTTGTTTGAACCCAAAATCAACAAACACAACACCAACCAGGTAATTAAAGGATTCTTTTGATTCGTTTTTACTTGGGGAACAAAAGCCCCATGGTTAATTTCATTAACACCGAAGTTTTGATGACCAATTTAATCGATTTCAAATCTAGGGTTTATGTTAAATTGGGGGTTTTTTGGAAATATGATTTAAATAATGTTTTGGGTTTTAAAACACAAATTAGGGATTTGGCCCAACAGTTTGGTCAATTTTGACATAGGCAAAGGGCCCGGGTTCGAACCCGAGGCCCTGCCTTTATTTTTAAAAAAGGGTCTTATTACTATTTAAATTTCAGAGAATATATAAATATTGTTATTAATCATATGAAAATCATATTTTTTTAATCAATATGCTTTTATTTTAAAAAACTTATAAAAATTGTTATAAAATAACATCTATTGTTAATCTTAAATTATAATAAATTCCACTTAATTTTTAATAAATTTCATTTGAATAAATTTCTTATTGTTATAAACTATAGTTACGCGTTTATTTATATTTTATTTAAGAAAATAAATACATATGTATAATGTACATTTACTGTAATTGTTTTAATCTTTTAAATCTATAAAATTACCATCTTATTTAAATAGTAAATAATAACCATTTGATTATAATAGTTTAAATTTTATTGATAGTGTTAATCACAAAAGGATCTTATATAATCATTTAAATATCAAAATAATAATAAATTGTATCTACATAATAATCATGGGTTAATGATTTATAAATAATATCGATACAATTTCTATTCAAAATCACAAACTTAAACCGTGAATACTCATAACACTAAAATGATCATGTTTGACTTAACACATCGTTCATTTAGGTTGAACTTTAATGAATACTCGGCATTTATTTACAAGACTTCTTATTTGCTCATCCTTATTTCCCTTGTGTGTATTTCCATACCTCTTTTTCTTATTTTCACACTTTGGGGTGAAACATGTTAACTTATATCATTGCACTTGTAAACTTATTCGAGACTTGTAAACTTTATGGCAGTCCATCATATAAAAGTTGTGGTTAGTTGAACTTTTGTGGTTACCATGTTATGGCGTTATATGTACAATCATTAACTATTGCTAACCTGGCGACGTCATAGATCTATGGGCCTGACAAGCCTGCTTGGTTGATCCAAGTACACTTAGCTAATCGTATATACTTTTAACGTTTGAGACTTGTAAAACTTTGTCAAGGTTTGATTGTTGCATTGTTCATAACATCCCTAATCACTTTATTCACTAACTTATGACTTGAGTTGCCATCTTTTATATATTCTATGTATTGAAAACTATGGAATGCTCACCAACATTTTTATGTTGACCTTTTATTTTTAACATGTTTCAGGAATAACCCAAGTATGCGTTCTACTCTTTGAAGCTTATCTCACTTAGGACTGGACTTAGAGAAATAAACAATGATCTTGTTACTTTCAACCTTGTATTCATGATGTATCTTTGTTTGAGCCTTTTACTTGTATTGTTACAATTGAATCTTATGATTAATATATTTGGAATTAATAATAGCGTTATGTGGCTGTGAAAAATCGTAACCCTCACACCTCGACGTTTCCGCCGTCAAGGTTGGGGTTCATCATCTTCTTCTTCAAGGGGACGTATGAAGAACCCTAGATTCCTAAATTTGTACGAAGTTGAAGCCGATCAGTTTCAATATCTACAGATTCAATCAGAGTATTAGGTGTTTGAGTTTGTGTTTGATGTTTTTAGGAGGATAATAACCCTCCGCTTCACCACCAGCCCACCCTCCGCTTCGCCACCAGCCCACCCTCCAACGACCCACGCCCGTCTGCCACCAGCCCAGCCTCTGTTCTGAGTTACTGATTTTGCTAAATTGGAGATTTATCTCATTTATGCTTATGTTAGTTTCATCAATTTCGCCGGAATATTCCATCGTCGGTGGGCACTGCTTCGTAGAGTTAAATGTGCCTTTGGATTCTCTCATAGATTTCATTATCTTCTTCTTCATTTGGTAAAATCTCTGCTGCTCAAGAACTTATACAACACAACTTTCTTGGCCGCTGATTTTCATAATTAAGGCTTCTTGAAGAGACAAAAACCATCTCCTCGGTCGTCGTGCTCCGTCACCGGACGCTACTCACCTTCGCTATTCACCATTATGATCTGTCACACTGTTATTTCAGTTCTCACGTCTGCTAGTGTGGGCTCTCCTCCACAACACATGGGTTTTTGGATTTGTTTACCAGAATCGAGAGAATTCCGGCAGATCGAAGGGTTCGAAGAGATAGAGGTCGATTTTGTTGATCAGATCGTTGGAAGGGGGATTGAATCAATCACGGTGTAATCGAAGAACCCTAACTTGGATGGGCGTTTGGTGAGATCGTTCTATCTATGTTTTTCATCTTGTTTGCTTTTATCTTTTCGTTTAGACTTGTAAGGCCTCGTTCCCAGGCACCTCACAGCTGGTCATTCATCGCACTCAAAACATAATTCTTTATCGTTTTTCATAAAAATGTTGCAGCGGAAACATTAAAAACATCCTTTTCATTTCAATAAAATGATCTTACAAAATACTACCACAGTTCATTACATAATATCATTTTACATATCATTATAAAAGCATTATAACAATGGATGCCATCCCAAAGGAACTGAGTAGTCGCCCCGTGCCATCCTCAACAACATACCTGCCAACTGGAGACACATCAAAGTCAGCGTTGCTGAGTGAGTTCTAGTTTTATATTAAAACATACATTTCTTTCGTTAAAACCGTTCTTTACTTTCTTTCAAATCATACTATTCTTTCGTACATGATCATTCATCATACGTACATACAGATAATATAATTACCATCTTCTATCACGTTCGTTAACTTTTGTTCGTTCAACGTACATCATTATCTTTCACTTCTTTCTAGATCCTGTCAGACTTTACCCTCTTCATGGCACTCAACCATGATTACTGAGGTCGAATGACACGGATCCTATCTCGTTCTTTATTATTATATTTTGTTAACGTTCATTTATTACATTCGTTCTCTCCATCATTTCTTCTCATTTATCAACTTACGCAATACTCCCGACTCATGTCCGAAGACTGATACTGTGTCGGGGCCTGTAACAAACCCCCGACTCATGTCCAAAGACTGACACAGTACCGGAGCACGCGATTCGTTTCTCATTCATCTCATCTCATTCTCACGCACTACTCCCGACTTATGTTCGAAGACTGATACTGTGCCGGGGCCTGTAAACAAACCCCCGACTCATGTTCGAAGATTGATATAGTACCGGAGCACGCGATTCGTTTCTCATTCAACTAGATCCTGTCTCATGCAATACCCCCCGACTCATGTCCGAAGACTGATACTGTGCCGGGGCCTGTACACAAACCCCCGACTCATGTCCGAAAACTGACACAGTACCGGAGCACGTGATCCTCTACCCATTCAACTAGATCCTGTCTCATGCAATACCCCCGACTCATGTCCGAAGACTGATACTATGCCGGGGCCCGTAAACAAACCCCCGACTCATGTCCGAAGACTGACACAGTACCGGAGGACGCGACAAGGACCCCTTTCGAGTATGTTGCGACACAGAGTCGCTCACCTCATACATATGCTTGCAAGCCTTTCGTTTGTTCATTCATTCATTAATGCATGCACTCATTCATTACGTTCATCTTTTCATTATCTTCCACTTTACGCTATATAATACTTTCATTAACATTCATTAACATTCAACGCAAACCCACAGAAGAATAAACATACATCATAACAAGGAACATTAACATGCACAATCACCATCATCATACAAGGCAGCATCATACATGGCATACATCCTACATAAACATGCAACATCATCATCGTGCCCAACATGCTCACTAAGGTCTCAATCGTCATCTTACATGCTCTTACGGGAACGTTTACATCAAAACCTACATCTGCACTTTCCCTCGAAAATCAGAAGTTAAACCACACTTCTCTTCAGGTGCAACAGCCCCATTCGGGCGTATGGACACCCTTCAGTCGCATGACCTCTATACGACTGAACATCATGCAAATGGACCAATGCGAATAAGCACCGATGCGACTGGACCCTCAGTCGCATGAACTCCATGTGACTGGCCCCATTCGTGCGGATGGACTCTCAATCGTGCGAATGGATACTATGCGAATGGACCTTATGCGAATGGACCTCGTGCGAATGAGCACCTATGCGACTGGGCTCTCAATCGCATGACTCCCCATGCGACTGGACCCCCCAGTCGTGCGACTGGACCCTCAATCATGCGACTGGACCCTCAATCATGCGAATGGACCCTCAATCGTGCGACTGAACCCCAATCGCCCCTCAGTCGGTCGTATGGCCTCTAGTCTGTCGCCTAGCCCTAACTGGTGCAGAATGCAGTTCATCCCGAACTGCAGCCGTGACGTTCAACCTCCAAACCCTTCCAAACCTTGTTTGAGCTCCAATCAACCCTTCTAATCCATAGGGAAACATACCACGAACTCATTCAAGCATATCCAAGCCTGAAATCAAGCCCCAAACGAATCATACACATACACATACATACATAAACGGGTTTACACCCAAAATGCCCAAAAACAATTTTCAGATGTGTTCCAGCCCCAAAATCATTCAAAAACATGTAAAAGAGGGGTCCTAGAACTCACCTAAATGATCCCGTCGAGTAGAGCTTCGATTTGACCCACTACACGTCGATTTTGCACTCTCGAACCCGCTCGAACCAAGCTTTCTTCTCCTCTTCTCCCTTTTGCTCTCTTCTTTCTCTCTATGGCTGGTGTTTGTGAGTGTGGGGAGAGGGTAAGGGCTGCCCTCTCCCTTAAATAGTCCCACTCACCCGGTTTTCTCTCGTTGGCGAGTTTGGTCCCTCGACTTTAGACTTTATTTCTTTTTCTTCTTTCGTCGGATTCAAACAAAATTTCCGGGTGTTACAAGTCTACCCCCCTTAAATAGGTTTCGTCCCCGAAACCTGTTGTTCCTTAAACCTTTGCGGGCAATACTGTCTCATCTCTTTTCCAGTCTCTCACCTGGAATTCAATCGCTTTACATCGTTTATCAACATACGACTTCAGGTCTATCTTTGACTATCTCCATCAGGGCTTTAGTCCTTTCAAGCTTTTTGTCGTAGTCTCGATCACCTCAATACTTCCCATACGATATTTGGTGTCCGGCCTTCACTTGTAAACAAGTAAGGCATTTACTCTTATACTTCACCATATCACGCTTCATACCTTGCCACCAATAATCTTTACTCGGGTCTCGGCACATCTGACGGTTGGGATAGTAGTATATCCACATACCTTACATCGGCCAAGTAGGCAATACTGATGATCAAGATAGGTTGGACTCACCTAGATTAGATTAGTATTTGTTTATCTTTATATGTAATAGGATTCATGTTAGTTTCCTTTTGTAAGTTGCTTAGTTTGTTTTGTACATATAGCAGTCCAACGAAACTGTGAGCGAACAGTAAGCTGTAGGTTCACTCGGCGAAACTGACAGTTTATGCCGGGCGAAACTACAGTTTTCGCCACCAGCGAAACTGTCTGCGAAACTGAGACTGCTATATATAGATTTCTTTGTGTTCATTGTTGGCGATCCTTGCAAAAACCCTAATCGAATACTTGTGTTGCAAGAGGCTATTGTTAGCTGGAGTTTATTGAATATTTTGAGCTAATTTCATTTCTTTGTGTATTGGTGCTTATTGGTTCATCTTTGAATACCTTTTTTGTCTTCTTGAGTTCATCAAATCTTCATATGAGTTGTTGGTGATTGGTATTGAACAATTCAAACAGTTTTCTGCAATGAAAAAAACGATCAATAGACCAACAATATGGTATCAAAGCCATAGTGCTCTTGATTGTTTGAGGTTTTTGGTCATTTTTGTTCAATACCAAGTTTTCTTCATTTTAGATCAAAACAGTGTGTTTTTGTCTTGGAAACTGATTGAATCTTGCTTGTTTCTGTTTGGGGAAGTCTCGTGAGTCATTCCATTTCAAATTCATTGAGATTTGGGTGATTTCAGATCGTTTTTGGGTTTAAAGGGTTTTCTGGTTCATCCAGCAAAACTGCTGTGTTCTTCCAGCAAAACTGCTGAAACTTCCAGCGAAACTATTACTTTCACTACAACTACTTTCGTGCGAAACTAGATATTTTTGAATGAAAGTTCACCAGTTTGAGCCTGACTTACTAGTGAAATTGCTGCTCAAAGTATTTTGAACGAAAGTTCAAGCTTGTTTCCTGCGAAATTCACAGCGAAACTAAGCAATTCACTAATTCTGGCTAGCGAAAGTGCTGCCGAAACTAAGCAGTTTACTTTCGCCCTTCAGCGAAACTACTCATTTTCGCCCGGGCGAAACTGCAACTCAGCAAATCTAATTTCTGATATTATCATGTGTACTTCAATCGTGAATGTGTCTGATATGGAGTGTTCAACCAAACAGGCCACCGAGGCTTGTAAACGGTGAGAATTTTGAGGACTGGAAATGGTGCTTGAAGGCTTTCTTCTTCTACACAGATCATGGTCAGTGGGAATCTATTACAAATGGACCTCACGTACCAACAACAACTGTCGGATCTGTTACTTCACCAAACAATGATTCTAGCACTTATACTGAGATTGACATTAAGTTGCTTTATCGGGACAAGAAAGCTCTTGGAGCTTTGATTCTGTGTCTGCATCAGGATATTTATAACAGGTTTGCTGAACACACTCCCGCTAAGGCATTGCATGATACGTTATGTGAGTTTTATGATGGGAACGAAGATCTGAAGAAAGACAAGAAAGCTCAAGCTCAGAAGGAGTTTAACTCATTCGTGGGATATAAGCATGAGACACTTACTAATATAACAAACCGCTTTCTGTCCGTTTCGAGCAACCTGAAGAAGTATGATGAACAGCTTGGCAATCATGAGTAAGTGAGTAAACTGTTAGACTCTCTTCCTACTCAGTGGAGTCTGCAAATCAAATTGCTCAAGCAAGAAAGGAACTTTGCTGATTACAAGTTGATGGATGTTATCAACAAGTTAAAATCATTTGATCTTGATGTGAAGAGAAGAGAGTATAATCAGACCATGATGTCTCCCAATGTCCCTCCTCAGAATGCTGCATTGATTTCATCCGCTGCAAACTCTTATTATTATGGTGCAGCTTGTGGGAGTTCATCTGGTAATGGTGGCTTTGCTAACTCTGGGTATGGTAAAAATGTCAACTCTGGTAGTGGTTCCAAGGATGCTGGGTCAAGTTCAAATGCCTTAGTTTCTACTCAAATTCCACATGATACTGTGGCACTGTTTAGGTTATTTGTGCACAGTTATGAGGCTTTGATTGCTGGAGAATTGAAGGGACGTGGTATGACAGTGGAAGACATGTATCAGGTTGATCCTGATGATCTTGAAGAAATCGACATTCAGTGGCAAATGGCCATGCTTACTCTTCGTGCTAGGAGGTTTATTGAGAGAACCGACAGGAAAAATTTTGGAAACCAAAGTCAGAACAACGCTCTAGGATATGATAAGTCTAAACTCAGGTGTTTCAACTGTAAGCAGCTTGGTCATTTCAAAAGAGAGTGTTCTTCACCGAACCTGTTAATTCTGGAAACTCCAGAACCATTCCAGTCTTGGACAAAGTTGAAGAAGCTGAGCCCAAGAAAGAAACTGCTTTGTTGACCAACTTTGATTGGAGTGCAGAAATTGAGGAATCTAAGGAGGAAATCAACCATGCCTTGATCGCTGAGATAGTGGAGGAACATGCTCTTGATGATGGGTATGGGTACATTGACAGTTTTGATCCTTTCAAGGAGTTCTATGGTGAAGCTGATATTGTTGTTGATGGCAATGGTGAATCTGTTGGGTCTGAGGTAATTTAAGATTAAAAATGTAAGGAATGTGTTGGTGTGGTTCAGAAAGCAGTGGTTCAAACTGGTTTGGTGTGTGAAGCTATTAAGGAAGAGGTTAAACTGGATTGTGAATCTGCTGCAAAGGAAGCTGGTGAAAAAGAGGAGCTGAACATGGAATCAATGATTGAAGAAGCCAAGAAAGCAGCTGTGGAGGAGTACAAAAGAAACACTCCTTATCGCCAATGTGATCGTGCTCTTGCAGCAGAAAAACTGGTAATGGATCTTCCTTATGAAATTGTTGAAGACATGTGTTCCTCGGCATGCGAAATCCGTTTAGTCGGTATATATAAAGCTAACAGGTTGCTTATAATGAATGAAAATGAATTAAAGAAAACCAATAAAGAGCTTAAACAAAATGAGTCAAAGTATTTTGTCAAATTAAGATAATCTTTGAAAGAAAATGAACATTTAAAAAGGACACTTTTGGAAAAGAACTGTGAAGTTAACTATTTAACTGAACAAGTCACACTTGCTGAATTTGAAGTCAGAAAACTTAAAAATAAATTAGAATAGTGGTCTTTTTCGAGCATGAAAAGGGAGGAATTATGCAAAAAACAAAGGGGCAAGGATCAAGACCGGTTTGGGTAATGAAAATGATGCATCGGTATATCCTCCACCTAGTACTTTCTGTTATTCTCCTATGCCCACTCCTCATCCTTCAAATGAGTTAATATAAGAGATTATACAGAATGATACTAACAGCTCTATTGCAGGTTTAGAAGGAGATAATTCTAAGGAGTTGCGAGAAGGATATGATTATGGTGGCAGTAGTGGTCTTGGCAGCTCTAGTAGTCATAATTTTAATTCCAAGAAGTCATTTATAGACATTAGCTTCAGTAATCATTTTGTGTCTGGTGGAACTATTTTGGATTCAAACTCTGGGGCATGTAATAGTAACTTAGGATGTTCTGTTTCAAACACTTGTGATGACTTGAATGTTTTAAATTCCGCTTTTGATGCTAATGTGTGTATGAATAATGAAGCTCAACTTTCAGGACATGTCTCTGAAAGTCAAACAAAAACAAACTGCTTTAACAAATTCTTCTCTCATCTAATCCCATCTTTTACACCGATAAGGATTTCAAAACCAAAAGATAAAGAAATGTCTTCTTCCATTGAAAATAACAAGGATAAAATTGAACAAAAATCAGTTAAAGTGGAAGTCATTACAGAGAAGTCAAAAGAGCCATATGACTCGTACAGTGATTCAGATTTGAGATTGTCTGAATGTGATGAAGAAATATCTATTGATAGAATTCTTTCATCAAATTATTCCAAAACAAGGTTGAGATCTCATTGTTTTAGATGTGGAAAGGATGATCACTTAATAATGCAATGTCCTAAATCAGGTGGTAGTAGTATACAAACTAAACCTTTTGGAGCTAGATTGACAGCTTTTGTGAATGGTTTCTTTTGCAGAAAATCTGTTACTCCAAGACCTAAGTACACTAAGACTTGGGTCCTAATTTCCAAAGTCTAACCAATTTTTTTCAAATGTCAGGAACATTTAGAGGCCGCTGTAAATAGTTATTGGCATGTAGATAGTGGATGTTCCAGACATATGACTGGGTTGAAGGGCCTGCTGACAAATTTTAGAATAATTGATGGTGGCTATGTTGCTTTTGCTGGAGACAAGAAGGGTGGAAAGATGATTGGCCAAGGAGATGTCTCGAATGGTTCCCTTACTTTGGAGAAAGTCAACTATGTTCCAGAATTGGCATTCAATCTTCTCAGTGTATCACAAATCTGTGATAAAAATATTCCTGTGATGTTCCTCGCCAACGAATGTCTGTTTTTGAAACCAGAGTTTTTTATCCCTAAAGAGATGGTGATCATGCGAGCTCCAAGGAGAAATCATACCTATTTGTTAAATATGGGATCAAAAGAATCATCTTCCACCGTGACCTGTCTTTTATCAAAAGCTTCTTCTCATGAATCTTTTTAGTGGCATAAAATATTAGGGCATATCAATTTTAAATTGATAAATAAGTTAGTTAAGAACAATTTGGTCAGGGGACAACCACTGAAAGATTATTCTGTGGTAGAAAAATGTATGGCCTGTGCAAAAGGAAAACAACATAAAAAGCCACATAAACTTAAACTTCAAAACTCGAATTCGCATCCCCTCGAATTGTTACATACTGACTCATTTGGCCCTATCAGTATTAAATCAATTGCTAAGAAATCTTATTATCTTGTTATGATAGATGATTACTCTAGGTACTCTTGGGTGAGATTTCTGTCTAACAAAAGTGAGACTACTGAGGAGTTGATGAAGCTGATTCCGCTGATTGAGGTTCTTGGGAAAAGGAAGATTCAAGCCATCAGGAGCGACAATGGAATAGAATTCAGAAACCACATCTTCAATTCATTCTGTGAGCAGAGGGGTATTCTCAGGCAGTTCAGTGCTGCCAGAACACCTGAACAAAATGGTGTTGCTGAACGTAAGAACAGAACTCTAATTGAAGCAGCTAGAACAATGTTGATTGAGTCAAAGCTTCCGATTATCTTTTGGGCCGAAGCAGTTAATTGTGCAGCTTACGTTCTAAACTAGGTATTGATCGTCAAAAGCAAGATGAAGACATCATATCAGTTGTTCCGAGGAATTAAGCCTCTCGTTGATTTTCTGCGCCCTTTTGGTTGCTCTTGTACTCTGTTGAATACTCAAGACCAGAACATGAAGTTTGGTGCCGTCTATGATGAGTGTTTCTTTGTTACGTAGTCAGAAACACAAAAGGCGTATCGTGTGTATAATAAACGGTCGCGGATTGTGCAAGAGTCCTACTATGTCGACTGGCAAGAATCTAACTCAACAAGCATTGGAAGTGAGCCTGCATGGTTTTATGATTCTACCACTGTCTTCAAATCATTCAATTTGCCAATTCCCGATGATGATGACATTATTCCTCACTCGCCTGTGAATCTTATTCCACCACAACCGCAACCATCTGCCACATCATTACCACCCACTTCATTTGATATCCCATCTCCACCACCACCACCATCTCAACCATCTTCGTCTAATCCTACAATCTCATCTACCATTCCATCCACATCTTCATCCATTCTAAATCCCCCTATCGATCCAATCCCCATAAATTCATCTCCTCCTGCACAACCATCCACTTCCGCATCCACATCTCAACATAACCCTTTATTGCTTAACACTAATTTTAAAACCTTGAAAGATCACCCTCATGACTACATCATTGGATCTATCACATACGGAGTAAGGACTCGGAGTCAGAGTGGATTGATAAATGAGTGCCTTTATGTAGCTTTTCTATCCTAGATTGTTCCAAAGAATTACAAACAGGCACTTGAAGACCTAAGTTAGGTGGACTCTATGCAGTTTGAGTTACAGCAGTTCAGGAAGTTGAAAGTTTGGGAGTTAGTTGATCTTCCTCCAAACAAATGCCCCATTGGTACCAAGTGGGTATTCCGGAATAAGCCAAATGATCGTGGTGTTGTTGTCAGAAACATAGCCAGATTGGTTGTTCAAGGATTTGCTCAGGAGGAGGGGATAGACTACACTGAAGTGTTTGCTCCAGTTGCTCGGATCAAAGCCATCAGAATTTTTCTTGCATATGCAGCTAACAAGAACTTTAAAGTTTTTCAAATGGATGTGAAGTGTGCATTTCTATATGGAGACATTGATGAGGAGATCTATGTATGTTAGCCACCAGGTTTCGAGGATCCAGATTTTCCAGATAAAGTATACAAGCTAGACAAATCTTTTTATGGGTTGCATCAAGCTCCCCGCATCTGGTATGAGACCTTGACACAATATCTGCTCAGCAAAGGTTTCTCTCGTGGGACTATAGATATGACACTATTCAAGAAGGAGATTGATGGTGAGATGCTGATTGTTCAAGTGTATGTAGACGATATTATCTTTGGATCAACAAATGAAAAGCTGTGTAAAGAATATGAAGAAGTGATGAAGGATCGCTTTGAAATGAGCATGATGGGGGAGATGTGCTTCTTCTTAGGGTTGCAGGTGGAACAGAAACCTGAAGGTATTCTTATTCACCAAGAGAAGTAAATCAAGAAAATCATCACAAAGTTTGGCATGGATGATTCAAAGCCAGAACTTACTCCCTTCACTGCTCAGACATGTTTATCTCCTGATGATAATGGGAAGTCCGTGGATGCTCATCGATATCGCTCGATGATCGGATCTCTCATGTATCTGACTGCAAGCCGTCCAGATATCACATTTGTCGTGTGCTACTGTGCTCGTTATCAAGCCAATCCCAAAGAATCACATAAGCTAGCAGTTAAACGCATTTTTCATTACCTTAAGGGTTCTTCTCGTTTAGGACTTTGGTACCCAAAAGGTGGGAACTTTGATTTACATGCTTTTTCTGATAGTGATCATGGTGGTTGCAGGATTAACAGAAAGTCGGTCATCGGTGGATGTCAATATCTGGGTGACTGTCTTGTTTCGTGGCAAAGCAAAAAGCAAACAACAGTGTCCTTATCCACGGGAGAAGCTGAATATATCGCTGCATCAAGCTGCTGTTGCCAAATGCTCTGGATTCAACACAAGATGATGGATTATGGCATCAATTTCCTCCACACTCCAATCTTCTGTGACAATGAAGCCGCTGTTGGAATTGCCAAGAATCCAATTCATCATACACGAACCAAGCACATCGAAACAAGAATTCACGCCATCCGTGATGCACAGGAAAAAGGGTTCATTGATATTATTCCTATTGAAACAAGGAAGCAGAAAGCAGATCTTTTCACTAAAACATTTGATAAACCATGTTTTTATGAACTGATCTCTATGCTAGGATTAATATCCTTTTGAAAACCTTTTTCTGAGCAAAACAACTATTTAAGATGTATATATGTACATACTTTCTTTATGGTCTTGTTTGTTGTCTGCTTAGAGAATTCTTATGTCCCATATATCTTTACTCTTTCTCCTTCTTTTTCTTTTACTTTAGTTGTTAAGAAATTTTCTATTAAGTGGGCTGTCAAATGAAAATTTCAGGGGAGATTAATGCTAATAATAAGTTTTTAATTTTTTATTCTCTCAGGAATTCAAGAAAATGAAGTAAGAAAGAGGGGACATCTTTCGCTGGGATATGCATGGTAGACTCATCCCAAAAACGAAGTAAACAAGTGATCATGCAGCCAAATTAAAGATCATAACTCAGTAATAAGGATTATTCTCATGATATTTTGGTCTGCACAAAGATACAAGTCTTGTCTAAAACTTGGTTGAGAGTCGCTAATTGATGTCATGCTCCTGTACTGAGTTTACTTTTAGGATTAGGTTATCTGACAGGATCTCAGCACCTCGTTTGATCAATCAGATTATGTTTGCAGCGGATTTAGCACGTTAATTAGCAATTATAGCAAGAACATAAAATATATTGCAATTAAAAGCATAAACATAGAGCGAGAAGAGTTCTGCGAAACATTAAATGTTCTATTGCTTAGCACGTTTCGGCAATTAAAACAGCATGGTTCACCATCCTTTTATAGGCGGCAAAAGGATGGTGGTGATGTCCTTTTTCTGACATCAACGGATTATTAAAATTACAACTGACGGAACATAAACTACTGAAGATGTCAACAGCTGACATCTTCTTACAAAAATGTTCCTTTTACAAGTACTAATAAAATTAAAACTACTGAAATCCTACAACGACTGAAGAACAAACTCTTCAGTCGTTTATAACTACTGAAACTATAACAGCTGAAGAACATGCTCTTCAGCTGTTGTACAACTACTGAAACAAAATAAACTACTGAAAAGGAAAAACCATCACAACAACTAAAGAAGACTTCTTCAGCTGTTGTGACAAACTCTGAGTCTTCAGTACTTGGTCTTCAGACTTGGCTTCAGATGATGTAACAGCTGATGACTTCAGTAGATATCATCAGCTGTTGTCTTCAGTCTTTATCTTCAGACTTTGTGCTTCAATAGAAGGTCTTCAGTTCTTCAGTTCTTCAGCTTTTGATTCTTCAGTACTTGTCTTAAGTACTTGAAGTCTTCAGTACTTGTATGATCAGTACTTCAGACTTCAGTACTTGGTCTTCAGTACTTTGGAGTCTTCAGCTGTTGTTCCTCAGTTCTTTGATCTTCATAGTTTGTTCTTTAGACTTTGTCAGAACAGCTGATGGGAGTTTTCAGCAGTTGTTGCAGTGGCATGTGGGACTTAGAGTTTTCCTGATCTTGGCTCATTGGTTCTTTTGGTCCAACAAACTCCCCCTGAACCAATGCAGCTAAAACCTCTAATTATTGGTTGTCCCACTTATTGGTGGCATAAAGATTGGTCTATTTCCTTCTAGATCAGATTAGAAGTTGACCCAGATAAGCACTGGCCTGAGAGGTAGTCTCTAGGGTTTGATTGGCTAAGTATGGATGGGAGCTCTGTCTTGGGGAATTGGACACAGAGCTGTTGTCCCATCCATGAGATCTACCTCCCACGTACAAGCCGGTAGGATTCTCGGGTGTAGGCCTGAAGAAAGATCATTTGTTCTTCTTTGGTTAGGTCTTCAGGCACACCGTCGAACAATCCCTCCCGACCGTACAGCTCTGAGATGTACTTGGCCTGTTTTCCATTTTTGAGCTCAACTGTTGTGGTTTGCCTGTATGCAAATTCATCAGGATGTTTTCCCTCCAACAACAGGTTGAGCTCATCCCTATAGAAGTTCTCAAGCCTCTTATAGACCAAACCCTTCCTAATCACCCTATTATCTAGCATTGTTTGGGGTGATTGGTTGGCTCTATAGGCTTTCTCGAACTCTTCTACTATTTCCCAGGGTGTTATTACAAGAGCCACAGAGATCACTTCATCTACGATTCTCTTAAGTTGGATCTTGTATCTCACAGGCATGTCCTTCTTGACTATCCTATGAGACACCCTTGGGTCAGGCCAAGTTCTCACCTTCTCCTTTTCATATTGAAAGGTTTGTTTGAGGGTGAATAATCTCAGAGCCTCCTTTTGCATATTCATTATAGAGGTGGAAGCAGCATAGCATTTGTCAATGCTTTTCAGCATTTCCTCATCGTGTAGCCTTTGCTGCTCCTCCTCTTTTAATTTTACCCTCATAGTGTCCTGATGTGAGGTGGGAGTGATGGTTTGTGGTTTGGCTTTGGTAGAGGTATAACTGCTGAAATAGGCAGACTATCCTCCTCATCCTCCTCTTCTTCTTCTTCTTGCAGCCTCAACACCCTTCTCTTCTTCACCAAGGGTGGATCATTGGCTGCGGGTTTTGATGGTGAAGGGGTTGGTTTTGTGGGTTGTGGTTTGGTGGTTGGTGTGGGAATGTTGGCAGGCACTGCTAGCAATTTAGATATAAGAGAAGGCTTAGTCTGTTTTGCTAGCAATGTCCTGTTCCCAGCACCGGCTTCGGAAAGGGCCTCAGCGACCAGTCCTTTGGTAAAAGTACCAGCTGAACAGATCTTGGTGGTTATGGCCAAGATTCTGTCCCTGGTCCATGCCTTAACATCAAGGACTGGCCTGCCCAGATACTTCGAAATGAATCTACTCATAGCCTCGAGTCTCTTTTTGTCCTCTTGGCTATAAGTAGACCATCGGTGTTCAATCTCCCTAGTTTCCATCCTTCTGAGCTCCTGATCTAGCAAGGCAGTGTCCTTGTCAAAGCCTTGCCTGAACAGCTTATCAATGGCAGAATCCATTGATTTGCTGTGTTCAACATCAGCCTCCTTGACAAGGGCTGCTAGATCAGGGTCCATTTTCTCTCCCTCTCCCTTTTTCTTATCAGTGATACTGAAATCCTTTTGGATTCTAGCCACTTCTATTTGCTCAACCTCCCTCTCTTTCCTCTTCCCTTTCTCCCTCACCTTACTAGTCTCCTCAACCAACTCCCTCTCAACCACCACCTCTTTCTCTGCCTCTAACTCCTCCTCTCCCCTCTTCCTCTTGGCTTGCACTGATGTCTCCCCCTTTTTGGGTGCATTGGTTGGGGTTTGACTATCAGCAAGCGCCTTAGTAATGGCAACCTCCACCATAGGTTGTATGTAAGTGGGAAGCCTCTCATCAAGGGTTTGAATGACTATATCTTTAAGTATGGGTGTGATGAGAGGCAGGGATTTCTGGAGGATAGCATCCAGCTGCTCAGGGGGGTTCTGAAGAGCCCAGAAGCAGGGGCTGGTGGCCGAGTTTGTGGGAGTGGCCGAGTGTGTGTGAGTGGGTGAAGGTGCCATCTCAGATGGACTTCTCTCGATTCATTTGAGAAAGCAGCTCTTTGAGTCTGCTTATCTCATCCTCTAAGATAGTATTTTGAGCTACTACATCGTAGAAGAAGCTCAGGTCATCATCAGTATGAACTGAATCACCTGACCTCCTGACAATGTCAGGATGTACATGCCCTGAGTGTGGCTCAGTAAAAGCATGTGCCCCTTGTTCATGGTACTAGGGACTTCCAGCCTCCGGATTGGATCCATCATCGGCAGTTGCCTCTGGTGAGGTCTTATTGATGTTACCAGCTTCACCCTGCTCAGATGTTGATGCAGGGGAAGTGGCAGCCTCACCAGATTGTCCTATCTCCCTAGCCACACTGGGAGATTGGACTGATTCTCTGTGCTGTGGGCTCCCACCGGCACTTGTATCCACCCCCTCTTCTGTTGGAGTCTCCCCAGTTGTAATAGGTTTCTGGGGAGAGGGTGGAGTGCTCAGATGGGTCAGCACTTGGGCTATTGCCAATGTAGGGCTTTGTGGGGCGGCCTCATCAGTAGATTGGCTCGAAGCAGAGTGCACAGGGGGAGGACTGTGCTTTTCAATGGCAGTCTTCTCAAGTGAGATAGACCCCAGTAGTGTGGTTGCCCCAATATTGGTTGCATCAGGCTCCTGTTGAGAGGAAGCCTGTGCGGTTGTGGTGGGTGGAGTCGTGGTACCTGCTGGGAGAATCGAACCAGCAGGCACATCCTCCCTTTGTGTTGCAGGGGCATCCTCAGGGGACTCATCTCCCTGAGTAGCCTTTTTGGGCTTCTTTTTGGCTTTTGGTTTGGTGGGGACTTTGGATTTGGAGGTGGAGGCTGTGGGTTCCTGCTGCGTGGGTTTTCGCAGTCGGCCAGCCTGTTTGAGTGTGTGGTCAGTGTTGTGCCTGGAGTATACCTCGGCTAGAACAGCCATGGCAGGGACCCCAGTGCCAACTAGTCCCTCAGCCTGAAGCTGGTTTTCTATCATGGCCATAATGAACCGTGTATACAAGACCCAACGGTTAGAAAGTGGTTTTGTGGCCATGTCTTTAAGTTCCAAAAAGATGATATCCGTTAAGTTCAGGGGTTGGTTCTTAAAAATAGAAAACAATACCTGTTGCCACCTTGTGGACATCTGGTCCCACGAAGAGGTTTTGGGAGCCAGACACAGGTTAACCACGTGGAAGATTAGTCGTTGAGGATCCGGGAAGTGTTTCTTCAACAAGGTGGAGGCGGAGAGGTCACCCTGGTAGTCGTTGGATGTGAAAGATAAATCCAGGGCGCCTTTGGGGTAGGAGGTTGGGTAGGTGGCATCCTCCAGCTTTAGGGTTTGGCGTAGGGTAGCTGGAGTGATAACCACGGGGTGGTTGTTGACGGAGGACCGGAGAGAGACCTCACCATCCTGCTCTCCAGTTTGGACGGTTATATTTGTCCAAAACTCCGTCAAGGAGTCGGGGTATATAGTGGGGTTCAGGAGAAAAGCCGTTTTGTAGGGTGAGTCGTTCATAAGATCGACGGCTTGGTGAAATTTAGGCCATAATGGCGATTTGGTGAGATGGGCGACACAGTTGTGTCGAGGTTTCAGTTGCATGGTCGCCATTAATGGTGTATGGGAATTTCAGAGGTTTTGAAAGATTAGGTCAAGTGAGGAGTAAATGCTCTGAAGGTGGGGTATTTATAGGGTAGGGTAAAGGTTGAAAGAAAACTACTGAAGGTTTTGGTGTTAGTTATTAGTTGTTGTAACGACTGATGACGTGGTTTTAACCTTCAGTGGTTGTAACATCTGAGGACTTGGTGTTAGTCGTCAGTAGTTGAAACTACTGAGACCTTGGTTTTGTCCTTCAGATGTTGTAAACGTCTGAAGAGTTACTATCAGTCTTCAGTAATTATGAACTACTGATGAACTAATATTCTTCTTCAGACGTTGTAACAACTGAAGACTTGGTGTTAGTCATCAGTAGTTGTGAAACTACTGAAGACATGGTTTTGTCCTTCAGTTGTTAGGGTATGAAACAGCAGCTGTTGGTATCAGCTGATGTGAAATTACTCATCAGCTGTTTCCGTCAAATCAGTTGTTTCATACTAGCCTCCACATTTACTCATCAGCTCTTTGGCTGACTTTCAGATGTTTCATTGACCCTTCAGCTCTTGAGAATATTTGCCTTCAGCTCTTGTGATCAGATGTTCATAAGTGCTGATGAAATACTCTTCAGAGCTGGTGAACAAATTTTGTCTTCAGTACTTGTGTAAGATTACGCATCAGTACTTGTGAGCAAAATTTGTTCTTCAGTACTTATTTATTTGAAAATCATACATCAGTAGTTGTAATCCACCTCACTACATCAGTTGTTTCAATAAATAATGTACATCAGTACTTGGGAGTCATTTTAGTCTTCAGTAGTTGTGAAAGAGCTGAAGACTAAATTACTCATCAGTACTTGTGTTTGACCTAATGCTCATCAGTCGATGTGAAGTAAGAGCATCAGCATAGGTCAAATCAATCAAGCTGCAGCATACCAAGCCTTAGTACCAAATTTTGGAATGTGGCACTATCTAAAGGCTTAGTAAAAATGTCTGCAAGCTCATCAGCACTAGGCACAAACTTAGGATCAATCAGACCTTTCTCATAGCAATCCCTGATAAAATGATGTCCGATCTCAATATGTTTGGTCCTAGAGTGCTGGACTGGATTCTTAACAATACAAAGAGCTAAAGCACTATCCATTAATAATGGAGTCTTTGTCTCAGTAATGCCATAACCAGAAGTTGGTTCTGAAGCCGGAGTATTTGAGAGGTACAACTTGCAGCAGCAATATACTCAGCTTCAGCAGTGGATGTAGCAATTGATGTTTGTTTCTTACTCTGCCAAGAAACTAAACAATTGCCTAGGAATTGGCAACCACCAGAAGTGGATTTTCTGGTGACTTTGCATCCTGCATAGTCACTATCAGAGAAAGCAACTAATTTGCAAGAATGCCCAGCTGAATACCAAAGTCCTAGTGATTGGGTACCTTGCAGATATCTAAAGATCCTTTTGACTGCAATCAAATGGGATTCTTTAGGTGCAGCCTGAAATCTAGCACAAGCACATGTTGAAAACATGATGTCTGGTCTAGAAGCTGTAAGGTACATCAAGGACCCAATCATACATCTGTAAAGGGTTTCATCAACCGCTTTACCTTTCTGATCTACATCCAGTTATGTGATGCTGCTCATGGGAGTAGAACAGGGCTTACAGGTTTGTAAATCAAACTTATTTAACAACTCTTTGGTATATTTGGACTAATGGATGAAGATTCCATCATCCTGTTGTTTGATTTGCAAACCTAGAAAGAACTGTAATTCTCCCATAGCACTCATTTCAAACCTAAGCTTCATAAGCTTTGTAAATTCATCACACAACTTTGGATCAGAGGATGCAAAGATGATGTCATCTACATAGATTTGAACAAGTAGCTTATGTTTCCCCACAGTCTTGATGAATAAGGTTTTATCAATGGTGCCTCTAGTGAACTTATTCTCTAGAAGAAAGGTTGAGAGTGTCTCATACCAGGCTCTAGGTGCTTGCTTTAGCCCATAAAGAGCCTTATCAAGCTTGTACACCCAATCAGGATGTTTATTGTCCTCAAAGCCTGGTGGTTGACACACAAAAACCTCTTCTTTTATTTTCCCATATAGGAAAGCACTTTTGACATCCATTTGATAAACCTCAAGACTGTGAAAAGCAGCATAAGCTAGAAACAGTCTGATTGCTTCCAGTCTGGCCACAGGGGCAAAGGTCTCATCATAATCGATGCCTTCCTCCTGTGCAAACCCTTGAACAACCAGCCTGGCCTTGTTCTTGACAATTTGGCCCTTCTCATCTGTTTTGTTCCTGAATACCCACTTGGTGCCTATAGCACACTTACCTTTGGGTAATGGAACAAGCTCCCACACTTGCTGTTTCTTGAATTGAAGAAGCTCAAGCTGCATAGCTTCCACCCATCCATTGTCTCTTAAAGCAATATGATAGTTCTTTGGCTCTTGCTGACTGATGAAGAGAGCATAGAAGCAGAAGTTGGACAATTGATTCCTGGTTGAAACTCCAGCATGGATATCACCAATGATTTGTGATGTGGGGTGATTCTTGAGCTCTTGATAGACTATGATATCTGTGCAAGTGTTTGTAGACCCATCAGCAGCAACAGATGGTGATGGTGATTCCTGAAACCATGTAGAGGATGGCAGCTCAAACGAAGTAGAGCAAGCAGAAATCTCATCAGCATTTGTAGTGGATGGAGCTGCTGAGGCTACAGGAGCATCAGGTTCAGTGAACTCAGGCAGGTTGTCACTAATCCTGAAGAGGTGAGTACTGACTACATCATCATCAGTATCACCAGGTGGAGATTTGTTGACAGGCTCAACAGATGGAGGTTGATAAGGAACATATTGCAGTATGTCCAGATCAAACAACTCCACAGGGTTTTGTGGAATCTTGTCCTTTGGAGATTCATTGAACTTAACATGCAGAGTTTCTTCAACCCCCTTAGTTCTACAGTTGAAGACTATGTATGCCTTGCAAGTTGATGAATAACCAACAAAGTACCCTGCATCCACCTTACTAGCAAACTTCTGGAGTGGGTTGCTAGTGTTGAGAATGAAACATGGACACCCAAAGGCTTTAAAGAATGAAATAAGAGGGTCATAAGAAGTTTTCATCAACCTCTTATTTACTAAAGCTCTATTCTGTACATAGCAAGCTGTATTGACAGCTTCAGCCCAAAAGGTCAGTGGCAACCCTGAGTCAGCCAACATAGACCTTGCTGCTTCAATAAGAGTCCTGTTCTTTCTCTCCACCACTCCATTCTGCTCAGGAGTTCTAGGAATGCTAAACTGCCTTCTAATTCCCTTGGACAGGTAGAAGTCATCAAGTGTGTGGTTTCTAAACTCTGTGCCATTATCACTCCTCACACACTTGACCTGTAGGGAATACTGCTTTTCTACTAGTAACACAAAGTTCATTATTGTCTTGGCCGCTTCATCCTTGGAGTGCAAGAAGAAAGTCCATACAAACCTGGAGTAATCATCCACAATTACTAGGCAGTATTTCTTCTTTGCCATGCTCATTACTCTGACAGGACCAAAGAGATCCATATGCAAAAGCTGTAAGCAGGCAGTGGACTTTGGTTCTTCTATTGAAGAGAATGAAACTTTGTGTTGTTTTCCTTTCAAGCAAGCAGTGCAGTCATCTTCATACTTGAACTCCTTCTGAGGCAATCCTCTTACTAAACCATGGCTTATAAGCTGATTCATGTTCTTGAAATTAACATGACCCAGCCTTCTATGCCATAGTGTAGACTCTTGAGGAGATGCCTTGGAGAATAGGCAAGGATTGCCTTTGAGATCCATCTTTTTGGAAAGATCTAAGGCATACACTCTTCCTGTCCTGTTAGCCTTCAGGAGAGTGTGTTCATCCAATGCCTTATCAATCAAACTCAGAACTTTGGATGACAAAATCCGACAGTTCTGGCTTGTGAAAAGGGCAACATGGCCTTTGTCACACATTTGACTGACACTCAAGAGGTTGTACTTGAGATTATCCACATGGTTAACATCATCAAACCTTATTTCCCCATTGGAAACAAAGCCTTTTCTGATGATGTAACCCTTTGCATCATTGCCAAAAGAAACAAATCCCTTCTTTCCTTGAGAGTAGTCATTAAGAAGAGAGCTGCTTCCTGTCATGTGCATGGATCCTCCACTGTCTACATACCAGATGCTTCTATGGCATGTTGAAGAACCCTGCAAACACACCATGTGTTAGTTAGTCTTGGAGACCCAAACCTGCTTGGTTTTGGGTCTGTTGTCAACTGTAGGTGCAGCACTAATAGGTGTGTTATGTGTGACAGCCTGAGGTGAAGAAAATGGTACAGAAGAGGAACCCTTTGGCTTGGACTTCCTTTTCTGTGGTTTCAACACAGGAGCATCTAAGTGGTTGACTCTTCCCACTAGTTGCTGAACCATCATCACCAATTGTGTCTGATTTTGTGATAAAGCCTTCAGCTCTTCAGACACATTGGAGTTTGCTGATGATGAGTTCCTATGTTGTACCATCTTTTTCTGAGCAACCTCAGTTGTTGCCTGAGTAATCCCTACCTTCTTTTTAGATTTAGCTTTGGGCTTAGGGATTTCAGGCTTGGATGTTGCTAGTACAAACTTGGTTTCAAACTCATTCTTCATTTTATAGATGTCCTCATTGATTCTCTCCTTCTGTTTGAGTTTGGAACCCCTTTTGTACCAGCAATCATCAGTAAGATGATTGAACAAGCCACATATCTCACATGGCTTCTTCTTTATCTTATGCTGATCATCAGCTGAAGAGGATTTAACTGCTGAAGACTTGTTCTTCAGCTGTTTGTCATCAGTACTAGCAGTTTTCTTCCTAGTGCCTGCTTTCCTGGTATCCTCTCTAGCTGTCTTCAAACCTTTCCTACTGTTAGTTTTCATCTCTTCAGTGCTAACAGTATTTGAGGTTTGAACTTCAGATGTTGTCACTTGCTCTCTAGTACCTTCAGTACTTCTAGTGACAACACCTGAGTTGATCAGCCTTTTGGTCATGTGACAGTCAGCATTTGAACCATCAGCTGTTGTAGCATCAGCTGATTGGTCTTGGCAGGAGTTAATTCTAACATCTATCTCTGATGATGCTGATTCAGAGGATAGTAGGTCACATGATGAGAAGGATTGGTTATTGCTATCCCCATCAGATTTAACTTCTGCTCTTAAAGTGAAATCTGTGGGAGGAGCAGTGTGATTATAACCAATGCCAAACTTCACATTGGAAGCTGATTGCTTACTAAGAAGCATTTCAAAACCCTTGCATGATTGCACCCATCAATCACACTCAACTTGGGTGGTAGCAAGAGTTTCCTTGAGGTCTCTGTACTTCCTCTAGAAGTACATCTTCCCTAGCTTTATCATCTTTGATTTGGCATTTAAGCTTGTAAATCTTATCATTTTTATCTTTTAGTGCAGCCTCAAAATCAGCTTTTCTTTTGGAAATAGTGTGCTCAAGCTCAAGATTTTTATCTATTAAAGCTACATTTGCTTCTCTAATAGAAGCAAATGCTGCTATGCATGATTCTGAACAAAGCTTGGCTTTTGCCTCAGTGGATACCTGAGATGAGGCATTGGATGATGACCCTTCAGCAGAATCAAGGGCCATCAGAGCAAGATTTCCAAAAGGTTGGTCACCACCATGTTGACCAGCACCTTGGAGTAGTTGTTCCTGACCAGATAGCTCTTCTGGTAGACTACTCCAGTCAACAACACTTGGGGTGAAAAAGCTGTGTTGTTGAGGTTGTGTGTGAAGATGAGATTGGGAAGATTGTGGCTCAGGAAGAGCTTGAGGTGGTTGAGCCGGGGGTGCTTGAGTTTGACTAGGCTGAGGCATGTAGTAACAGGGGTAAGGATATGGCATATGACCCTGTGGCACAAAATAAGCAGGTGGTGCCTGTGCTTGTGATGGATGGCTAGAACTGGAGGAAGGTTGCCCTCTGTGCTGTGAGCTAGTGCTGGGAAAAGTCACAAAGGGTGCAGATGAGTTAGATCCAGATGATCTACACTCTCTTGCAAAGTGTCCAAGCCTTTGGCACTTGTGACACCTCAACTTGCTCTTGTCAAAACCAACTTTGGTTTTGCCAGAGAGTCCTGGGAATTTCCTACTAGTTCTCTTGTAGAACTTTTGAGAGCGAATATTTATCATTGCCATTTGGTTCAAAATATCCATCTCTTCCAGATCATCATCTGGAATGCCCTTTAAATCCTCCATCAGAAAACAAAAGTTGTCACCACCACCTCCTGAACTACTAACACCAATAAAAGCTTGTTTTGAGTTGGTAGAGAAATCGATATGCTCATCATAAGAACTTTCTGATGAAGCATATTCTGACTCATGACTTATCAAGGCAGCATTACCTTGGACAAAGTCATCAGCGAGCTTTCCAGAAGATGACAACTTCCTCTTTTGCTCTATCTCTCTCTCAAAAGTGAGCAATTTCCCATGAAGTTGGGTGAGAGATAGAGTGTCCAGGTCAGCACTGGAGCGTAGGACAATGGTATATGTGTCCCATCTCTCAGGCAATGACCTGAGGAACCTGTTGTTCATCTGGCTGTTGGAGTACTCTTGTTTGACCATCTTCAGCTCAGAGATCAAACAAGAGAACCGCTCAAACTGCTGGGTCAGAGTCTCACCCTTTCTATATGAGAATGTCTCATATTGTTGGGCGAGGATTTCCCTATTGTTTGCTAAGACCGAATCAGTTCCTCCAAATTGTTCCTTTAGAGCAACCCATAGGTCATGAGCAGACTCATGATGCAAGAGCCCTGAATATATCTCATTTGGAATGGCCATGGCTAAAATTCCATGGGCTCTAGCATCAATTTCAAATAGCTTTAGATCTTCATCCGAATATTGTTCAGGTTTCTTCGCAACCTGTTCATTAGATTCCGGGACGCTCACCATAGGCTTGTATGGTCCATGCACCACTGACTTCCAACAACCAGCACTGTTGACAGCCAAGTGGTGTAGCATACGTCTTTGCCATATGTTATACTCGTTCCTAACCAGCATCGAAGGCTTGGTTGAGGAACCAGTATTGTGAGGATCATTAGTTGGTGTTGTCATCTCAGGTTTTAGTCAAAAACAAGTTTAAACAAGACAAACGTAACTCAAAACCACCAAAGGACCTCAAGATTTTGGCCAGAAACAGCAGAAACTCACTCTCTATGGCTAATTCTTGCAAATTGCTAATTCGATCAAACTGAGAGATCAAAAGAGCAGTTTCAAATGATCAATAGTGAAATCGATCAATGATTAACCTGCTCTGATACCATTTGACAGGATCTCAGCACCTCGTTTGATCAATCAGGTTATGTTTGCAGCGGATTTAGCACGTTAATTAGCAATTATAGCAAGAACATAAAAGATATTGCAATTAAAAGCATAAACATAGAGAGAGAAGAGTTCTGCGAAACATTAAATGTTCTATTGCTTAGCACGTTTCGGCAATTAAAACAGCATGGTTCACCATCCTTTTATAGGCGGCAAAAGGATGGTGGTGATGTCCTTTTTCTGACATCAACGGATTATTAAAATTACAACTGACGGAACATAAACTACTGAAGATGTCAACAGCTGACATCTTCTTACAAAAATGTTCCTTTTACAAGTACTAATAAAAGTAAAACTACTGAAATCCTACAACGACTGAAGAACAAACTCTTCAGTCGTTTATAACTACTGAAACTGTAACAGCTGAAGAACATGCTCTTCAGCTGTTGTACAACTACTGAAACAAAATAAACTACTGAAAAGGAAAAACCATCACAACAACTGAAGAAGACTTCTTCAGCTGTTGTGACAAACTCTGAGTCTTCAGTACTTGGTCTTCAGACTTGGCTTCAGATGATGTAACAGCTGATGACTTCAGTAGATATCATCAGCTGTTGTCTTCAGTCTTTATCTTCAGACTTTGTGCTTCAGTAGAAGGTCTTCAGTTCTTCAGTTCTTCAGCTTTTGATTCTTCAGTACTTGTCTTCAGTACTTGAAGTCTTCAGTACTTGTATGATCAGTACTTCAGACTTCAGTACTTAGTCTTCAGTACTTTGGAGTCTTCAGCTGTTGTTCTTCAGTTCTTTGATCTTCATACTTTGTTCTTCAGACTTTGTCAGAACAGCTGATGGGAGTCTTCAGCAGTTGTTGCAGTGGCATGTGGGACTTAGAGGTTTTCCTGATCTTGGCTCATTGGTTCTTTTGGTCCAACATTATCGATGTGAAGCTTATGGTGTTTCCCACTGGGATGGTGACTGGGTGATAATGCCCTCTAAGTCAAACATTAAATAATCTTAATAGCCTATTATTGTATATACATTCACACTTTAGATAGGAAAAGATGCGTGTTTATCTCCTCTGCTATGCGAAAGCATTGACCTGGAGTAATGATCTTCTCTGCTATGCGGTGGCATTGACCTGAAGCTCTCATCAACACGCCTAGATGATCTTCTCTGCTATGCTAAAGCATTGACCTGAAGCTCTCATCAATTAGTTGTAGGTTGTGTCTGCGTCTCATGTGTATACCTTGCATATATGTGTGTCTGCATCTGTACATTATAGTGTCCCATATGTATATATGCTAGTCATTGTGGTTGCATTTAAGTAGATTTAGTATAGTGATCAGGCAAAATCAATGATTATGCTCAATAAACCTTGATGACGAGACTAGTTCTTTATCAAATATCAGTGGGGACCAAGTTGCTGAGTTTCTAAGACAATTCAGAACATGATAAACAGTTGCAGATCACAAGTTGAAAAGAACAGGGAATGGGTTTAAGCGGACAAACATATCAGCAATCTCGCTAAGTCGTGACCTTCTGAAAAACTTCGAGAAAAAGATGATATTATATCCTTTTACCATTTAATTTTATTTTTATTCTAATTTTAGTCTTATTTAATTTTTCATGAGTTTTGATATCATGGGGCAATAAAGTGTTCAAAAGGCAATATTTTTTATTACTATTATATTTATATTTATATTTATATTTATATTTATATTTTTTTTATTTATTTTATTTTATTTTATTTTATTTATTTTAATTAGAGTTTCTACGAAACTACAGTTTTGCATAGCGAAATTGCAGTTTCGTTTAGGGAAACAGCAGATTCGCCAACACTCCTGTACTGCGATCTTTTGACGAATCTACAGTTTCGCCTTGCAGAAACTATAATTTCACCTCGCCGAAACTATAGTTTCGCTTTGACGAAACTATGTTTTTAATCCCTTGCGAAACTCCGATATACATAAACACTGTTTTGAACCAAGTCACTAACTTTCGCAATCATTTTCGCAAAAAGCTCTCTTTGACGAAATTGGTGTTTTAGGGTTTTAGAGCTTCATTTCGGTTTTTCATCTCAAAATCACTACATTTCCATTATTTTGTCACGATTCCTTCTGACTTGGCTTCTAAAGTGAGTTTCGAACTTAGGAATGTAGTTTTCATAGGCTGATTTTAACTGAGTTTGACTGGATTGGACTGTGACGGTTGGGTAGTCTCGTAGTTCTTTCTGCGAAACTACCTATCTTCTAGCGAAACTGAATGAAAGTTCCTTTGATTTAGCGAAAGAGTGGTTATGCTGCCCGAGCGAACTTAACAGTTTCGCCAACAAAATTCAGTTTCGCCCAGCGAAACTGTTGTTTTGCCCAGTCGAATCTATCTTTATGAACTGCCGAAACTACTTCTTTTTGTTGTCAAAAGTGTGTTCCTCAATTGTCAGACTTAAAATAAACTTAGCGAAACTATAATTTCGTTACGGTGAAACTATAATTTCGCCTCAGCGAAACTATAGTTTCGTCCCTATGAAACTGTATCTTTTATTCAAAAATATATTTATATATATATCAATATATATATTTATATATATATATATATGTATATATCTGTATTTTCTACATTTTACAATCATTTGTTTATTTTATTATTTCTGTAAATACTTTTAAAAAAAATTTCAGTTTTTTTTGTTTATTTTTTTTAACTTAGTCCGTTTGTCTCTCAGTTCATAATGGCAAATCTCAAGTTCGACGTGCGGAACAATATCACAGCCATTCTTGATGATGCTCACCCTAAAGCAGCTGGATTTAGAGATTGCATCAGATGGCTACAGAGATCCCCTATAGCATATGCCATCTCACACACCACTACTATATATGATCTACACATATGAGATTTTTGGCGAACCGCGGAGTACAATACAAGGGGAGACTCTGAGAGTACCTGGTACTGCAAAGAGCTCCCGCATTTTCGCAGGGTCCAGGGAGGGTCCGTCCCATTTAAGGGGAGACTCTGAGAGTATTATTGCTAAAGTTCTGGATCACCAGGTGACCATTACAGAAGAGGTCATTTCGAGGGTGCTGAGATTGGACGAAGATACAGGAGGTGATATCGATCTGACTGATCAGGAAGTGTATGATGCCTTCTTGTCCATGGGTTACGAGGGACCTCCGTTCGGGACTAGAAAGGAGATCAATAAATCCTTTCTGTCCAAGGACAGGAGATATATAGCCCATGTCTTCATTATGTGCTTAGATCATCGAAAAGGTGGATCCGATGGGCTAAACTTAGACTGGGCAAAGGCAATGGTTATTTGTTGCAGAGGCGAGAAGGCTAACATAGCCAATCTGATTTTCAGTTGTATGGCAAAAATGTTATGGCCTTGAAAAAGGATAAATGGCTGCTTTATCCTAGATTCATCCAAATGATCATAAACGATCAAATCCCCAACATTCAAAGGCATGGAGAAGTCAAGAATCTGGTGTCGATGAATACCCGAATCTTTGCTGACTGCTGTGCTATCAGGCATGACTTCAGTGGACGGATCACTCACTTATGGGAGAACATGTATACTCCTGACCGATGGGCTTACATCAGGAGGGTGATAGAATCTGAGGCCAAACGAACAGAGGAGACTAGACAAAGTCAGTCGGAGGCGGTGAAGAAAAGAAAGAGGTATGCTAAGGAGAAAGACTATAGCTTTGAGGATGAAGTGACTGAGATGGCAACTGAAGCCTGGGTTGAAAAGGAAAGGAGGTCAAAGAAGAAGGCTGATACTGGGGAGCATGAGAGGAGGACGAAACAGAAGCATCAAACATTCTTTGAGCCCCCACGAACTGAGAGACATACCAGTCTAGACGAGGATGTAATCAGAAACCTCAACACCTCTCTCTCAAACGAACTAAGTATGATGAAGACTAAGATGATGAATCAGGAGATGAGGGAGAAACAAAAAGATGAAGTGTTAGAGGGTATGAAGAGAATGTTGGTAGATCAAAATAATCTAATCAAGAGATTATTGAAGGAGGTAAATGATCTAAAAGCTGCTGCCGGCCTGCCCAATCAGCTAACTCAACATGAGTTAGATGATCTGACTGATACTGCTAAGTACCCATTTCTGAACGTGGGTACTTCATCCAAGGCAGGAGAGGGCACCTCAGGAGCAGCTACAGAAGAAGCTGGAGGATCTGCAAGGAGAGCTGAAGAACCCGCAGCTGAAAATATTGAGTAAGGAGATGTTGTATCGAGGCTGAATTTGTTGATTTGGGGATAAATCTTGGGGATTTTACTGGAGAAGAACAAATGGGAAAACAAGCTGAAACTACTGAGAAACCCATTGAGAAGGGTCTGATGGATGAGGAGGTTGAAAAGGAGCAGTTGGTTGATTATGACTCAGAGCCTGAGTTCTATGAGGTGGACGAAAGGCCCTTGACTTATGTGATTCAGAAGGGTGAAAATGAAAACGACATTATTGAGATGGAGAAGAGTGATTGGTTTGTGAGGGAGAAGGAACCTGAAGAATTAACCCCTTTATTTCAAAATATAGAAGGTTTGAAAAAGAAAGAGACGGATAAGAGGATTGTGAGCTGGAAGTACAACCCCGACCTCAGGATGTTCATGATAAAAAGGAGAGGGGGTGGAATTACTTATCTACACAAAAGGAAGGCATTCAAGACCTTGCCTAGGTGGGACTTGAGAAGGTTGGCATCGTTGCCTCTACTTGAAGCCCATTTGAGTGAACGAGCCAAATTTCTAGAAAAAGAAATCCAAATGGGCTCAACGATAACTTCGAGGCTTTTGGGTTTATGAAAGCAGAGAGAAAAAGATCGAAGAAAGACAAAGACTGGGTTACAGGAAAGGGGAAGATTGTATTGAGCGTGAAGCCGCCAAAGACTGTTCAAAGAGTAAGATTGGCAGATCCCTCCCACTCTCGTCTTCAAGGGTTTGAGAAGTGGTTCTATGACAATCAGACGGGGGAGGTTGTTATTAGAGTGAAGGGTGGAATCGAATATCAAATCTTTGACCCAATGGAGTTGTTTGGATTTTCTGATGAAGACCTGCTCGTTCTATGCGAGAATCATATAAAAGCAGGAGCTGGAGAGGAGACAAGAAAGGAAGCAAGCCTGTTCATGATTGTGGCGAACAAGGTTAGAGAAATGAGAGCTGAGGTGAAAGAGCTGGCAGAGAAGGTTAGAGCTGAAGATGACTTAAACATGGATATCCGGGATTTGACAAAACAGTTTGCACAAGCTAGTGCTCATCCTGAAGGAGCTAATGAAGCAGGAGCCAACCAAGGAGGATCAAGTGCTAAAGCTCATCAAAGTAAAGCTGCAGGAGCTGAAGAAGGAACATCCGGAGCAGGTGCAGGGGATGCTGGAGCTGATTAGAGAAGATCAAAAGAAGCGAAGTCGGTAAGATCCAACCTAGGGGGAGTATTGATTATCAAGATAGGTTGGACTCACCTAGATTAGATTAGTATTTGTTTATCTTTATATGTAATAGGATTCATGTTAGTTTCCTTTTGTAAATTGTTTAGTTTGTTTTGTACATATAGCAGTCCAGCGAAACTGTGAGCCAAACTACAGTTTCGCTCACAGTAAGCTGTAGGTTCACTCGGCGAAACAGACAGTTTCTGCCGGGTGAAACTACAGTTTCGGCAGCACAGTTTCGCTACCAGCGAAACTGTCTGCGAAACTGAGACTGCTATATATAGATTTCTTTGTGTTCATTGTTGGCGATCCTTGCAAAAACCCTAATCGAATACTTGTGTTGCAAGAGGCTATTGTTAGCTGGAGTTTATTGAATATTTTGAGCTAATTTCATTTCTTTGTGTATTGGTGCTTATTAGTTCATCTTTGAATACCTTTTTTGTCTCTTTGAGTTCATCAAATCTTCGTGTGAGTTGTTGGTGATTGGTATTGAACGATTCAATCAGTTTTCTGCACTGAAAAAAATGATCAATGGACCAACAAATACGTCCACGCCTTGTGGATTACTAGCCCATTCATCTTATAGTGTACGCCTATTCATCCCAGTCTGTCCCGAACAATCTAGCAGGAACAAATGCTTTCTCAATTCTATTACGCAATCGTCTAGGGCATCAGGTAACCTAGTGAATTTATTAATAGCAATCTCTACATCGAAGGGCTCATCGATGTTCCTTCTCCTAACATGCAACTTACAACAGAAAGCAGTAGGAACGAAACTACTACTAGCATCGTATTCAAGGAATAAGTGTACAAACTTAAATTACCAGAAACGTACCTGATGTCAAGTCGAAGTCCGCTCTAGCCTCCTCTTGGTCATGGCAAAAGCTCTAGCCTTCACCCTCTGTTCCCCTTCCTCGCACCGGAGCTTCCTGCCTTTGACTTCTTACAATCCCTGCTCAGAATTCCAGTCTCGCCGCAGTCATAGCACTTAGCCACATGGCAATCCCTCGCCCTATGGCCTTCCTTCCCATACTGAAAACAGACATTCAATCCCCACTTGCACTCCCCCTCATGGCCTCTACCACACTTCCTGCATACCTCTCCTCTTCTTTCTACTTTCTTCCGATCATCGTCCTTTAACACCGTACTTCAGACATAAATCCACCATCATTGGATCGCCTTCCTTTCCCCTTATTAACATAAGATCGCTCCTCCGCTTCGTCCGTTATCACCATCGCCTCCCGCTCGTCGTACAACCTTCCCCCTAGATCAACTGCCGACCTGAACGTGCTTGGTCTGGCAGCGATCATGTGCCTACGGATATCCGCTGGCAAGCCCTGAATATACTTCTTGATCTTTCGCGACAGAGGTGTCACCTGATCCGGCACCAGCTGTGCCATTTCATTAAATTTGGTGGTTACTGCTGATGTGTCATCATCCCCGCCTCCAACTACAGGAACCCCCTTTCAACTTTATCCATCTCACAGTGAGGACAGAACTCCTCAATCACTAGCCTTTTCAATTCTGGCCATCTCATCCTTCCGATAGCTCGGCTACCCTCAACTTGGACTATGTTGTCCCACCAGCACAAGGCTGAGTCCACGAAAGAGTGGGCAACAAAGTTTACCTTCTTGTCTTCTCGGCACTCGCTGATGTTTAGAACAGCTTCCATTTCCCTCACCCATCGGTGAGCAGCAGCAGCAGTGCCATTACCATCAAAAGTTGGGGGCTTGCATCATTGAAACGCCCCATAATTACAGCCTCGTGCCGCCTCCGGCGCAGGCTCTTCCTCCTCTTCCTCTTCTTCGTCATCGAAGAAAACCGTTTTAGTCTCGGGCCCTCTCCTTTCGCCCGAAGGTCTACCCCTTTCCTGTCTCTCCCCATCTCTAACAGCCTTTATCACTTTGGTCACTACAGACGGCAGGATCGTCTGCATGGCCTGATGCACTTCCTCCGCAACCGCCTCTCTCATCAAGGCTCTTAGGTTAGCAATCTCATCACCGCCCTCCGGATGAGGGGTTTCGGGTTCCTCGTGAGCCACTTTTTCAACTCTAGGCCTTCCTCTTGCGACTCGTGGTTCAGCACCACGTCCACCACGCGAGGCTTTGGATGATCTACCACCGGCCATCCTCTATCACAAATTGAAAGATTCAAACACTAACACGGTCATTCAAGGGAATAGCTCAGTTTATGTCAAGTATAGTAAGTCCCTAATTACAGTGGCAAGTTGTGATTAGCCACTTACTTTACTTTTCGTACCCCGAGCATTACCTGTCCTGACTACATCAGTATCTAAATCTACCAGCAACACATAAACCACATAACATGCGCACATAATACCGGTTAACATTAAAAATTACCTGATGGCACACAGCTACTCAGATTGGCACCCCATCCCTTTCTGTCCTATTCTCAGTTTAAGATTAGGTTTTGAAAATATTTACCCAATTCACTTAAACTTTGGATCTGATACCAACTTGTAAGGCCCCGTTCCCGGGCACCTCACAGCTGGTCATTCATCGCACTCAAAACATAATTCTTTATCGTTTTTCATAAAAACGTTGCAGCGGAAACAATAAAAACATCCTTTTCATTTTAATAAAATGCTCCTACGAAATACTACCACAGTTCATTACATAATATCATTTTACATTTTATTATAAAAGCATTATAACAATGGATGTCATCCCAAAGGAACTGAGTAGTCGCCCCGTGCCATACTCAGCAACATACCTGCCAACTGGAGACACATCAAAGTCAGCGTTGCTGAGTGAGTTCTAGTTTTATATTAAAACATACATTTCTTTCGTTAAAACCTTTCTTTACTTTCTTTCAAATCATACTATACTTTCGTACATGATCATTCATCATACATACATACAGATAATATAATTATCATCTTCTATCACGTTCGTTAACTTTCGTTCATTCAACGTATATTATTATCTTTCACTTCTTTCAAGATCCTGTCAGACTTTACACTCTTCATGGCACTCAGCCATGATTACTGAGGTCGAATGACACGGATCCTGTCTCGTTCTTCATTATTATATTTTGTTAACGTTCATTTCATACATTCGTTCTCTCCATCATTTCTTTTCTCATTTATGAACTCACGCAATACTCCCTACTCATGTCCGAAGACTGATACTGTGCCGGGTCCTGTAACAAACCCCCGACTCATGTCCAAAGACTGACACAGTACCGGAGCACGCGATTCATTTCTCATTCATCTCATCTCATTCTCACGTACGACTCCCGACTCATGTCCGAAGACTGATACTGTGCCAGGGCCTGTAAACAAACCCCCGACTCATGTCCGAAGACTGACACAGTACCGAAGCACGCGATTCGTTTCTTATTCAACTAGATCATGTCTCATGCAATACCCCCGACTCATGTCCAAAGACTGATACTGTGTCGGGGCCTGTACACAAACCCCCGACTCATGTCCGAAGACTAACACAGTACCGGAGCACGTGATCCTCTACCCATTCAACTAGATCCTGTCTCATGCAATACCCCCGACTCATGTCCAAAGACTGATACTATGCCGGGGCCCGTAAACAAACCCCCGACTCATGTCCGAAGACTGACACAGTACCGGAGTACGCGACAAGGACCCCTTTCGAGTATGTTGCGACACAGAGTCGCTCACCTCATACATATGCTTGCAAGCCTTTCGTTCGTTCATTCTTTCATTAATGCATACACTCATTCTTTACGTTCCTCTTTTTATTATCTTCCACTTTACGTTATATAATACTTTCATTAACATTCATTAACATTTAACGCAAAGCCACAGAAGAATAAACATACATCATAAGAAGGAACATTAACATGCACAAGCACCATCATCATACAAGGCAGCATCATACATGGATTTCATCCTACATAAACATGCAACATCATCATCGCGCCCAACATGCTCACTAAGGTCTCAATCGTCATCTTACATGCTCTTACGGGAACCTTTACATCAAAACCTACATCTGCACTTTCCCTCGAAAGTCAGAAGTTAAACCACACTTCTCTTCGGGTGCAACAACTCCATTCGGGCGTATGGACACCCTTCAGTCGCATGGCCTCTATGCGACTAAACATCATGCGAATGGACCAATGCGGATGAGCACCTATGCGACTGGACCCTCAGTCGCATGACCTCCATGCGACTGGCCCCATTCATGCAGATGGACTCTCAATCGTGCGAATGGATACTATGCAAATGGACCTTATGCGAATGGACCTCATGCGAATGAGCACCTATGTGACTGGGCTCTCAGTCGCATGACTCCCCATGCGACTGGACCCCCCAGTCGTGCGACTGGACCCCCCAGTCGTGCGACTGGACCCCCCAGTCGTGCGACTGGACCCCCCAGTCGTGCGACTGGACCCCCCAGTCGTGCGACTGGACCCCCCAGTCGTGCGACTGGACCCCCCAGTCGTGCGACTGGACCCCCCAGTCGTGCGACTGGACCCCCCAGTCGTGCGACTGGACCCCCCAGTCGTGCGACTGGACCCCCCAGACTGGTCCCTCAATCGTGCGTATGGACCCTCAATTGTGTGACTGAACCCCAATCGCCCTCCAGTCGGCCGTATGGCCTCCAGTCGGTCGCCTAGCCCTAACTGGTGCAGAATGCAGTTCATCCTGAACTGCAGCCGCAACTTTCGACCTCCAAACCCTTCCAAACCTTGTTTGAGCTCAAATCAACCCTTCTAATCCATAGGGAAACATACCATGACCTCATTCAAGCATATCCAAGCCCGAAATCAAGCCCCAAACGAATCATACACATACACATACATACATAAACAATACAACCCAAAATACCCAAAAATGATTTTCAGATGTGTTCCAGTCCCAAAATCATTCAAAAACGTGTAAAAGAGGGGTCCTAGAACTCACCTAAACGATCCCGTCGAGTAGAGCTTCGATTTGACCCACTACACGTCGATTTTGCACTCTCGAACCCGCTCGAACCAAGCTTTCTTCTTCTATTCTCCCTTTTTCTCTCTTCTTTCTCTCTTTGGCTGGTGTTTGTGAGTGTGGGGAGAGGGTAAGGGCTGCCCTCTCCCTTAAATACTCCCACTCACCCGGTTTTCTCTATTTGGTGAGTTTGGTCCCTCGACTTTAGACTTTATTTCTTTTTCTTCTTTCATGGGCTTCAAACAAAATTTCCGGGTGTTACAAGACTATTTGGCTGGGTTAGGGGTACCAGCTTCTAGTTTTAAAAATAGGGAGATCCATCCCCATTCTTGTGTTATTTCTACTTTCTTGTGATATGACACCCATCATAAATCCCACATCGACCGTGGATAGGAGAGATTCCTGGTTCATAAGGAATCTCTCTAATATCAGCAACGTGTTTTGGGTGTATTGGGTGTGGATGAGAGGAGAATTCCACAGTTAAGTATGCTCAGGTGACAGCAATTCAGGAACTCATGACCCATCTAAAATGAGAGGAGAATTCCACAGTTAGAGTTTAAAATAGAGTTAATACCAGGAACAGCCCCTATTACTAAAGCACCATATCATTTCGCACCAACTGAAATGAAGGAACTCATGACCCAATTACAAGAACTATTAGATAAGGGATTTATACGTCCTAGTGTATCACCTTAGGGAGCACCAGTTCTGATTGTCAAAAGAAAGATGGGACCTTTAGGATGTGTATTGATTATAGAGAACTCAATAAAGTTACTATAAAGAATAGATATCCTCTCCCTAGGATTGATGATTTATTTGATCAATTACAAGGATCTAGTTATTTTTTTAAAATAGATTTAAGATCTGGATATCATCAGTTAAGAGTACAGGATGACGATATATCAAAAACTGCATTCAGGACGATATATCAAAATCCACAAGAACTAAAACTTTTCAGGAAGCAGTAATCCTGTCAAGAAGTTTGATAGATGAAATGATCAGGAATGGATCATTAAGCCAATCACAAATAGGAGAGAAAAGAAAGTGGAATGAAAACCACACAGGAAGAAGGTTTGGAGAAAACCCTCAGAAAAGAATAACTCGACCTCCACAAAGAAATTTCTTAGAAACAGTTCAGGGGAAGAAGATGGATAGACGACCACAGTGCAATATCTACCAAAGATATCATTCTGGAAACTGTATAACAGTGGTTTGTTATAATTGCAAGAAGAAAGGACACATATCCCGAGATTGCAAGAACTCTACCAACCCTAAACCAGTTTGCTTTCAGTGTGGAAACGAGAATCATTTTTGTAATGAATGCCCACAATGGAAAGACAAGGCCCCAGTTAACCAAAACAACCCCCGTGGAAGAGCTTTTGTAATAGAAGCCAAAGAAGCTCGTCATGAACAAGAAGTAGTAACGGGTACGTTCCTTATCAACAACCGGTACGTAAAAGTATTATTTGATACAAGAGCAACTCGCAGTTTTATTTCAAATACCTTTAAACCATCACTTAGTTTAACCTCTGTGAAACTAAGACATAAATATGTGATAGAATTAGCTGCTGGTATAGTATTAGAAGCTGGTGAAACTATTCCTAACTGTATTTTGAATTTAGATGAATATTGTTTTCATATAGATCTAAATCCTATTAATTAGAAGGATTTGATATTATAGTAGGGATGGATTGGCTAAGTAATAACCATGATGAAATTATATATGATAAGAAAATGATAAAAATTCCTTTGATTAAGGAAGACAAAACTCTCTGTATATACGGTGACAGACCAAATGGTATTATGAAATTGATTTCACGTGAAAAAGCACAAAAATGCTTAAATAAGAAAGGTTTAGCTTTCTTAGCTCATATATTTGATGCAAAGCTTGATAAAGGGAATTTGGAAAGTGTTCTTATTATTAATGAATACTCTGATGTTTTTCCTGATAAATTACCTGGATTACCACCCCCTCGTCAAGTAGAGTTTAAAATAGAGTTAATACTAGGAACAACCCCTATTGCTAAAGCACCATATCGTTTAGCACCAACTGAAATGAAGGAACTCATGACCCAATTACAAGAACTATTATATAAGGGATTTATACGTCCTAGTGTATCACCTTGGGGAGCATCAGTTCTGTTTGTCAAAAAGAAAGATGGGACTTTTAGGATGTGTATTGATTATAGAGAACTCAATTAAGTTACTATAAAGAATAGATATACTCTCCCTAGGATTGATGATTTATTTGATCAATTACAAGGATCTAGTTATTTTTCTAAAAATAGATTTAAGATCTGGATATCATCAGTTAAGAGTACAGGATGACGATATATCAAAAACTGTATTCAGGACTAGGTACGGACACTCTGAATTTCTTGTAATGCCATTTGGATTAACCAATGCTCCAGCAGTGTTTATGGTTTTAATGAATAGAGTGTGCAAACCCTATTTAGATAAATTCATTATAGTCTTCATAGATGACATTCTAATTTATTCTAAAAATAAGGAAGACCACGAACAACACCTGAAGTTAACTTTGGAATTACTACGAAAGGAAAAGTTGTATGCAAAATTCTCAAAATATGAATTCTGGAAAAGAGAAGTACAATTCCTAAGACACATAGTTAACCAGAATGGAATTCAAGTTGATCCAGCAAAGATTGAAGCAGTCAAGAAATGGGAAGTTCCAAAAACCCCAACTGAAATACGAAAATTCTTAGGTGTAGCAGGATATTACAGGAGATTTATAGAAAATTTCTCGAGAATAGCTCAACCTTTGACAGATTGACCCAAAAAGATAGGAAGTATATATGGGAAGAAAAACAAAATGAAGCTTTTAAACTCCTCAAAAATAAGTTGTGTAGTGCACCCGTTTTAGCTTTACCAGAAGGGACAGATAACTTTATAGTATATTGTGATGCATCACGTCAAGGTTTTGGATGTGTTTTAATGCAAAAAGATAAATTAATTGCATATGCATCCAGACAACTTAGGGGTAGTGAAAAGAATTATACCACCCATGATCTAGAATTAGGAGGTGTAGTATTTGCACTAAAAATTTGGAGACATTATCTGTATGGGACTAAGTGTATAATATATACAGATCATAAAAGTCTACAACATATCTTTGATCAGAAGATGTTAAATATGAGGCAGAGAAGATGGGTAGAATTATTAAGTGATTACGACTGTGAAATCAAGTATCACCCTTGTAAAGCAAATGTAGTTGCTGATGCTTTAAGTAGAAAAGAAAGAACTAAGCCATTACGAGTACGTGCTATGAGAATGGAATTACATTCAGATTTGTTAAATCAAATTCGGGAAGCCCAACAAGAGAATATGTTAAAACTAAACGGACAATTAAAAGATATGAAAGAAGAAACAGATGGAATTATGAAGTTTAAAGGAAGAATTTGGGTACCTGACAATAGCATGATTAGAACAATCGTCTTACAGGAAGCACATAAGTCAAAATATTTTGTACATCCAGGAAATAAAAAATGTACAAGGATTTGAAAAGCCAATACTGGTGGCCAGGCATGAAAAGATCAGTCGGAGAATTCGTGGAACAATGTGATATCTGTTGAAGAGTAAAAGCTGAATACCAAAAACCTTCAGGATACCTACAGCAACCAGAAATTCCAGAATGGAAATGGGATCAGATTACAATGGACTTCATAACCAAACTACCAAGAACCAGAAATGGATACGACACAATTTGGGTTATAGTAGATAGATTGACTAATTCGGCTCATTTCTTACCCATACGAGAAGATTATAAGATTGAAAGACTAGCAAGAATTTACATAAAGGAAATTGTGTCTAGACATGGAATACCTGTATCCATCATATCATATAGAGACATTAGGTTTACTTCTAGATTTTGGCAGACATTACAAAAAGCCTTAGGAACCCAAGTGAACTTAAGTACACCCTATCATCCACAAACTGATGGACAAAGAGAAAGAACAATACAAGCACTAGAAGATATGTTAAGAGCTTGTGCTATAGATTTTGGTGGAAATTGGGATAACCACTTACCATTAATAGAATTCTCATACAATAACAGTTATCACTCTAGTATTGGATTAGCTCCATTTGAAGCATTGTACGGAAGAAAGTGTAGATCACCCTTGTGTTGGAATGAAATATGTGATAGACAACTTACAGGACCTAAATTATAGAAACCACAGACAAGATCACAGAGATTAAAAATAGATTGAAAGCAGCTCGTGATCGACAGAAAAGTTACGCAGACAAACGAAGGAAACCATTGGAATTTCAAATTGGAGACAGAGTTTATCTAAAAGTATCTCCCTCAAAAGAAATCTTCCGGTTTGGAAAACCAAGTAAGCTAAACCCTAGGTATGTTAGTCCATTTAAAATCATTGATAGGATTGGTCCTGTGGCATATAAGTTGGAATTATCTCAAGAATTAAGTGAAGTGCATAACATCTTTCATGTGTCCAACCTCAAGAAATGTCTAACCAATGAAACTTTAAAGATACCAATTCAAGAATTCAAAATAGATAAGAAACTTCATTTTATGGAAAGCCAATAGCCATTGTAAACAAAGAAGTAAAGAAGTTAAGAAAGAATAGAATCCCTATAGTAAAGGTTAAATGGAATGCAAAGAGAGGACCAAAATACACATGGGAAAGAGACAATGAGATCAAGAAGAAATACCCCCACTTATTCAGAGGTAATAATCAGATAAGTTCTTCAAAAATTTAAGAAATCACACTCCAAGGAATTTCGGGATGAAATACTTTTAACATAGGGAGAATGTGACAATCCTAAAAATAAAGGTTAGACGAGTTAATATCTTAGGAAAATTTTTTTTATTTGATTAACATTTTGTGAATATTATGTGTTTTAGTAATTATGTATATATATATATATATGTATATATATATATATATAAGGTTAGATCATTACAGAACCACTTTTTATTTTCAGAACTACAGAACCATTGATTTACATAAATGTATATTAAATCTGGTAATACTTGAGCTGTTTTACATTTGTGTATATCAGACATGTAACAATAAATTATAAAAAACAACTAAATCTCACTAGGTTTAACTTACATCTATGTAAATCAAAGGTTTATAATTTACATTTATGTAAATCAATGGTTCTTTTGGTTCTGAAAATAAAAATGGTTCTGTAATGATACTGATCCTTATTCAGAGGTAATAATCAGATAAGTTCTTCAAAAATTTAAGAAATCATACTCAAAGGAATTTCGGGATGAAATTCTTTTAACAGGGGGAGAATGTGACAACCCTAAAAATAAAGGTTAGACGAGTTAATATCTTAGGAAATTTTTTTTATTTGATTAACATTTTGTGAATATTATGTGTTTTAGTAATTATGTGTGTGTGTGTGTGTATATATATATATATATGGTGTCTTACGTATATACATGAGTAAAATATGTATGTATGTTATGCGTGTATATATTTTACATATGCATGCTCGCATGCATGAAAATTAAGTATGCATGAATAAGATATAATACCAAAATGTTACTTGGTCAAAAATACTTCAACATTACAAAGATCAAATACACCATATACAACTCAATTAAATACTATAATATAATCAAACATCAAATGTAACCTAGCATAAAGATAAGTAAACCTTAAACACCTAAACATTAATTAAGCTACATGGCTCGGTTTATCATGAAACTAAAACACCCGATTAAGCTCTAAAACTAAATCATTAACCTTTCCTAAAACTTGGCTCGTTTAAGGAATTAAGCAACTAATTAATCTAACTAATGATAACTTAAAACTTAAGAAAAACAATTAGCTAGAGATCATGACATCTAGCACCTAGGACACCAATCACACTTCCAAATTTAACACCTTGCATGCCTAATAATCAACAACACATCATTCTAGAATTTGAGGTAATGATCACCTCCATTTAAAGTTTGACCGAGGAACACCATAAACACTACCATCCCTTCGGTCACTCCCATTCACTTCTCGGCTTATTATAATCACAACCTTCAAACAACCGTAAGCCACCACCCTCGTAACCATCTCTCTCTTTCTATCAAAAACCACCACCAAAATACCTCCACAACCGCCACCTCCCACACCTTTTGAACCTTTGGTTTTGATCACAAACACCACCACTTTCGACCACCATCTTTCTCAAAGACTACCATAATCAAAACACCACCATACCCACACCTCTCGGTTTCTATAAGCAATCAAAATCATCTCCCCAAGCTTGAGAGATCAAGAACTCTCGAGACTCTGAGCATGAAGAAGCTAGTCCACCACCTCTCTCTAATAAACAAGGTATAACCCTCAAAACCAATAACTAACAACTTATATATATGAGTTTAACAAAACACATATGATTAACTCATTAGCTAAATCATCAAGGTTCTTTACAAACACTTATGAATATATAGTTTTCATTAGAAATTAGTATAAAAAGGAGTTAAAAACAGGAAGCTAAACATTTATAAAAATCAAGGATTTAATACAAATAAAGGATTTAATCTAGATAAAAAGGTTTATTATTTGAATGATTGTGATTGTAGGAATAAACATTAGAAAATTGATAGAAAAATATTGACTTATCGTTCTGTAAATTTTAGTAAAAATATAATAAGTAAAATAATTTATATAAATTATTTAACATAAAGAAAATAATCAAAAAAATACAAATAAATTCGTAAAATTCTGTAAAAAATCACTGAATAACTCTTTTGAGATATAAAAGCTCCAAGAATTATTTTGTATTTTATTTCCTTATTATGATTGAAACATGAATTTTTAAGTGATCTGTAAATGAAAAATCAAAAGAAATACTTAGTCAATACCATAAATCATGAAAAATTTAAAAAATCCATTATAAATCAAATAAAATAGATGGTATAAATTTCATAATTTTTGGAGTTATATAAATATTTTTAATGAATTTTGGTAATATTAAGATTTACAGAAATAAATATGTTGTGAATTAGGCATCAGAAAATTTATGAGATGATATAAACAGTTGAAGTAATATTCTGTAAAATTTTGGGAATTTTTAAATAAAAGTAGCTATTTTTGGTGATTTATGGTGAATTTATAATAATTATAACAATTATATATAGTTAAATAAAAATTAAGAATTTTATGGTAATATTAGTTGATTATATTATAGCTAAATTTTCAAGAACTAGTTATATCTAATGTTCTAAAAATTTTGAAGAAATTTTATCTAACTTATGAATTATTTTTATAGGTTACAATTTGGAGTAAAAGTGACACTCATAGCCCCATTTTGGTATTTGTAAAGTTTTTAAGGGAAAAAACATACTGTTTATGTTGATGTATTATTTTTGAAATTATTTTGAGATGTACTGTCATTTGTGATACAACCATTAATTCGAATGAGGAACCGTCTGATAATATTGGTAGCGCTACTTAGGAGAATATTTTGCACCAACAGGATGAGTGTTGTGATGCTATTTAAATATTTCCTGCACCAACAGAATGAGTGTTGTGATGTAATATTATCTGATCTTGTGAATTGTTTCATGACAGTATAATAATGTGTGTAAGCAGGTTTGGTTGTAATTGATGAATCAATAAAATGTTTTGTCTGGAAATAAACCTATGATCTCACCAACTTTATGTTGACTATTGAGTATGCTTTTTGAGGTGAAAAATGACTAACAATGTAGACTTCTCCTTTGATGTATACAACGGTTAGGGCGAAGTAGTGGGAAGGGTCTGTGTAAACCTAGCCGTCAACATATACGATGGCAGCGTCGTGGTGGACGCGCATTTTTATCGCATTTGAAGATGTTTAGTTAAATAAAAGTTGTAATAAGGATTATATCAAATTTTGACTTTATATGTAATGATGTAATCCTAACTTATGATATATATAATTAAGTTATGTGTTTTATGTATTAATATTGTTGTGATTTAATTTCCTTTGATCAATTGCGTTCTGAACAAATAAGTCACATCCAGAAATCGCTTCACACTTCCACCGGGATGTGACAGGTTGGTATCAGAGCCATTGGTTATAGAGAATTAGGTACAATGAAAATACCTAGACTATAACCATAAGCTCAAATAATGGTAAATATATATATACTTGTGTGATATGATTTTATGTAAAATTCTATGATTCTATGCTTAACTTTAATAATTATAATAAAAATAAGTGACTAACCATTTTGTGAAACATTATAAAGAAATTTTTGCAGTTATGAATTCAGATAGTTACTACAATGAGACTGATCCTTCCGAGTGATCAGACCATAGCAACTCTAAGGAAATAACACCTGAACTAGAACCCCAACAAGCTATGGAAATCCCTCAACTGGAAGTTGAAAATGAGCCAAAATTTTATATTCGACGTGCACCGGTACACATTGGAGGATATACAATTAAGGCCCCTAGGAAAAAGATACAACGTGGGAACAGATTTATGACTAAGCAAGCTGAGGATATAGATATACAACATTCTCATTCCTCCAGAAATGAAGATAAGGTAACTAAAAGACAAAAGTTGAATCAAGTGAAGACAGCTCAGCGAACTCTTAGGAAACTCAAGAAAATACAACTAGGGATCTGGAGAATCCAGAAGGATATCAAGAAACTCAAAACATCTAAGAAAAATATCTTCACAAAGATATGGGAATGGATTCTCAAGTATTAGAAAGATATAATCTAACTTGTCAGAATAAAGAAATAAGAACTTAAATGATATAAATATATATATATCTTTGTGTTGAAATGTTTATTTGATATGTGCTAAATAAATTTGTGTTAAAATACTTATTTATGATACTGATATTATAATTCACTATAGTGAATCATGCCTACAAAAAGAAACACTCAGCCTGTACGAAGAATAGCTCGAGTGGGACGACCTAGAACCTGACTTGGGGAAGAAACACCTGTGAATACTGACACAAATGAAAATGACAGAATTTCTCAAATAGTAGCCCAACAAATAGAAGCTACCTTACCTACCCTAATAACCCAACTACAACAAAATCTGAACTTTGGAACCACCTCACACCCACAGGAAAGGCCTGAAAATATTAATTCAGAAGAACGACAGGAAAAAGAAATCCTGAATGGAGTCTCGAAAGGATGCTCTTACAAGACCTTTATGTCATGTAGACCCCAAGAATTTGATGGAAAAGGAGGAGCTGTGCAAGCCTTACGATGGTTAGATGAAATGGAAGCAGTCTTGGAAATCAGTAACTGTGCTGAGAATTACAAGACACTGTTTGCTTCGCATTCACTAAAAGGAGAGGCACAATCCTGGTGGAAATGGAGGTACACACTAAAAGTAGGCATATATGAATAAGATAAGTTGGGAAAATTTTAGAAATCTAGTGATAAAGAAATATTGTCCTTATAATGAAATAGAAAAATTAGAAGCTGAATTTCTGGCACTAGAAATGAAAGGAGCTGCACACCGGGAATATACCGACAGGTATAATGAACTATCCAGGTTAGTACCACATCTGATAACCCCTTAATCAAAAAGGATAGGAAGATATATTTGGGGGCTAGTACCACAAATAGAGGATTAGTAAAATCCGCAAGAACTAAAACTTTTCAGGAAGCAGTAATCTTGTTAGGAAGTTTGACAGATGAAATGATCAGGAATGGATCATTAAGCCATCCACAAATAGGAGAGAAAAGAAAGTGGAATCAAAACCACATAGGAAGAAGATTTGGAGAAAACCCTCAAAAAAGAATAACCCGACCTCCACAAAGAAATTTCTTAGAAACAGCTCAGGGGAAGAAGATGGATAGACGACCACAGTGCAATATCTGCCAAAGATATCATTCAGGAAACTGTATAACAGTGGGTTGTTATAATTGCAAGAAGAAAGGACACACATCCTGAGATTGCAAGAACCCTACCAACCCTAAACGAATTTGCTTTCAGTGTGGAAACGAGAATCATTTTCGTAATGAATGCCCACAACGAAAAGGCAAGGCCTCAGTTAACCAAAACAACCCCCGTGGAAGAGCTTTCGTAATAGAAGCTGAAGAAGCTTGTCATGAACCAGAAGTAGTAACGGGTACGTTCCTTATCAACAACCAGTATGCAAAAGTATTATTTGATACAGGAGCAACTCGCAGTTTTATTTCAAATACCTTTAAACCATCACTTAGTTTAACCTCTGAGAAACTAAGACATAAATATGTGATAGAATTAGCTGATGGTAAAGTAATAGAATCTGGTGAAATTATTCCTAACTGTATTTTGTGTAAGGCCCCGATCCCGGGCACCTCACAGTTGGTCATTCATTGCATCATAGTTACCTATTGATATTCATTTCATAATATACACAGCGGAATTTCATATAATAAAACCATTCATTTACTTTTAACTACTGTTATTAAGCAATACAATGATGTTCATGAGTTACAAAAAAGGGTTATTCAATTGCATTACAACACAACAATAGAACCAAAATACGGATGGATGTCAGCCTTGTCTTGCCGAGTAGCCTCCCCCTCGTGCCATCCTCAGCAATATTTACTTGCCAACTGAAAATGCATAAACTCTGTACTCCGTTTTTCTTAACTATATGTTGTAAATATTGTCCGTGTACAACTCTTATGTATCGAGCCATCTATATGGAAAGGGTCAACTTATGTTCCCTCGAAAGGGTCAACTGTATCCCTCGAAAGGGTATATCCCCTGAAAGGGTCAACTGTATCCCTCGAAAGGGCTATGTGTACTGTGTACAAGGCCGACCCAATCACCCAGAGCACACTACAAGGTCCTGCCAATCTCAATTTATTGACCCTGTGCGCATAAAAGGGTAACTAACCCGCAGCACAGTTGAGATAATGAAAACACGGTTGTGTACCTCCTATATGCTTGCAAGACTTGTTAACATTTTATTAATGTTCCTCTTCTTTTTTTTATTTCTCTTTCACTTTATTATTATGATTTACTTTACGTTACGATAATAACATACCACGTAAAGTCACATACTATAAGTAATAATAATAATAATAGCAATAACTATAATAAGGAACAATCAATAATAATCATATCATGCATGGGACATCATCATTAATAAACCTTTAGTCAACCTCGGTCAAAACCCTAAGGCACAGACTCCCAGACAATTTCTGTAAAAATTTCTAAGTGTTGGGCGCTTTGGAAATATTAGGGCGCATGAGCCCTACTTGGGCGTTCCACCCCTGTGTAGGCGTATCAGCTTATACTTAGAACATCTTCACTTTAGGCGCATGAACTATTCAGGCGCATGAGAACTATTAGGGCGCCTGAGGTTTTAGGCGCATGGGAACACTTAGTCATTCAGCCTAATTCTAGGCGCATGGCTACTATTTGGGCGTATGAACACTTAGGCGCATGAGCCACTTGGGCGCATGGGCACTATTGGGGCGCATGGCCCTACACTTGGTCACCCGGCTAACTTTTCTAGGCATATGGATCACTGTTCAGGCGCATGGGTTATACAAATATTTCTAAGGCAAATCTTAGGCGTATGAGGTTACTGTTTAGGCGCATGAACAACCTGTTTGGCATGTTTCACTATTTTATTCAACCCCAAACACCATACTAACCAGTTCTAAACTTCTTAACACCATTCTAGGCATAAACATTACATTAAACACCCATAAAACATCAGTATATAAGCATAAATACATACGGTTACATACATTATTTCTGTAAAATATTGTACATGCATTTTCAACCCCAAACAAATTTAAAAAACATAAAACCGGGGTCTAGAACTCACCTTAGTTGCAACTTGGGTGTTTCTTCTCTCTAACTAGCAATGAGTTCACACACCTAAAAACAACACCAAGCATACACACCCTGAGCACATATGCACATAAGAACACATATAATTCAGCTACTAGGCTAAAAATCTATAAAACCGAATCCAAAACTCATAAAATGCTTACAAATTTCGATTTCAGTTGCTTTCTCTCTCTAGAATCCGAAACCTCTTCTCTTCTACTCTTGTTTCTTTTCTTTTGTCGAAAAAGCAGGTGGGATTGGATGTTATAGGCGGCCATACCACCTTTTTGTATAAAATAAATATAAACTTTGTACATTTGACACTTTTAGCCCTCCCACTTTTAGTTGACTTTCTTTTCTCTCTTTTTCTTCTCTTTTATTCTTTTATTCCTTTAAAAAGAATACGGGTGTTACAAGTCCACCCCCCTTATATAGGTTTCGTCCCCGAAACTTGTTATTATCAAACAGATGTGGGTAATGTTGTCTCATCTCCTCTTCAATCTCCCACGTAGACTCAGATCCCTTCCTGTGCTTCCACTGTACACGCACAAGGGGAACCACTTTATTTCTTAACTTCTTCTCTTTACGATCAATGATTGCCACTGGTTGTTCTATGTAATTGAGCCGTTCGTCTACTTCAATATCCTCCAGTGGAACAATCATATCTTCATCAGCTAAGCACTTTCTCATATGGGATACATGAAATTTGGGATGAATTCCACTTAACTCATCTGGCAATTCAAGTCGATAGGCTACCTCTCCTACTCGTGCGATGATTCGAAAAGGTCCTATGTATCTCGGGATTAACTTACCTCATTTCCTGAATCTAATAATTCCTTTCCAAGATGAGACCTTCAACATGACTCGGTCGCCAACCTTGAACTCTATTGGTCGTCGCCTTCTGTCAGCATACGACTTTTGTCTATCTTTCGCCGCCTTCATGAAGGCTTTGATCTTTTCCAACTTCTCAGTCGTAGCTTCAATCACCTCGACACCCCCCCAGTTCCTTCTGCCCAATGTCTCCCCAATATACGGGCGTCCTACATCTCCTAACGTATAGCATCTCGTAGGGTGGCATGCCAATACTGGCATGATAACTGTTGTTGTACGGGAATTCTACTAACGGCAGGTGGTCGTCCCAACTTCCTCCAAAATCTATCACGCATGCTTGCAGCATATCCTCGAGCGTCTGTATCATCCTCTCGGACTGACCGTCTGTCTGAGGGTGATAGGCTGTACTAATGTGTAGCCTCGTCCCCACTGCATCATGGAATTTTTCCAAAACTTCGATGTAAACCGGGTGTCACGATCCGACACAATAGACACCGGCACACCATGACGAGCTACGATTTCCTTGATGAACAGATCCGATAATCTTTCGGATGAGTACGTTTCACGGATCGGTAGGAAGTGGGCACTCTTCGTTATTCGGTCGACAATCACCCAAATAGTATCGCATCCCCTCGATGTACGAGGTAGCTTAGTAATGAAGTCCATGGTGATATGTTCCCACTTCCATTCGGGTATATCCAACGGTTGGATTTTCCTGTACGGTTTTTGGTGTTCCGCGTTCACTTGTAAACAAGTAAGGCACTTCCTCACATACTCCACCACGTTGCGTTTCATGCCCGGCCACTAATAATCTTGCTTCATATCATGATACATCTTGGTAGCACCAGGATGAATGGAGTATCGAGTCTTATGGGCCTCGTCCATAATCTTTCCACGTAGATCCCCGTATCGAGGAATCCACATTCGTTCGAATCGGGTCTTAACGCCAAGAGTGTTCTCGTCCAATTCCGTGACTAGACCCCTCATCCTTTCAGAGTTAAGATGATCTTCTTTCAAAGCCTCGTCTTGGAACTCCTTAACCTGTGTGATCACATCGGAGGTCATAATTAACTGATAAGCCTTCACCCGGATCGGCTCGGGCCTTTCCTTTCGGCTAAGGGCATCTGCCACCACGTTGGCCTTGCCCGGATGGTAATGGATTTCGCAATCATAATCCTTTATGAGCTCCAACCATCGCCATTGCCTCATGTTTAGATCTTTCTGCTCGAAGAAGTACTTCAAGCTTTTATGGTCTGTGAAGATGGTGCACTTCGTCCCGTATAGATAATGTCGCCAAATCTTCAATGCAAAAACCACCGCGGCTAGTTCTAGATCATGCGTGGGATAGTTGACTTCGTGGGTTTTCAGTTGTCGGGACGCGTAGGCTATAACCTTACCTCTCTGCATCAATACGCAACCCAATCCCGAGTATGAAGCATCTGAATAAACCACTAAGTCTTCACTTCCCTTGGGCAATGTCAAGACAGGAGCTTGTGTTAGTCTCATCTTCAACTCCTCAAAGGCACCCTCCTGTTCTCGACCCCACACAAACTTTACGTCCTTGCGAGTCAATTTAGTCAAAGGTGAGGCTATTTTGGAGAAGTCTTGAATAAATCTCCTGTAGTAGCCTGCCAATCCCAAGAAGCTACGAATTTCGAACGGCGTCTTAGGAGACTTCCATTGCATCACGGCCTCCACCTTTGCGGGTCCACCATGATTCCCTCAGCGTTTACCACGTGACCTAGAAATTGCACCTCGCGTAGCCAAAAAGCGCACTTGGAGAATTTAGCATACAATTTCTCCTTTCTCAAAGTCTCTAACACTTCCCGAATGTGATCGGCATGCTCTTATTCACTCCTTGAATAAATCAGGATATCATCGATGAACACAATCACTGATTTATCCAACATCAGCCGCACACCCGATTCATCAAATCCATAAAGGCAGCTGGCGCGTTAGTTAGTCCGAAAGACATCACGAGGAACTTATAATGTCCATAACGTGTGTGAAAGGCTGTCTTAGGAATATCTTGCTCCTTCACCTTCAGTTGATGGTAGCCAGACCGAAGATCTATCCTCGAAAACCAGCTGGCACCCTGGAGCTGATCGAACAAGTCATCAATCCTCGGTAACGGGTACCGATTCTTTACCGTCAACTTGTTCAACTCGCGGTAGTCAATACACATCCTCATGCTACCGTCCTTCTTCTTTACAAACAAGACCGGGGCACCCCAAGGAGCGATTCTCGGTCTGATAAAACCCTTATCAAGCAACTCTTGCAGTTGCTCCATTAACTCCTTCATCTCAGTCGGAGCCAACCGATACGGTGCCTTAGCGGCAGGTTGGGTACCGGGTATCAAGTCAATCTGAAATTCGATTTCGCGATCCGGTGGCACACCTGATAGGTCCTCTGGAAATACATCGGGAAAGTCACACACCACCGGTACATCGGTCAATTAGGGTGTTGACGTGTCCACATCTTTTATGTAGGCCAAATAAGAGCTACATCCACGCCTCATGCACTTTCCCGCCACCGCCATCGAAATCACCTTCGGAATCGTCATAACCCGATCGCCATATATTGTCACCGGACTTCCATCAGGCGCCGTCAGTCTAATCATCTTCTTACAACACACAATATTCGCTTAATAGGTTGCTAACCAATCCATCCCTAGTACTACATCAAACCCACCTAGGGGCATCACATGTAATTTAGCAATGAACCTATGACCTTCTAATTCTATAGCACAATCTTCTATTACATCAGTAACTCTGGTAGACTTACCGATAGCAGTTTCTACATCAAAAGGCTCGCTAATACCCCTACTGCTAATAGATAATTTAGCATAAAAGGTAGTAGAAATAAAACTCCTACTAGCACCAGAATCAAATAATACAAAGGCACAAGTTTGATTAACTAGAAACATACCTGACACGACATCGGGATCCACTCTGTCTTCTTCCCGGTCATGGTGTAAGTTCTAGCACTTGCCCTCTGCCCTCCTTCTTCCGGCCTCTTATTCCCTGCTCCCGAGCTCTCCGCCCTCGGCTTCTTACAGTCTCTAGTGATATGGCCAGGCTGGCCACACCTGAAGCATACGTTCAGTCCCACCTACACTCATCGGGATGCTCCCTTCGACATTTGCCACACTTCTTTGACCCTGAGCAGGACGACACCCTACGATCATCCACCCTCATCCTCTTGTTGTTTGGGGTGAAACCACCACGCCCAAACCTCTTTCCATTCCAATTCCGGTCACCACCACCGGCTTTCTTCACTTCTACCACCGTCACTTCCCTTTCATTGTAGAGCCTCCCAGCCAAATCCACTGCCGACCTAAAGGTGCTAGGTCTAGCAGCGATCATGTGCCTACGAATGTCAGCTGGCAGTCCCTGAATATACCGGTTAATCTTTCGAGACACCGGCGTCACCTGATCCGGCACCAGTCTTGCCATCTCATTAAATTTTGTGGTGTACTGTTGATGGGTCATGGTCCCCGCCTCAAGTTGTAGGAACTCCTTCTAGATCCTGTCGAGTTCCCTATGATGACAGAACTCCTCCATCACTATTGCTTCAGCTCCCTCCATCGCATCTTCCCGATGGCTCTAGTACCTTCAGCTTGGACAATATTGTCCCACCAACACAATGCCGAGTCGGCAAAAGAGTGAGTTGCGAACTTCACCTTTTGATGTTCGTGACACTCACTGATCTCTAGCACTGCCTCCATCTCCCTCACCCAGCGGTGAGCGGCAGCAGCATCGCCATTGCCATCGAAAGTCGGGGCTTGCACCTCTGGAATGCCCCATAACTGCATCCCTTGGTCGTCACCCCTACCACATCATCATCCTCTTCATTGGACAACACTGTCTCAGGCTCTTGTCGTTCCTCGTCTCCCTTGCTTTCCTTCCCAGTCGACCCTTTCCTCTCCTCCTTCTCCTTCCTCTCCTCGTTCCTAATAGCTCGAATAACATCGGTCACTACAGACGGCATAACTGCCTGCAGGACCTGGTGTACCTCATCAGCAATCGCCTCCCTAGCTGAGGCATTCAGGCTCGTATTCTCATTGTCCCCACTCCGACCATGAACCTCAGGGTTCTCATGGGTCGTCTCAGGAGCCTTAGCACTGCTCCTAGTCACTCGCGGTCGACCTCTGCCTCTAGAAAGCCTTGGAAGATTTCTTTCCAGCCATTTCCTAAGTGCTATAAGATTCAAACACCAACACGGTCATTCAAGGTAATAGCTCAGTTTATGTCAAGTATAGTAAGTCCCTAATTACAGTGGCTAGTTGTGATTAGCACTTACTTTACTTTTCACACCCCAAGCATTTCCTATCCTGACTTCATCAGTATCTAAATCTACTATAATCACATAAGTCAAATAGCACACACACATAATACTGGTTAACTTTTAAGAAAAGAAATACCTGATGGCACGTAGCTACTCGGGCTGACATCCCTCTTTCTGTCCCATTTTCAGTTTAAGTTAAGATTTATTCTGAAAATTTACCCATTTCACTTAAACTATGGCTCTGATACCAACTCGTAAGGCCCCGATCCCGAGCACCTCACAGTTGGTCATTCATTGCATCATAGTTACCTATTGATATTCATTTCATAATATACACAACGGAATTTCATATAATAAAACCATTCATTTACTTTTAACTACTGTTGTTAAGCAATACAATGTTGTTCATGAGTTAGAAAAAGGGTTGTTCAATTGCATTACAAAACAACAATAGAATCAAAATACGGATGGATGTCAGCCTTGTCTTGCCGAGTAGCCTCCCCCTCGTGCCATCCTCAGCAATATTTACCTGCCAACTGAAAATGCATAAAAGTCAGCGTTGCTGAGTGAGCTCTAGTTTTTATACGTTATAAAATACTTTCTATATGTTGAATATGAAAATACTCTTTTCTGTAAAGTACAACTCTGTACTGTATATGCGAGCATGCATTAACTGTATCAACAAATATTGTCCGTTTTCTGTACTGCATGCCTTGTCTGTAAATTTTTAACTTTATGTTCCACTTTCTGTGTGGACCAGTGAGCAATACCCCAACTATGTGCGCGATGGAAAAAACGGGTGATGGACCATCTATATCCCTCGAAGGGTCAACTGTATCCCTCGAAAGGGTCAACTATATCCCTCGAAAGGGTCAACTGTATCCCTCAAAAGGGGCTATGTGTACTGTGTACAAGGCCGACCCAATCACCCAGGGCACGCTACAAAGGTCCTGCCAATCTCAATTGGTTGACCCTATGCGCATAAAAGGGTAGCTAACCGCAGCACAGTTGAGCTAACGACAACACGGTCGTGTACCTCCTATATGCTTGCAAGACTTGTTAACATTTTATTAATGTTCCTCTTCTTTTCTTTATTGCTCTTTCACTTTATTATTATGATTTACTTTACGTTACGATAATAACATACCACGTAAAGTCACATACTATAAGTAATAATAATAATAATAGCAATAACTATAATAAGGAACAATCAATAATAATCATATCATGCATGGGACATCATCATTAATAAACCTTTAGTCAACCTCGGTCAAACCCTAAGGCACAGACTCCCAGACAATTCTGTAAAAATTTCTAAGTGTTGAGCGCTTTGAAACTATTTGGGCGCATGAGCCCAGTTTGGGCGTTCCACCCCTGGGTAGGCGTATCAGCTTATACTTAGAACATCTTCACTTTAGGCGCATGAACTATTCAGGCGCATGAGAACTATTGGGGCGCCTGAGGTTTTAGGCACATGGGAACACTTAGTCATTCAGCCTAATTCTAGGCGCATGGCTACTATTTGGGCGTATGAACACTTAGGCGCATGGGCCACTTGGGCGCATGGGCACTATTAGGGCGCATGGCCCTACACTTGGTCACCCGGCTAACTTTTCTAGGCATATGGATCACTGTTCAGGCGCATGGGTTATACAAATTTTCTAAGGCAAATCTTAGGCGCATGAGGTTATTGTTTAGGCGCATGAACAACCTGTTTGGCATGTTTCACTATTTTATTCAACCCCAAACACCATACTAACTGGTTCTAAACTTCTTAACACCATTCTAGGCATAAACATTACATTAAACACCCATAAAACATTAGTATATAAGCATAAATACATACGGTTACATACATTATTTCTGTAAAAATATTGTACATGCATTTTAGCCGTAAACAAATTTAAAAACACATAAAACCGGGGTCTAGAACTCACCTTAGTTGCAACTTGTGTGTTTCTTCTTCTCTAACCCGTTAGCAATGAGTTCACACACGTAAAAACAACACCAAGCATACACACCCGAGCACATATGCACATAAGAACACATATAATTCAGCTACTAGGCCAAAAATCTATAAAACCGAATCCAAAACTCATAAAATGCTTACAAATTTCGATTTCAGTTGCTTTCTCTCTCTATAATCCGAAACCTCTTCTCTTCTACTCTTCTTTCTTTCTTTTGTCGAAAAAGCAGGTGGGATTGGATGTTATGGGCGGCCATACCACCTTTTTATACAAAATAAATATAAACTTTGTACATTTGACACTTTTAGCCCTCCCACTTTTAGTTGACTTTCTTTTCTCTCTTTTCTTTCTTTTTTATTCTTTTTTTCCTTTAAAAAGAATACGGGTGTTAATTTTGAATTTAGATGAATATTGTTTTGATATAGATCTGAATCCTATTAAATTGGGAGGATTTGAAGTAGGGATGGATTGGTTAAGTAAAACCATGCTGAAATTATATGTGTTAAAAAATGATAAAAATTCCTTTGATTAGGGAAGACAAAACTCTCTATATATACGGTGACAGACTAAATGGTATTATGAAATTGATTTCCTGTGAAAAAGCACAAAAATGCTTAAATAAGAAAGGTTTAGCTTTCTTAGCTCATATATTTGATGCAAAGCTTGATAAAGGGAATTTGAAAAGTATTCCTATTATTAATGAATACTCTGATGTTTTTCCTGATAAATTACTTGGATTACCACCCCATCGTCAAGTAGAGTTTAATATAGAGTTAATACCAGGAACAACCCTATTGCTAATGCACCATATCGTTTAGCACCAACTGAAATGAAGGAACTCATGACCCAATTTCAAGAACTATTAGATAAGGGATTTATACGTCCTAGTCTATCACCTTGGGGAGTACCAGTTCTGTTTGTCAAAAAGAAAGATGGGACTTTTAGGATGTGTATTGATTATAGAGAACTCAATAAAGTTACTATAAAGAATAGATATCCTCTCCCTAGGATTGATGATTTATTTGATCAATACAAGGATCTAGTTATTTTTCTAAATAGATTTAAGATCTGGATATCATCAGTTAAGAGTACAGGATGACGATATACCAAAAACTGCATTCAGGACTAGGTACGGACACTATGAATTTCTTGTAATGTCATTTGGATTAACCATAGCTCCAGCAGTGTTTATAATTTAATGAATAGAGTGTGCAAACCCTATTTAGATAAATTCGTTATAGTCTTCATATATGACATTCTAATTTATTCTATAAATAAGGAAGACCACGAACAACACTTGAAGTTAACTTTGGAATTACTACGAAAGGAAAAGTTGTATGCAAGATTCTCAAAATATGAATTTTGGAAAAGAGAAGTACAATTCCTAGGACATATAGTTAACCAGAATGGAATTCAAGTTGATCCAGCAAAGATTGAAGCAGTCAAGAAATGGGAAGTTCCAAAAACCCCAACTGAAATACAACAATTCTTAGGTTTAGCAGGATATTACAGGAGATTTATAGAAAATTTCTCGAGAATAGCTCAACCTTTGACAGAATTGACCCAAAAAGATAGAAAGTATATATGGGAAGAAAAACAAAATGAAGCTTTTGAACTCCTTAAAAATAAGTTGTGTAGTGCACCCGTTTTAGCTTTACCAGAAGGGACAGATAACTTTATAGTATATTGTGATGCATCACATCAAGTTTTGGATGTGTTTTAATGTAAAAAGATAAAGTAATTGCATATGCATCCAGACAACTTAGGGGTAGTGAAAAAATTATACTACCCATGATCTAGAATTAGGAGCTGTAGTATGTGCACTAAAAATTTGAAGACATTATCTGTATGGGACTAAGTGTATAATATATACGGATCATAAAAGTCTGCAACACATCTTTGATCAGAAGATGTTAAATATGAGGCAGAGAAGGTGGGTAGAATTATTAAGTGATTATGACTGTGAAATCAAGTATCATCATGGTAAAGCAAACGTAGTTGCTGATGCTTTAAGTAGAAAAGAAAGAATTAAGCCATTACGAGTACGTGCTATGAGAATGGAATTACATTCAGATTTGTTAAATCAAATTCGGGAAGCCCAACAAGAGAATATGTTGAAACTAAATGGATAATTAAAAGATGTGAAAGAAGAAACAGATGGAATTCTGAAGTTTAAAGGAAGAATTTGGGTACCTGACAATAGCATGATTAGAATAATTGTCTTAAGGAAGCACATAAGTCAAAATATTCTGTACATCCAGAAAATAATAAAATGTACAAGGATTTAAAAAGCCAATACTAGTGGCCAGGCATGAAAAGATCAGTCGGAGAATTCGTGGAACAATGTGATATCTGTTCAAGAGTAAAAGCTGAATATCAAAAACCTTCAGGATACTTACAGCAACCAGAAATTCCAGAATGGAAATGAGATTAGATTACAATGGACTTCATAACCAAACTACCAAGAACCAGAAATGGATACGACACAATTTGGGTTATAGTAGATAGATGGACTAAGTCTGCTCATTTCTTACCCATACGAGAAGATTATAAGATTGAAAGACTAGCAAGAATTTACATAAAGGAAATTGTGTCTAGACATGGAATACCTGTATCCATCATATCAGATAGAGACATTAGGTTTACTTCTAGATTTTGGCAGACATTACAAAAAGCCTTAGGAACCCAAGTGAACTTAAGTACAGCCTATCATCCACAAACTGATGGACAAAGCGAAAGAACAATACAAACACTAGAAGATATGTTAAGAGCTTGTGCTATAGATTTTGGTGGAAATTGGGATAACCACTTACCATTAATAGAATTCTCATACAATAACAATTATCACTCTAGTATTGGATTAGCTCCATTTGAAGCTTTGTACAGAAGAAAGTGTAGATCACCCTTGTGTTGTAATGAAATAGGTGATAGACAACTTACATGACCTGAATTAATCCAAGAAACCACGGACAAGATCACAGAGATTAAAAATAGATTGAAAGCAACTCGTGATCGATAGAAAAGTTACGCAGACAAACGAAGGAAACCATTGGAATTTCGAATTGGAGACAGAGTTTATCTAAAAGTATCTCCCTCAAAAGGAATCTTCCGGTTTGGAAAACCAAGTAAGCTAAACCCTAGTTATGTTGGTCTATTTAAAATTATTGATAGGATTGGTCCTGTGGCATATAAGTTGGAATTACCTCAAGAATTAAGTGAAGTGCATAACATCTTCATGTGTCCAACCTCAAGAAATGTCTAACCAATGAAACTTTAAAGATACCAATTCAAGAAGTCAAAATAGATAAGAAACTTCATTTTATGGAAGAACCAGTAGCCATTGTAAACAAAGAAGTAAAGAAGTTAAGAAAGAATAGAATCCCTATAGTAAAGGTTAAATGGAATGCAAAGAAAGGACCATAACACATGGGAAAGAGAAAATGAGATCAAGAAGAAATACCCCCACTTATTCAGAGGTAATAATCAGATAAGTTCTTCAAAAATTTAAGAAATCACACTCCAAGGAATTTAGGGACGAAATTCTTTAACAGGGGGAGAATGTGACAAGCCTAAAAATAAAGGTTAGACGAGTTAATATCTTAGGAAATTTTTTTATTTGATTAACATTTTGTGAATATTATGTGTTTTAGTAATTATGTGTGTGTGTGTGTGTGTATATATATATGTATATTATGGTGTCTTACATATATACATGAGTAAAATATATATGTATGTTATGCGTGTATATATTTTATGTATGCATGCTTGCATGCATGAAAATTAAGTATGCATGAATAAGATATAATACCAAAATGTTACTTGGTCAAAAATACTTCAACATTACAAAGATCAAATACACCATATACAACAATTAAATACTGTAATATAATCAAACATCAAATGTAACCAAGCATAAAGATAAGTAAACCTTAAACACCTAAACATTAATTAAGCTACTTGGCTCGGTTTATCATGAAACTAAACCACCCGATTAAGCTCTAAAACTAAATCATTAACCTTTCCTAAAACTTGGCTCGTTTAAGGAATTAAACAACTAATTAATCTAACTAATGATAACTTAAAACTTAAGAAAAACAATTAGCTAGAGATCATGACATCTAGCACCTAGGACACCAATCACACTTCCAAATTTGACACCTTGCATGCCTAATAATCAACAACACATCATTCTAGAATTTGAGGTAATGATCACCTCCATTTAAAGTTTGACCGAGGAACACCATAAACACTACCATCCCTTTGGTCACTCCCCTTCACTTCTCGGCTTATTATAATCACAACCATCAAACAACTGTAAGCCACCACCCTCGTAACCAACTCTCAGTTTCTATCGAAAACCACCACCAAAATACCTCCACAACCGCCACCTCCCACACCCTTTGAACCTTTGGTTTTGATCACAAACACCACCACCTTTGACCACCATCTTTCTTAAAGACTACCATAATCAAAACACCACCATACCCACACCTCTCAGTTTCTATAAGCAATCAACATAATCTCCCCAAGCTTGTGAGATCAAGAACTCCCGAGACTCTGAGCATCAAGAAGCTACTCCACCACCTCTCTCTAATAAACAAGGTATAACCCTCAAAACCAATAACTACAACTTATATATATGAGTTTAACTAAACACATATGATTAACTCATTAGCTAAATCATCAAGGTTCTTTACAAACACTTATGAATATATAGTTTTCATCAGAAATTAGTTTAAAAAGGAGTTAAAAACAGAAAGCTAAAACATTTATAAAAATCAAGGATTTAATACAAATAAAGGAGTTTAATCTAGATAAAAAGGTTTATTATTTGAATGATTGTGATTGTGGGAATAAACATTGAAAAATTGATAGAAAAATATTGACTTATCATTCTGTAAATTTTAGTAAAAATATAATAAGTAAAATAATTTATATAAATTATTTAAATAAAGAACATAATAAAAAAAATACAAATAAATTCGGAAAATTCTGGAAAAAATCACAGAATGACTATTTTGAGATATAAAAGCTCCAGAAATTATTTTGTATTTTATTTCCTTATTATGATTGAAAAATGAATTTTTAAGTGATCTTTAAATAAAAAATCAAAAGAAATATTTAATAAATACCATAAGTCATGAAAAATTCAATAAATCCATTATAAATCAAATAAAACATATGGTATAAATTTCATAATTTTAGGAGTTATATAGATATTTTTAATGAATTTTGGGAATATTTTAAGATTTACAGAAAGAAATATGTTGTGAATTAGGCATCAGAAAATATATGGGATAATATAAACTATTGAAATAATATTCTGTAAAATTTTGGGAATTTTTGAATAAATGTATCTATTTTTGGTGATTTATGTTGAATTTTTATTAATTATAACAATTTATATATAGTAAAATAAAAATTGAGAATTTTATGGTAATATTAGCTGATTATATTACAGATAAATTTTTAAGAATTAGTTATATCTAAGGTTCTAAAAATTTTTAGGAAATTTTATCTAACTTATGAATTATTTTTATAGGTTACAATTTGGAGTAAAGGTGAGACTCATATCCCCATTTTGGTATTTGTAACGTTTTGGGGGAAAAAGCATATTGTTTATTTTGATGCATTATTTTTGAAATTATTTTAAGATGTACTGTCATTTGTGATACAACCATTAATTCGAATGAGGAACCATCTGATAATATTGGTAGCGTTACTTAGGAGAATATTTTGCACCAACAGGATGAGTGTTGTGATGCTATTTAAATATTTCCTGCACCAACAGAATGAGTGTTGTGATATAATATTATCTGATCTTGTAAATTGTTTCATGACAGTATAATTATGTGTGTAAGCAGGTTTGGTTGTAATTAGTGCATCAATAAAATGTTTTGTCTGGAAATAAACCTATGATCTCACCAACTTTATGTTGACTATTTGAGTATGCTTTTTCAGGTGAAAAATGACTAACAATGTAGACTTATCGTTTGATGTATACAACGGTTGGGGCGAAGTAGTGGAAGGGTCTGTGTAAACCTAAACGTCAACATATACGATGGCAGTGTCGTGGTGGACGCGTATTTCTATCGCATTTGAAGATGTTTAGTTAAATAAAAGTTGTAATAAGGATTATATCAAATTTTGATTTTATATGTAATGATGTAATCCTAACTTATGATATATATAATTAAGTTATGTGTTTTATGTATTAATATTGTTGTGATTTAATTTTCTTTAATCAATTGCGTTCTGAACAAACAAGTCACATCCAGAAATCGCTTCACGCTTCCGCCGGGATGTAACATGTTAACTAGTAAGTTATTAGAGTTAATAGACACGCTGAAGAGATGTAGGGTACAGATAGAATTTCTTTAAGAGACTAGATGGCGGGGTAGGAGAGCAAAAGAGTGCAACAAGAATAAACTATGGTATTTAGGATAAGATGGAACATAAAATGGAGTAGGTTTCCTAGTTGGTAAAGAACTTCAAGATAATATAGTGGGGGTGAGAAGATATGATGATAGACTTAAGCTGTTAAGAATAGTAATAGGGGATGAAGTAGTGACAGTGGTTAGTGCATGTAGTGAAAATACGAATGCTGAGGTGGATGTATGGATACACAAGACTGGATCGGATAAGGAACGACATGTTTCGATAGAGGCTAGAGGTGGCTTGTATCACGAATAAAATACGAGAGGGAATATTAAGATGGTTTGGGCATGTGAAGAGGAGATCGATGTCAGCGCTTGTTAGAGCAGTAGAGAACACCACCCTAGAGGGTAGGAGGAGTAGAGGAAGACCTAAGTTGACTTGGGACAAGATTATTAGGGGAGATATGGTAGAGTTGCACCTATCCGAGCATATGATCGAGGATAAGAGTGAGTGGAGGTGTAGAACTAAAATTAAGGATTTCTAGTGGGAATTGTGGGTAGGAAGAGTAAAGGAAGACCTGATGCATGGCCCCCCGCGTGATGTGTAGGTAATCGACATTTGCCATTTATAGTTGACACAAGCTGCTTAATTGATGTGTGCAATATCTTAGGGTGTTATGCTTATGGATATCCCTATGCTTATGTGATGTATGTTATGCTTATGAATATATTTAAGAATATACCTATGAGTATTCTAAACTTCTATGTGATATATACCTATGTGTTGAATGCTATATAATCTACTGGCTATCGTTCTCGAGTCGGAGGTCTCTTTGGAAGCGGTCTCTCTACAAGGGCGAAGCTTAGTGGAGACCGGGGGGGGGGCCTCTTTTTTTCGTCGGTAGTGTTAAATTTTAGTCCGGTAGTGTAATTTTTTGACCCGGTAGTGTAAATTTTTATATAATATCGAGTTCGCCCCCCCCCTAAAAATATTAATTTCGCCCCCGCCTTCTCTACGATAATGTTCAATCTCCGCCACTGTCTCTCTATAGGGGAAAAACTCGCCAATACCTACCCTCCCAGACCCTACTTTTTAGTGGGATATACTGGATATGTTTGTTTGTTTGTTTTGTTTCCCATTAATTTTTCCTATTCTTTTCTGGAAACATATTTTCTTAAAGAAGTATATTAATTCGGTTATAATTTGAATCTCCTAAATTATAGAAGATTTTAAATTTTAACTTGAAAAATTTTATGAAAATTAAAATGTAGAAGATTTGAAATTTAAAATTTTGAAATTCAAAAATTCAATATACTAATTAAAACTCCAGAATTTGTTTTATAGTCCATAAATATTTTATTCTTTCCATTCAAATCTTACATTGTAAAAAAAATTTCATATTTCAAAATATATTCTTAAATAAAGTACAATTACATATTTTAGGTAGCTAACTATTCAATGTCTAATTAAATAATTCTAAAATTAGAGTTTAAAATTTATTGATTGAAACATAAATTTAAAAATGTTGAGTTTCAAATTTAATCTATGAAATTTAATATAAGATTTAATTAAAAATAACTTTAAATTAGTCAAAATTTAAAAAAAAATAATTTGGATATTCAAGCGTAACATATGCAGTTGACAAATTTTGAATTCCAATAGTAAATTAATCCGAGAGTTTGGGTTAATAATTTTAAAATTTTGAAATTATTCCTTATTTTAACAATCTTATATAATATTTGCATTTATTATGAAATATTATACAATTGTTATTGTGTATCTACAAAAACTAGCCTCATCATACGGACAGAAAATGAAATTAGCAAGAGTTAAGGGTTTTATCTAGAAAACACAAGTTTTGTTGAAGTAGTAATGAGAACATCACCGAAATAATTGTTATTAACTAACATAAGGAAAACAATTTTAATAAATGCTTAAGTAAAAAATAAGCTGCAAAAAATCTACAAATTAACAAGATCTCTTTATATACGACGTTCTTTGATGTACCTGTAAGGTTCCCTTCTTTGTCTAGAAGTAGTAGTTTTAATCCTTCTCCACTTTTAACCCAACATAAAACGATATATAATTGACCATGAGTGAAGACTTGACTTTTCAAATATAAACCAACCTTAGAAAGCAATCGACCTTGGCTATTTGAAACGGGGTTAGTGGGGCTTGAGAAACCCAACCGAATCATTTGGACTCAACTGTGAAATTAGAAATCAATTTTATAGTGTTACATAGTTAATGTAAAAGTGTTTGCATAAATCTTTGGGTTAATTTTCTAGCAAATTAGCATCCATTATGCAGATTATTTGAAGGAAACCACAAACATTAATGCAAAGGAATTTATTAATATCTTAGAAACTATAAACAACCTCAAGAGCGCATACATTCAAAATATGCATGTATTCCTCATGGTCAAAATATAAGCAAACATGAAACAGAGTATTGGTCTATTGGAGAACTTTTTTCTTGACAAATCATTAAAATGGCCGACCTGCACAAACTCTTGAATTAGAGTCAAACATTAAAAAATTAAAAAAATTACAAAAATCCATAATACACATTTAAATATGAACCACAATACAATATATAATATTTCCATAACCAACACTTACTTTCACTTTGATGTAGTCAATACGTATTTCACACGGGTCGAAAAAACTAATAAACAAACAAACAAACAGACCCAGTATATCCACTCAAGAGCAGGGTCTAGAAGGGGTAGGTGGTGGCGAGTCTTTCCTCTATCTTGGGAGATAGAGAGACCGCTTCCAAAGTGACCCCTGACTCGTTAACAAAAGCAATAACAATAGCAAGCAAGCATATTATATAGCATACAATACATAGGTATATATCACATAAATATTTAGATAGTACATACATCAAATAAGCTGCAAGTTTCATCTATAAAGGGCAGATGTGGAAAATGTACACATCACACGAGTGGTCCCGCATCATGTCTTCATTTACCCTTCCTACTCACAGATCTCACTAAAAGTCTTTAATTTTAATTCTACGCCTACACGCACTCCTATCCTCGATTATGTGCTCAGAGAGGTGCAAGTGTACCATATCTCGCCTAATTTTCTCGTCCCAAGTCAACCTAGGTCTTTCTCTACTCCTCCTACCCTCTAAGTTGATGTTCTCTACTACTCTAACGGGTGCTGCCATCGGTCTCCTCTTCACGTGCCCAAACCATCTTAATCTTCCTTCTCGTATTTTATCTGTGATACAAGCCACCTCTAGCCTCTTTCGAAACACTTCGTGTCTTATCCAATCCAGTCTTGTGTGTCCACACATCCACCTCAGCATTCGCATTTCCACAACCTCTATTTGTCTTTTGTGCGATTTCTTTATGGCCCAGCAGTCTGTTCTGTATAACATAGCTGGACGTAGTGCCACTCCGTATAGTTTTTCCTTTAGTTTTGCTGGAAACCTCTTATCATATAAAATCCCTGATACTTCTCTCCACTTGCACCATCCTGCTTGAACATGGTGGGCTACATCGATGTGTATCTCTCCGTCCTCCTACACGTACGAGCCCAGGTATTTAAACCTAGACGTTTGTGGGACTGCCATACCCTGGATACTAATTGTGTATCCTCTTAACCCTCACCACTAAAGTTACAATGCATGTATTCCGTCTTAGAGCGACTTATCCTTAAGCCTCTGCGCTCTAGTGTTGCTCTCCACTGTTCTAGCCTCTCGTTAAGCACCATCGTTGATTCTGATATTAAGACAATATCATCCGCAAAGAGCATGCACCACGAGACTGGATCTTGTATAGACTTGGTTATCTCATCCAACACTAATGTGAAGAGAAATGGGCTCAATGTCGATCCTTGGTGGAGTCCCACTTCCACCGGGAAGGAGTCTGTGTCTCCGACTGGTGCTCGCTCACACATTTTTGCCCCGTCATACATATCCTTAATTATTTTGATATACCTCTCTTATACCCTTCTAAGTCGTAGACTTTCCCAAATGAGTTAACGTGTAACACTGTCATAGGCTTTTTCTAGGTCGATGAATATCATATGAAGGTCCTTTTTCTTTTCTCTTTATTTCTCCATTATCCTCCTTATGACATGTATGGCTTCTGTTATAGAGCGTCCTAGTATAAATCCAAATTGGTTTATCGCTATCTGAGTTTCGCGTCTAATTCTCATGTCAATAACTCTTTCCCATAGTTTCATTGTGTGACTCAATAGCTTTATTCCCCTTTGTTAGGACTGATTTCGTACGGAGTACTAACGGATTCTACGTGATACCGAATCAAATAATGTGGAATCCTATTTGATTGGCGATCCAATCTGTGAGAACGAATATCCTGATCAATCCAACGATGAAACAAACGTTAAGAACGAATGAGAATTGTTCAGAAAAGAACTATGAACTTGGATTGACGACTTGGTACACTCTGGACGGCTAGGGTACGTAGGTATTCGAAGTCTTTTGTTTTTCCACGAATTACGTGGTATTTATAGGTTTTGTCTTCATTCGTACGACTGAATAATTAGCATGGTTCAGTCGTGCGAGTGAATCATGCGATTGACTCATATGCACGACTAAAGGTTCAGTCGTGCGACTGACTCAATCTTATGTCTCAGTCGTGCGACTGATCCAGTCTTCTGGTTCAGTTATGCGACTGCTCCATAAGCATGATATATTCATGCGTATGGTCCATTAGCATGGTCTATTAGCATGAACTATCACATGGATAAGTTAAACATACTTCTAAGTTCTTATTGATTTAGAACCATGTAGAACAACATCAAACCTATATAGTTAGTTCATACACGTGCAACACATTTAATATAATGATATCATGACATAATCAAACATAAATTGACATCACAATGCACTTCATATATCATTCATTCAATTCATTACATCGATTACATATATGTAAGACATGAAGGACTTTTACATTTCAGAACATAAACTAGGTACATCAATATGTATCAACAAACTCCCCCTTGGACCTAGTTTACTCTATTGTCTAACATTCTGCACATGTTCTTGAAATTTCTTGTACTTCTCTTCTCTAGTGACTCCCGCGTGTATCTCAAACGCAAAGCAGAGTCGTTAACATGTTGGAATTGAAGAGCTTGTACAATGTCTTGCGAGTCATAAAATAGTGGCCACTTGTAAAGTGTGTAGACATCTTCAGCTGACAAGTTGGTTAGCCACATTGGGTAAAATACCCTGATAGTCTCGATCTTGCTCTCTTTGTACAAAACCATGACTGCTTCTTCCGTCCGCTAATCATAATACCACCACTTGAAGTGTGGAGTGAAGTCATGAGGCATTTCCCGTAATGGTATCTTTGACATTGTGCGCGGAGGACTCCACTTCAGCAATACGTTAGGCTTTCCGGTGTGAGGATCAACTTCGTTCTTATTGATGAACCATTTAGGCTGTTGAGGCCTGAAGTTGACCCACCTGGTGTGGTATTCTCTCTTTAACGCCGTCTCGAACCACCCTGACATTTTTCTGGGGTTGGCGTACAAAAGGTTTAAACAGGCAAGACTGTTTAACTCAAAACCGGGAAGAAACTTCAGATCATGAGGGAATCTGAAGTACTCTATCCCCTTCTCCCTCTTTATGGCGTAGACATCCAAGTCCTCAAAATACGCTCAACTAATAATCTTGCCAGACACCTTCTGATGCTTCTTAACCCTGTAGAGTTTGGTATAGGCGTTAGACTTTGGCGGTTGTAGCTGGGCTCTTATTTCTTCTAGGCACACAGCCCACTCAGCCTTCTTGATATTGACATCAGTGTCCGAGGCTTGGGCTTTCCCTTCTTTTTTCTCCTTCTCTTTCTCTTTAGCATCAAGAGCTCTAAACGTATCACTGACAAATGTTTCACCCAAATCGGGGATAACATTTCCCTGTTGGTCAGTGTACTGTGGATACTCTTGTGCAGTGATATCCTCGATATCAATCTCATCGACGCCCTGCAGCTCTTCATCACTCATGACATCAACCTCGGGAGCATCCTTGACTAGCTCATCCGGGTTGAGTCTAAACATATCGACCAGCTGCTTGTCTGTGAGATCATGAATGATCTCTCCCTCTTCAGGTTTGTAGCTCACAGATCATCGCACGATCCCTTGCAAGTCAAGAATCATTGTTAGCTGAGTCTTGATTTGCTGAAGGGGTGTGACGTCATAGTCGTCTGCTTGATCAGCTTCATCTGTTTGATTAAACATTTAAAACACAATCTCACACACATCAGTAATTTGAATAATTAAACATTAATAAACATTAAATACATTGGTGTAATGCATAATTTAAGTTTAAAAGATAATCAAAAGCTAAGACAACTAATCATTACTCTTGTCTTTGTCACTTGGCTCTTCAGCCTGAGGAGCTGAGGTGGACAGTCTTGATTCTTGACTTTGTTTTGACCTCCATTCCTGAGCTGATGGATCTGAGGCTGATGCGGATGCATCACCTTCAGGCTCATCCTCATCTCCTCCCTCTTTGTCCTTACCATTGCTCTCTCCTTCAACATCGTCATCATTATCAGACTTATCATCAGATGACTCGTCATCATCATCTCCATCATCATCGTCACCCTTGATTTTTAGGGGCTCACTCTTAGTCCCTTTGAGTCAGAGAAGAAGCTTTTTGTTCTTCTTCTCGACCTCCTCTATCCTCTTGACCGAGGCCATCAGAAGCTCATTCTGTGCTGTCAGAGCACTGTGAGCTCTGGCCAAGGCTCTCTCATGGGTAGCATCTCTTTCAGTCAGATGGGCAATCTGTTGACTCTGAGCTGTTGTCTTCTCGGTCAACAGGGCGATCTGCTTGCCCTGCGCAGTGTTGACAACCGTCAACTGATTCATCTGGTTCGCTCAAATATTGTTAGTTGTGAGCAGTTTGAGAACCAGACGGTTGAGGTTGGCAAGCTGTTCCTCTAACCCAACGTTAGGCAGAGAAGATCCCAGTGGTGGTACAGATGAGGTGGAAGATCTGGCATGTGATGTGGTGGGTGAAGTGGTGGATGTAGTATATGTGGGAGTGGTGGTGGTTGTGGTTTGTGGTGGAATGGATGAGGTGAGTAGAATGGTGGTAGCTGTGGTGGTGGTGGTAGTTATGATGGGAGTGGTGGATGTAGTGGCTGTGGTGGTGGTAGGTGTGGTAGGGATGGTGGAGGTACTGGCTGTGGTGGTAGGAGAGGTCATCAGCACTATACGTCTTCTTTTGGTCGTATTCCCATATGGTTGTGTAATCCTCTTCAATCGTGATCCCTTAGAGCTCTAGGCTCCCCCTGGGCTTGGCTGGGGAGGTGTGTAGGTAGGATCAGCTGTGTCAGTACCCTCAACCCCAGCCCAGCGTCCTCCAACCTCCTCCATACACCGTTTGGTAGCCACCACAAGACTACCGACTGTCCTCATGAGAGGCTCTTCATCGGACTCGTCGTCCTCGTCGTCTGGTAGGAAGTCCCGATGGATGGCTGCCTGCTCCAATCCACCGGGAGCGGAGTAACTATTGTGTAGGGGTGGTGAAGACATAGCAGAAGTCTTAGTGGCCCTTGGCTGACTTGGACCTGTGTCTCCACCACCCTGACCATCATCCTGGTCGTCATCGTCATCCTCCTCATCGACAAGAGCCATAATCAGCTCAACATCTGAGTCGCTGTTGTCGTGATGCCATTTCTTGCGCGCTGGCGCCACGTAATCCTCCCTGGCCAGGGGCTTCATCTGCTTCCCCCGGTAGACCTTCATCCTTCCCAAGGTGGTGTCGCCCATAACTTCCAATGACACTGCATCGTCCTTCTCCTTGGGAAAGTGAGGAAGCTTCTCGTCGATCATTATCTGAATAAACCTTGGGTACATACAGAAGCCCTCTTTTCCTTTGGCTTCTATGTTCTCGATCAGATAAGTAAAGAACATCCGTGAGAAGCTAAACGGATGGTTAAGCACCAAAGCCACATACGCGTTTGGATATGATCCGACAGCTTATCGAATCCTCCTCTCCTGGAGGGTATGCACTTCAGGATCACATGTGCCAATATTTGAATTGTGGGCACATGTTACTCTTGTTCAGCACGTCGGCGTTGATATCACCGGCGTACTTGATCCTGAGGAAGCATCCCCGTACCGTTAAGGGATGCAGCTTGGTTGGGTAAGCACCATCGTCACCCAAGATCAAGACTCGCCTGATATCCTCTTCACTAATATGGATATCTTCCCCAAAGATAGAACTCCTAATGCAGTAGGGCTCTGTAGATCTGTCAATAATGGTGTTCTCCTAGAACGCCTGCTGGATCGACCTGTATGGTATACATGGAATAGATATGGCCTTGAAGATCCTCGAATGTCGTAGAAAGGCTATGATCCCGGTAAACTCAGAGGCGTTCCGGGATGTGGGGTCCAGATGAACACATATATTGTGCTTCATGCTCATCGTCCATCTATCTGCCATATTGCTGCAATACAAAGGACAAACACATTAGTTCCGTTCATAATAGATAAACAATTTGACTTAGAACAGATTTTGACCAATCTGGTTCAGTCATGTGATTGAACCATACGACTGGGTTCAGTTGTACGATTGAGCCTGCAACTGAGTTCAGTCGTGTGCAAAGCCATGCGGTTGAGTAAGTCGTGCGACTGAATCACCGATTGGTTCAATCGTGCGATTGAAGCATGTGACTGGCTCAATCGTGCGACTGAAGTTCATCAGTCTGTCCATTCGCATAAACCCCTGTACGACACCATAAACTTGAATCTTGTCACCAAGTGAAATTAAACATCGTTTTCGGGTTCATATGGTTTGTAGGGACCCAATATAGCATTTAAGGTCCTTTAAATCGACAATTTTGATCATTTAAGTGGTCTATTTTAGGGTTTATGTCTCGGTTATTTGTTTTAACAATTTAGGTCATGTTTGATTCGTTTTAACCAGTTGTTTGCCCCGATATCTTTCACAAATTACCTGTATAAAAATACACTATCGGTTAGAACAGGAATCAGAAGGTAATCTCAAAAGTTGGAAATTTTGGCAGAGTAACAGTGCTTAGGTGGTTTTTTTGGAAAGTTTGAAGTCTGATAGAGTTTACGACCTAATGAGCCTCTATTTACACTATTTTGGGTTTCAGTCGTACGACTGGACCCAGACGCATGGCTCAATCGTGCGACTGAGGTTCAGTCGTGCGACTGAAAACTGGCTCAGTTGCCTCTCTTCAATCATGCGACTTGCTTAGACTTGTGGTCCAATCGCATGACTATCTCAAACTCATGGTCCAATCGTACGATTGACTCATTCTTATGATTCAATCGTAAGATTAGTTCATACTTATGATCCAATCGTGCGATTGATTCATACTCATGAGTTGACTTTATAACTTTTGATTGATATAACACTATGAGCACCAATCATCTCAGACATGATCCTTTTAACGAGAAACCATTTGATCACCTCAGACGTGATCCTTTTAATTTTAAACCTTTTGGTCACCTCAGACGTGACCCTTTTACCTTTAAAACTTTGATCATCTCAGATATGATCCTTTTAACTTTGCAACAGTTTGGTCACCTCAGACGTGACCCTTTTAAAGTATGATTCACAGAGTTCACCTTGTTACATGGTCCGACATAAAAGGTAATAACTGGAACAGAAAAACAACTTGAAAAATAAAACAAGACATAATTTTTTGTGTTTTTGTTTGAGGTGGGTTGAAAACTATTAAATTATCCTTTAACTGATTTCTCCCCCTGAGCAGAACGGCTTCAATTTGGTTTTTATCTCAGGAGAGATTCATATGGAATCATACAGGTGTATCATAATCATTTGGGACTCTTTGATATACATTTAAATTAATGATTCTTATTACTCTCAGAGTCAAGCACTTACAGGAAATCATACTGGAGCTATAAGAAGCACACAATGATTCTGACTGTTGAGTGTTTTAGCCGCAATGATTATCAGTATTGTTGTCCACTTAAATCCATAATAGACTTTTAACTCTCATTGGTGATTAGATTTTATTATTTCAACAAGCGTTTGTGGATCCCACACTTATATGGTAATCAACATTCCTCAGGAGAATTTTGAGCGGTCTACGGGTTTTGCGACAAGAAGAAACTATTCTAAGAGCTTTCAAAGAGATGCTAAGCCTCAGGTCAGTGCCATCGCACAGCAGAGTGGCGCAAACAACAATGAATTCTAGAATATTTAGGTTGTGCCTATCCTCAAGTCAGTGTCATCGCATAGCAGAGAGGCACACAACCTGTCTTCTTGTAAGAGCACCTTTTTTCTTTTACACATAACGCACCAACAACATTAGTCATTTGTTTGATTGCGTTTATCAATTTTTTTCACGTGCTTTGCTCATTTTTATGGTCGTTCGCACACATTTGTGGCGTTTATTTTGCTCGTCACCCCTTATTGGAATTTATTTGATTGTGTTAACCAGTGATAAGATGGAAACCCACAGCCTGTTAAACAGTTTAGTTTAGATTGTTTCACCAACGAAGTCTACTTGTCTATTGTGTTGAATCTACTGACACATCGTACAATGGACTAGCAACCCCTAGGTCTACTTTCTCTATGTAATCCTAGTAACAGACTAGTGTACTATCATTTTCCCTTTATTTGGCTTAAACATCATAGACTTGAAATTTTAATTATAGCTTTTTGATCTTTTCAGTCCTTTTTAAGTCCTAAACAATTAGTTCACTGTGTACTATCATTTTCCATAGTTTTGGATCAATCTCACAGATTTGATTTGCTTTCAGCCTATCTACCTGCCTCCTTTTTTTTAAGTAAATAAATACTGAAACTAAACTAATCCCCCCTAAAATTTTAAAACCGAAAATCTTTTTGTGTTTTTGGATTTTTAGGACAGAAAGAATTAAAATAAATAAAAAATTAAAATAAACAGAAAGACGGACTATGAACTCGATTATTCTGGAATCAGATCACTTTTCTTTTTCACGCCATTTACCTCTAAGAGATATAAAAACCAAGGTTTATCAAATGCTTTTGTGTAGAGGTCGGCGCATTGAAAATCCGTATTATTTTTAACAACATCGATTAATTGCTTTTCAAAACAGTCACGTATAAAGTGATATTTAATACCGATATGTTTAGTCTTAGGATGCTGGACCGGATTTTTAGTTACAGCAATTGCAACAGAATTATCAACAAAGATAGGGGTGTTAGAAAATTGCAAACCGTAGTCGCGCATTTGCAGTTGAATCCAAATGATTTGTGAGCAGCAACTTGCAGCAGCAACGTATTCAGCTTTACATGTTGACAGAGCAACAGACGTCTGCTTCTTACACTGCCAGGTGACTAACCGTCTTCCAAAGAACTGACAAGCCACTGATGTTGACTTGTAATTCATCTTGCAACCACCGTAGTCCGAGTCACTATACGTTGTAAGCTCAAAATCATCATCATAAGTATACCACAACCCGAGTATTGGAGTACCCTTCAGATAACAGAATATCCTCTTAACCCCGATGAGATGATTTACTTTTAGTTTAGCCTGATATCTGGAACAGAGACATGTGGCATACATGATATCAGGACGAGAAGCTGTGAGGTATATAAGAGATCCGATCATCCCTCGATACATAGTGGCATCTACCATATCACCATTTTCATCGGGTGCCACATCGTAGTTTGTGGCAAGTGGAGTTCCAGCAACAGTTGTATTCTCCATGTCAAACCGACTAAGAATGTCTCCTACATATTTTGTCTGATGCATGAAGATTCCTTTGGGTGTCTGATCCACCTGTAACCTAAGAAAGAACTTCATTTCTCCCATGACACTCATTTCAAACTCAGCTTTCATCACAGATTTGAATTCCTCACATAAAGCTTCGTTTTTCAAACCGAAGATGATGTCATCCACGTAAATCTGAACCAGTAGTAATTCACCATCTTTCTCCTTGATAAACAGTGTACAGTCAATAACCCCTCTGCGAAAACCGTGTTTAAGCAGATGAGTATCAGGCTCGAGGGGCTTGATGAAGCCCATACAAAGCCTTGTCCAGTTTGCACACTCTATCCCGATGATAAGGGTCCTTAAATCCCTCGAGTTGACGTACGTATACTGTTTCACGAATCTCACCATGAAGGAAGGCACTTTTCACATCCAATTGATAAACTTTGATTTGCATATAGGATGCATAGGCTAGGAATATACGAATAACTTCCATCCTTGCCACAGGTGCAAACACATCATTGTAGTCAATGCCTTTGACTTGCCTAAACCATTGAACGACAAGCCGAACCTTGTTTCGAATTATGACCCCTTGGTTATATTTCTTGCAACGAAGAACCCATTTGGTGTCAATTACCTTTGCACCTTTTGGTCTGTCCACAAGTGTCCAGACTCCTAACTTGTTGAATTGAAGGAGTTCTTCTTGCATAGCACTTACCCATGCCTCATCTTTTAATGCCTCGCTTACATACTTAGGCTCAACTTGAGATACAAAGCATCAATAGGCACCATAAAAAATATAGCCCTTTTCTATCACTGCTGCATAATCAGCTTGTGCCGTTGTCTGATCGAATCTTTCTATCTTTTAGCTTGTAGAGAGATTCCAGTGTCATAACCAGATGCTTGAATGATTCAAACATTTCAGACTTGGCTTTTAGAAACATTACCTATGAGAATCTGGAGTAATCATCAGTCACGACAAAGCAATACAGGTCTTCGGCAATACTCCTTGTGCTAACTGGGCCAATAGATCCATGTGTAGATGCTCGAATGGAATTCTGATAGAGTTAACTTTCTTTGCTTTGTGAGACTTCTTGGTCTATTTCTCTTTCTTGCAAGAGACACAAAAATCTGGAAGCTGGAAGTTCTTGACAGTAACTCCCTCTACCAGATCATTCTGAACCAGATGGTTCATCTTCCTCGGATTGATGTGTCCCGTTCTTCTATGCCACGAGACTGATCCTTTTCTGTTGCCTTTGACAGGAAGCACTGTGCAGTCAATTCAGTTGCGGAGGCTTTTGATAGATCCAAGACATACAGATCATTATATCTTGAAGCTGACATTAATACTTTATCCTCCTCGATGACATACTCCTTCTTCAGTATATAACACTTCTTGTTGTCGAATACAACTTTGAATCCTTTATCACAGATTTGGGAGACAGAAAGCAAGTTATTTTGCAGTTGCTGAACATAGTTGACCTTATCAAACTTGACTTTCTCATTTCCCACTTAGCCTTGAGCGGTGATATATCCTTCTTTATTTCCAGCAAATGATACATGTCCCTCTTTAATTTTTTTGACGTTGAAAAAGAGAGACGAATTCCCGGTCATGTGCCTGGACGCCCCACTATCAATAATCCAGGTATTAGTGATAGCGCTGTAACGGACACCCTGCACATACAAAGGAAATTTTTAGTTCAAGTTTGGGACCCAAGCCTTAACTGGCTTGGGTGTCCCATAGGTATCACACATCATGAACTCAACCCACTGTCCTTGAGAGGATGAGGACACATCTTTCTTCTTCTTGTCCTCACTGTCAGACACGTTACCTATTTTTTCTTTCCATAACCCAGTTTTATGTAAGGCCTGTTTGTGGTAAACAGACGACTGGTTAATGGTTTGAACTTTAGGTTCACTAATAATCCTAGGTTTAACCTTGGGTGACACAGCCTTGCTTTCAGCGCATCTGTATGGCCCTTGCTATTTTGGAGGAGTATTAGATCTCGTCTTAGAAAATCTAGGTTTTTAATAAAAAAAAGTTCAAATTTCTTTTGGGTGACTGATAATAAGGACAATTTGAAGAGATATGTCCTCGTTTTCCACAACTATAGCAAGATCTCCCTTCTACATATTGTGGAAATTATTGATGTGGGGTTGAGTGTGGTTGGGGGCTTGGTAACTTCTCTTCTTTTTTAGATGTTTCACATTCTTTAACAAATTTAATTGTTTTGAACTTTTGAACATCTTTTTCCTTAGTTTGATTTGGACTTTGATGATTAACACGTTTAGGGTTCTTTGAGTTAAACTTTTTAGGTTCTGAAATAGACGTTTATGAACGTGATTCTAAGTTAACCTTTTGAATTTTATCAATCAAATCCTCAACAGGCATCTTATCTTTAGATCCTAAAGTAGTATTCGTCTATTCGGTGACCGACTTCACAGGTTTACCCGTAGAATCTGGATTACTGACCAGAGGGGTAAACACCACATGATCCTTTACAGGATTGTTATTTATTGGTCTACATTTAGTATTCAAAAGGATAGCATGTGGTGGCGGTACTACTTTATAACCCAAACCTTCCCCACCATTTCGTTCTTTCATTAAGTTTTGAACTATGTGTGAAGAACTTGCCAAGCTATGCAGTTTTTGTTTCAATGATTCAACTTTGACTTCCAAAACTGCTTTTTGCTTCTTTGTTTCTTCCAAAGAATTTAAATAGAACTTAATATTGTTTGATTGATTAAGATCAACAACTTCGGTTTCCCTCAATTGTTTCCCCAAAAGTTCTATATTTTCTTTGAAACTGCACTCATTTTGTTTTAGCACATGATTTGCCTTAGTGCAGAGTTGCAAATCATTTACCAGATTATCATTGTGTTCTAATAACCTAGTAAATTTTAAATCAATGCTTTCTCTAAATTTGTCACATTCAGAACAAGCATGTTTATCAAATAATTCGTCTTTAGAATTTACCTGTGAAGTACCAGACGAATCAGCCATCAGGGCAGTGTTAGACTCTTCAGCAACTGAATATTCTGTGTTTGCTACACTAAGCTCTTCTTCTATTAAGTGATCAATGACATCCATAGCTTCTTCAACATCTGAACGTGAGTGCTCAGCTACTATGTCTCCCTCACTTAAAGATCCATCATCCAAGGTGTCGACAAAAACAACATTAGATTCAACCTCGGATACGAATCGAAAGGACCAGTCTTGCCCTTCATCACCTTGAGCAACCAAAGCTTTAGAGTCTTTACTTACTATTGATGGCCCAATCTTATCCTTTTCCTGATGATTTAAAGAGGGAAATGGATTTCCATTTCCTGTCTTCTTGGGCTTAACACACTCCCGCTTGATGTGCCCTTTCTCATCACAGTTGAAGCACGTGACCTTGGTTTTGTCAAATCCAAATGTAGTATCTTTAGTTGCCACCAAGTTTTGTCCCGTCTTCTTCACGAACTTCTTTGCTCTTTTCACAGCACTAGCCAAGGCCCACATGATATCCATGCGCTCTAACTCAGTTTCATCAACTTGCTCGTAATCTTCATCAGCAAGATGATAGTTTTCAATCTTTCCAGCAACCAGACCATCATAAGATTGGACAACTGCAGTTAGAAGGTCCATATGTTCTTTCGCTACCTCCACAATCACATTCCCGAGATTCTTAGTCTTTAACTTTGTAGCATTTGCCTCAGGAACTATGTAGTGGGTTCCAGATGACCCGAACGTGTCGGTACCTGATGAGCTGCACTGAGAAGGAGCAGAGGAATTGGATACAAAAGCAGTTTGTAATGGTGCACCTGACGTAGTAGGAGTTGGAACTGAGTTGTATAAAGCAGGATTCTGCGCGTAGGATCCTTTCTTTGACTTGTAATTCTGACACAGTTCTTACTCCCTGAGCTTTAAAATGAAGTCATTTATGTCCAAGGTAGCAAGAGTCTCATTTTGTCTTAAATTTGACACAAATGGATCCCATTTGTCTGGTAACCCATCAGCAAAGCTAGGGACTTTGTCTTCCATGGATGTAACCACACCATGAGTGTGTAACTCACTCATAAGATGATAAAATCTGTCGATGATATCATCTAAGCCCTCCTTTCCAATTGGTGAGAAATTGTCGAATTCCTTTTAAGAACTTTGGCCTTGAGTGCCTTCAGAGTTGCATTGCTTTCGTATCTCTTTTCTAAGGCTTCCCATAACTTCTTAGACTACTTGTTCTCAGAAACTAATGAAATATATCATTAGGTATTGACTGAGTCCACAAGGCATATGTTTTCTTTTCAGCATTATGCATAGTCTTCTGGGCTTCACTCATTTCTCCCAATGTAAGCTTTACCCCATTAGCTCTGACTAGTACCACGTAACCAGTCTCAATAGACGTCCACAAATTTGGGTCAACTCCATTCAGGTAGATTTCAAACCATTATTTCCATTGTGGATATTCATCCAATGTTAATAGCTTTGGCGGTTTATTATGGTTCCCGATCTCATTTTCCAGAAGTAGAAGATTCTGGATGCGTGAACCCTTTCCAACAGTAAAAGCACAGAACTGATCTTCCATTTCTTTAAACTTGGTGAACTAAGAACAGGACAGATTGACCTATGCGATTGGACAGGCCGACTGGTTCAACCTTGCGATTGAAGGATGCAAATGGCTTCAATCGTGCGATTGGATTTAGTCGTGCGATTGAACTAGACGAATGACGTCAACCGAATGGAAAACTTCAACCGTGCGAATGAGTTTAGTCGTGCGATTGAACTATATGAATGGAGTTCAGTCATACGATTGGGCCAATCGTGCGATTGACGCTCCTACTATGGAAAAAAAATCGAATTTTTGAACACTTGACTCAAAATTACGAATTTTCAAGAACCCTAATTTGCCGTATGGGAACAAGTCGAAACTTTGACACAAAAACTCTGACAAAACCAAGTTTTGAAGCGAAAAAGTGTATCTTTTGAATAAAACGTTAGTTTTGACACCAAAACCAATTGAATCCACACAAAATCACAAGCCTAAGCTCTGATACCACTTGTTAGGACCGATTTCGTACGGAGTACTAACGGATTCTATGTGATATCGAATCAAATAGTGCGGAATCCTATTTGATTGGTGATCCAATCAGTGAGAACGAATATCATGATTAATCCAACAATGAAACAAACGTTAAGAACGAATGAGAATTGATTAGAAACGAACTATGAACTTGGATTGACGACTTGGTAAGCTCTGGACGGCTAGGGTATGTAGGTATTCAAAGTCTTTTGTTATTCCACGAATTACGTGGTATTTATAGGCTTTCTGTCTTCATTCGTACGACTGAACCATTAGCATGGTTCAGTCATGCGACTGAATCATGCGATTGACTCATACGATTGACTCATACGCATGACTAAAGGTTCAGTTGTGCAACTGACTCAATCTTTTGTCTCAGTCGTGCAACTGATCCAGCCTTCTGGTTCAGTCGTGAGACTACTCCATAAGCATGATATATTCATGCGTATGGTCCATTAGCATGAACTATCACATGAATAAGTTAAACATACTTCTAAGTTCTTATTGACTTAGAACCATGCAGAACAACATCAAACCTATATAATTAGTTCATACACGTGCAACACATTCAATATAATGATATCATGACATAATCAAACATAAATTAACATCATAATGCACTTCATATATCATTCATTCAATTCATTACATCGATTACATATATATAAGACATGAAAGACTTTTACATTTCAGAACATAAACTAGGTACATCAATATGTATCAACACCCTGTAGTTTGCACAACATTGCGCATCTCATTTTTTCTTATATATGAGGACTATGACACTGCTTCTCCACTGCTCTGGTCTTGAAGATAGTGTTGAATAAGTCTGTTAACCATTGCAGGCCCTCATCTCCCGGGAACTTCCACACTTCAATCGGTATGTTGTCTGGCCCCACCACCTTAGCCCTTCCTATTTTCTTTAGAGCTCTCGTAAGTTCATCGACTGTGATGCTTCTATAATAACATTTGTTTTGTTGCATTGTTTGAGTTGTTTTATCGATCTCAGTTTGTTGATTAGGGTTCTTTATGTTGAAAAGGTTATCGAAGTAAGTTTTCCATCTCACCTTGATGTCTTTCTCCTTCACCAAGACCTTTCCATCCGCAGCCTTTATAAACTTCACCATTCTCAAGTCATGTCTTCTACTTTCTCTTGCCTTGGCAATCTTAAACATGTCATACTCTCCTTCTTTCATCTCTAATCGCTTATACATCCTCTCATACGCCGTGTTCTTTGCCTCTAACATAAACTTTTTCGCTTCTCGTTTAGCATCCTTGTATTTATCCTTTAGCTCTACGCTTTCTTCCTCATTATTATAGTGTAAAAGCTCTCTAAAACTTTGTTGTTTAATTCTTATCTTCTCCTATACATTTTTGTTCCACCACCAGGATTCCTTATTGCCGACTGTCCTTTTGTTGTAACTCCAAGAGTTTCTTTAGCTGCTTGAATGACTCTAGTTGCCATAGCCTTCCACTTTTGGTTTACGTCTTCCTGTGGCCCAGTCTGGCTTATTGGTATAACCTTATCTCTAAAGATGGTAATCTTTTCATCTTTGAGCTGGCTCCATCTAATCGTAGGTCTAATTCTATTAGTTGGTTGGACAATTTCTCTCTCCACATGTATATCCGCCACGAACATATGATGTTGAGTCACTACTGTCTCTCCCGGGATTGCCTTACAGTCATTCCACGAGCTACGGTCTTCTCTCCTCATCAGCAAATAGTCTATCTGCGTGTGTCTCCCGCCGCTGCTAAACGTGATTAGATGCGAGTCTCTTTTTTTTTAAATGAATTTATGATGCCTAGGTCATGTGCTAATGCAAAGTCAAGAAGCTCTTTACCGCCGTCATTCCTAAGACCATACCCAAAGCCTCCATGCACCAATGGGAAGTGATCATTATCTTTACCGATATGCCCATTAAAATCTCCTCCTATGCATATTTTTTCTTCTCTAGGTATGTCTCTCATAACGTGATCTAAACTCTCCCAGAACTTATTTCTTTTCATTCCCCTAATCCAACATGTGGTGCATACGCACTAACTACTGCCACTACTTCATCCCCTATTACTATTCTTAACAACATAATTCTATCATCATATCTTCTCACCTCCACTAAATTATCTTGAAGTTCTTTAGCAACTAGAAAATCTACTCCAATTTTTTGTTCCATCTGACCCTGAATACCATAGTTTATAACCATTACACTTTTTTGCTCTCCCACCCCACCATCTAGTCTCCTGAAGACACACTATCTGAACCCCACGTCACTTCAGTACATCAATTAACTCTAATAACTTACTAGTTAGGGTTCCTACATTCCACGATGCCACTCGTAATCTATAACCCTTTTTCCCTGTAGTTGCACCTCTTGTCACCAAACATAATCTCGGGGCAGCATAATGGCTTCTACTATCTATTTTTCCATGAATACAACCACAATTCATGGAAAACACTTTAAAATAGAAGTGCAACACTAGTAATGCACAATCAAAGCAGTCACTCACACGAGGTCAACAATACACATGCGACACACAATCAAATCAAGAAGCAGAAATATATCAAATCACAAGAAAGTAGTAATAGCACAAGAATAGGGGATGACTCTCCCTATTTAAAACTAGAATGCTGGTACCCCTAACCCAGCCAAACAATCTAAACGAAATATACGTAAAGGTGACTAAAAGCAGATATGAAAACCCGAGATGGAACGATCTCACCAAATGTACACCCAAGTTAGGGTTCTTCTATTAGGCTGCAGGTATGTGTATGGGTTCACGATGGCAGGTGGGAGGCGGCTGGGGTCTGCTGGTGTACGGGTTGTGATAGAAGTTGTATTGATTGGCGGTGGTCGGCTGGTGGCAGGTGGGCGGCGGCTATGATGGGTGGTGCAACATGGTGTGGGTTGATCTCGGGGAGGGCGGTGACGGTAGGTGGGAGTCGGCTGTGGTGGGTGGGTGGTGCGACGGGGTGGCTGCACCGGTAAGGTGGCTGCACTAGGTCTTGGTGGCTGTGGTAGGTAGGTGGTGCTACGGGGGGGGGGGGTGCTACGAGGAGGAGGCGATGAGGTGGCGTCGTCGGTAAGGTGGCTGCGGTAGGTGGCTGTGGTAGGTCTTGGTGGCCGCGGTAGGTGCTGCAGTAGGTGGTTACGGTAGGTGGGTGGTGGTCTTGGTAGTCGCCGGCCGTTGGTGGTCTTGGTGGTGGAGGTGGCTGGCCGTTGGTGGTCTTGGTGGTGGTGGTGGTGGCTGGCTGTGACGAGATGGGGTGAGGGTGGGGAGGCGGTGGTGGCTAGCAGTGAAGGATGGGGAGGTGGCTGCGGTAGGTGACCTAGGGGGGGTCGCCGGCCGTTGGTGGTCTTGGCGGTGATGGTGGCTGGCTGTGACGGGGTGGGGTGGGGGGGAGGCGGTTGTAGTTAGCGGTGAAGGGATGGGGAGGTGGCTGCGGCAGGTGGCAGGGGGGGTCGTCGGCCGTTGGTGGTCTTGGTGGTGGTGGTGGCTGGTTGTGACGGGATGTGGTGGGAGGTGGGGAGGCGATGGTGGCTAGCGGTGAAGGGATGGGGAGGTGGTTGCGGTAGGTGGTTGCGGTAGGTGGTTGCGGTAGGTGGGTGGTGCGACCGGGACCGGTGGCGGTTGAGCCGGTGAGCCGGTGACCGGTGGGTGGTGCGACCGGGACCGGTGATGGTGGTGACCGGTGATAGTCGGAAAAACTAATATTTTATTAAATTGTTGCATATTGTTATGATTAATTACAAATCAAGTCAAATTTAGAAAACCAAACATTTGAACTCATTTTGCTACAAAACTATATGACCCATATTCTAGGATTTGATCCTCTCATTTAATAATATTTAGTATCTATTCCTGTAAGCATGATGACTCCATAATTTGAATCAGTTAACATTTGTTACATATTCTCTCAACATGAGCCGAACCAACCAATCTTTAAAACATTAAACATGTTTCTGTTGCATTCATGCTTAGCAGGAACTCCTAACTATAAATAAACAAATTAACATTGCCATAAATAAAGTGATGGAAGGCCAACCGAATCAAACAGATAAACTGGTTCGTTGAGATTTCATATGTTGTAAGATTTTTGTTGTTTTAAACCATAAGGTATGTACGATCTCTTGTGATTTTCATGCACTACATCACACACCAAATATACATAACACTTAATAAAGGTATGTTTTAATTCAACAACAAAATCTTGAATCATCGTATAACTAAAAGTATGATCTAGAATCATCAGTAATTATAACTATAATCTTGAATCATGAGATAATCAACCTATAATTTTTAATAATCAGATAATTCAAAAGCACGTAACTTTGAATCATTACTTATTAGATACTCAAAAGCATAATCTTCAAACAGATAATTAAAAACATAATCTTTAGTTAGACAATTTAAGATAGTCTAACTTTTAATCATAAGATAATATAAATTTTAAAAGCATAATCTTCAATATATCAAAAACGTAATCTTCAACAATCATATCTTCAATCATCAGATAAGCAAAACAATAATATAGACATCAAGTCAAGTTCTAAAATACAATCCCATCACCCTATATGAACCAGTAATGATATGAAAACAGTTACCTTTAGGCCTTGAATAAGGGTTTTGTCATCACATCCACGGGCTAAAAATCTTTACCAGCAAAATTCAAATGATCACCTTGAAACAAAACCTCAATCAAGTATGATGTATCTAAACACCCTTCTTAGTAGTTGGTTCAAATTAACTTGTGATGAAAAAAATCAAATGATCACCTTGAAACCTCAATCAAGTGTGATGTATAAAAAAATAAAATGGAAAAACACATCTAGACAATAAAGAAAACGGAATCATGGCATTGTGTTGAATAATTGGTAAAAGTTATTTAGTGCAGCAATGAGCAAATATTGATACCCATAATAATCATATAAAATGAGCAAATATTAATACACAAGATTAAATACCAGCAGCTTACCTGCCCTGGTCATCACCTAACCGCAAGGATGATATGCTAACTTCAACAGATTTGTCATCAAAGGAGGCATCTTGCAAAAATAGGATTACACCATAAAATTTTGTCACCAACTATTTACTGAAATTAATGAACTAAACTGAAAGCTACCTCACAATCTCGATTAAGGATACCATGGCCCTCTTCATTTTCTTATCAAACTCCTCTGCTCTTATCAAAAGCTTTCATAATTGTACTGTAATGAGTTAAGGTTTGTTGAAAAGGATCACAAATAAATTAGTAAAAAAAGATGAAACAAACAAACAAACATAGACGATATATCCCACTAAAAAACACTAAAAGCAAGGTATAGTAAGGGTAGGTAATGACGAGTCTTTCTCTATCTTGAAAGATAGAAAAAACAACAACATGATGAATCGTCAAGGAAAGCATAAAACCCGAAAAGTAATGGATCAAAAATCAAAGATGAATCAAATAGCAATACAGTATAGTGATTAAAAACATGTACAGATGGTTCAATCATTTGAAGAGGAAGACGATCTAACAGCTCAAACACACATAAATATGAATAAAACATGAACAAATGGTTCAATCATTTGAAAAATGAAGCATAAACGTTAGGATAAGAAACCTGATGAAGACAATGATTCGATAACGTATCCGGTCAACAAAATCTTCAAATGAAAACACCAATGGTGTGATTTAGAGGCTGTTTGGGATTGCTTTTTTAAAACACCTTTTGACTTTTGGAGGGGTGAAAAGACCAAAATGCCCCTCCAAAAGTGTTTTAAAAAAGCAATCCCAAACAGCCTCTTACAATCGAAAGAGATGAGGAGAAAGCATAGACAAATGGCGATTATGTTTAGGAGATTTAGGGTTTATATTCGGTGTATAAAAATATATATGATCCATATGAAAACGGGTTGTATTTGAACCGGACCAAGGATCCGCGTGTTTTTAATAAAATGATGTATTGGAGAGGTGGTCTATGTTGCTGACACATGGCATCAAGAAGGCTTTATAGGGTGCCATGTGGCATATTATATGTTTGTTTATTAGAATAGATAGGTTTTTTCTTCTATTTATCGTTCTTTCATATTATATGTTTGTTTATTAGAATAGATAGGTTTTTCTTCTATTTATGTTCTTTCACTATTAATGGCATTTTAAAAGGGTGTGGGTTGTTATATAAACACCCTGTTTTCTCTCTCTCTTCATGTATCTATACGTATGTATAGAAAGAGATAGAGAGGTGAAAATAAATTGAGTGTACCAATAACATACCCCTTTTAAAATTGTATAAAATGTCTTCTCCAATGATTAAAAAGTCCAAGTATTCTCTATGAAAAATTCTTTTACGTCTTCATTATACACAATCATTATCTTCGACTCATTGCCTAACGTATCCAATTGCAATATTACATACACTTGGATCTAAAAAAACAAATCTTTAATGATGAACCTTAATACTGTTATTTTTTGTCATACAATCATAACTTTCACTTTGTTCATTTTTTATACATGTATACTGGTTTATATGTTATTTCTCACTTATCAAACTACATTACTTAACAGGACATCATTAAAATCAAAAGTAATTTCATAAAGGATCTTAGCATATCACGTTGTGATTAATTATACGACTAGGGTTCGAGTGATTCGCATTCCGGCAAAAACTTACTTTATTTAGTTTATTTTAGTTGATAAGGAGGTATGATTCAAGTTATCCAATTGTTATCCTTAATCATTTGCATTTTTTAATTACAAGACATTATAATGCAGGGAATGCTAGACTTTTTATATTATAGCACTACTAATAGCATTCACACTATTGATCCATATCTTTAAATCATGTGAAAACTGAAAACTACTTATAAAAGACTATTTTCACTATACATTAGAGTCCTTTTCCTTATCCCTTTAATCATATATTTTGTGGGTTGCTACAGTAAAACCGGATCCATGCTTCTTCCGTATCTTTTTTTTCTCAACTAGTTTCAATCCTTCCCTCCCACATTTCCCCCCATCGTTTTGATCAAAAGACCCACACTCCAAATGTATTAGGTTGCAATTGCAGTAGATTAACACATAATCTTCATCATCACATAATCATTCATTGTGAGTTAGGAGAAGGTGTGATCCCAAGAGTTGAGTTTCACCACCATCGATCTATAATCGAAAAACTAGGCCAGCAACATTGGAGGATGGTTTCACGACTATATTGGTGTTGAGTCTTGCCACTGTCAATCTATAACCGCAAATCAGGTAAGCATAAACACCGATTGTTATTCTTCTTGTTTCTAGGGTTTCGTTTAGGATGAAATTGAGGGTTTGGGATGAAATTGAGGGGTTTGGGATGAAATTGAGGGGTTTGGGATGAAATTGAGGGGTTTGGGATGAAGTTAAGGGGTTTTCTTTAGGATGAAATTGAGGGGTTTCCTTTATGCATGTAGTACTACGATTGTAACTTATGAGTTAAATTCTTAGTTGGGCTTTAGCACCTTATCCATTTAGTTTTAAAGAAGAAGATGTATTCTCATGTTATTTGATCTTCTCATCTTTTACCAAAGATGCAATCCTTTTGTACATAATAATTAAAGACCATAGTTATAGATATGTTTATATTATGGCAGCTAGTTTCCCATTGTAGTAGGTAGTGAGATATGTTATCTACCAAATGCTTAAAATTATGTTGTTTTGCTATGGTTTTGCTTCAACCAAACGCTTAAAGTTATGTTGTTTTGCTTCAACCAAACGCTTAAAGTTATGTTATTTTGCTGCTGTTTTTTATGTTCTTTTGCTGCTGTTTTCGTGCTGTATTGCTGTATTTTTTAATGCTATTTTGCTGTTGTGTTTTGCTGCTGTATCATGCTGTTTTGTTGCTGTTTTTATGCTGTTTTGATGCAGTTTTCAATGCTATTTTGCTGCTGTTTTCGTGTTGTTTTGCTGTTGTTTTTCGTGCTATTTTGCTGCAGTTTTAAATGCTATTTAGCTGCTTTTTTCGTGCTGTTTGCTGCATTTTTTTATGCTATTTTGCTGTTGTGTTTTGTTGATGCTTCATGCTGTTTTTATACTGCTTTGCTGCAGTTTTGATGCTAGTTTTTTTATGTTGTTTTGCGCAGTCTTCATGCAATATGTGTATGTTAGTTTTAGTAATGTAGGATCTTATCATTTCAATTTGTTTGCTTAGTGATCATAAGACATGGATTCACAAGATCAAGAAATGTACTACACCAACCTTTTAAGCCAAGATGAATATCCTGTGAGCCTTGACGACTCTCCACCATTACCACCTAACAGTCCAACGAGTGTTAACAAATGCACGAGAGCAAGGGGTGTCAACTTCAGCCCTGAAGAAGACAAATTACTTGTCTCCGCATGGCTAAATTGTAGCCTAGATGCCATTCAAGGAACAGACCAAAAACACTCTCAACTTTGGGAGAAAATCTTTGAGTACTTTTAACAATATAAAGAAACAACAACCGAGCGAACAATAAAGTCTTTAATACGTCGATGGTCATGTATATAAAAGGCTACAAATAAGTTTTGTGCAAAACTAGCTCACGTAGAAGGCTTAAATCAAAGTGGTGTGACTGAGCACGATAAGGTATTAGCTCCACCCTCTTATTTTGAGCATAATTTATTTTCTATGTTATTTTTTATAATATATGTTTTTTTCTTTAAATGTAAGCTTGAGAAGGCGAAGATTATGTATAAATCACTAGAAAAGAGCAACTTTCAATTCGAGCATTGTTGGCACCTCTTAAAAGACCAACCTAAATGGATTTCACGCTCCACAAAAGATGTCCTAAAGAAAAAGAATTTTATCGACTTAAGGCTGGGAAGATGGAGTATGATAGGGAGAAAGAGCAAAGTAAATCCGCCAAAAGGATGAAAGATTGAGGCTTGAGGCTGAGAAACTAGAGCTTGCAAGGAAGGAATCAGATCAACGAATTATGATGATGGATGTGAGTGTCATGCCAGAAATGCAACGACTATATTTCGAGAAACTTCAAAGGGAAATCATCATGAGAGATGGCAATGCTTTAATTTGAAGGGCTTTTGAATCGTTATATTTTTAAGACCGGAGGCTTTTAAATGTTATATTTTGATGACCAAAGACTTTTGAACGTTTAGCATACTTGATGCTTATTTGTTTTTTGATTGATCTTTGGTCTTGTAATTGGTTGTAAATGCTAACATGTATTGATTCACATATACACATGTATAAAGTGTTATCATCTTTTGTATGTAAACATGTTTAATCCATTTTGGATTTGAAAGTTTTATTATTTGTTGTTTTTTAAGTCGACTAGTCCTCACCCGAACTAAAAAGACTATTAGACTGACATTTCTTGACCCGGATCCTTTCTTTAAAAATTTATTAAAAAACAATTTAAGAATAGAAATATAATAAGACAAAATAGATGGTGGTTAAGACAAATTCTTTTCTTCTTGGCTGACACGTTCAAGTTTCTTCACCGCCACAATGGATGAACCATTTAGTATCCCCTTGAATATAGAACCAAAGCTACCTCCTCAAAGTTCAACTGAGAGATTTTTGGTGGTTATTTGTAAATCTCTGTAGACAAATGCCCAACGATCCTTCCATTGTTGTTTTTCCAACCAATATCAGGTTCTTTCTACGGACTATGAGAAAAATCACACCCAAGATGAATACCACACATGCAACTGACCCGACACCAGCTCCCAGATTGGAATCCTTGTTCTTTCTATGACTATTGTTTATAAGACGTGGAAGATCTTTAAAAGCGATCTTGATGTAGAATGGAGATGCGAGTGGATATAGTCTTTCGAAATGAACGCAATTGATATGTTATTCAAATTTTCACGATTCCAAAGCTGACATACATTGGGGATATAAGTATATGCATTACAAGCATAATCATTTGAGCACAAACGTCTGCATTCTAATTCATCTAATTGCAGGGCTTCATTTTCAGGAACTGCAGAAAGAAATCCTGTTAGGACATAACTTAAGATGAACACAAATTTCTCTATTATAACACTACAAATTCATATCAATTTTCCTCACACACCTGCCAGAGATTGACCAGATTCTAATCACTCTATGATGTAGGCTCAAAACCATTCAAACAGTTACATGTTGGCAATATCTCCTGACTGCCAAAACTAAAAGGCCCACACATAGCTTTTATAAGACAATTTAGTTCTGGTCGTGACATATTCAGATTCCAACTGCCAGAGTATGCCAGCGGTAGAAATTATCCTGTGGCATCTATAATAAATCTTATCTCAGAAAGAGGATCGTATAAAGAATAGTTGATTCATAATTCTAGCCGAGAAATATTGGTAATCCAACTTGCATCAGAATAACCTTCAATAACACAAGGAAATCCAGAATAAGTTATTACTAGCGAATCTACTATGCTTTCTAACAACATAGGCTATATCAGGCCTAGTTCTAATCATGGCATACATAAGACTTCCAATAGCTATTGTATTCAAGTAGAGATACTGCAAAACCTTTATTAGGTAAAAGCTTAAGATTAGGATCTATAGAAGTGCTTACAGAAGAACAATATTTGAAGTTAGATTTCTTCAAAATCTTCTCAATATAATAAGATTGAGAAACTGTAAATATAATAAGATTGAGAAACTGTAATACCATTGTTTCCACGCTTGATCTTTACACCAATGATCACTTCACCCTCTCCCATGTCTTTCATAGCAAACTTAGATGACAAGAATTTTTTAATTTTATCAACTTCACTTTGGTCGGTACCAAAGATTAACATGTCATCTAAATATAAGCAAATTATAACTTCTTTACCAGAAGTATCAAACTTGCTATATATACACTTGTGTGCTTGGTTTAGCACAAAATCATTAAAAACACAACATCATCAAAGTTTTGATGCCATAGTTTTAGTGCTTGTTCAGGCCATATAAAGATTTATCAACATACACACATATAATATTAAAACTAAAGCGCTAGAAAAGTGGGGCACAAGTCCTAGCCTGGGTTCAAACTAGAGGTGTTCAAAAATATTCGAATTTCAAAACTGATTTCGAAAATCCAAAATTCAGATATTCAAAATTTCAGATTCGGATTGGATTTGGATAGTGACTTGAGAATTTTCGGATATCCAAATATCCAAAATATTTTTAAAAAAATTAAAAATATTAATATTAATTATATATTTCGGATATTTTCAGATATTTCGGGTATTTTAATAAAACCTTCGGATATCCGAAAAACATTTCAATAAAAATTATTATATTTTTATAAAATTTATTAAATAAAATTATTTTTTATCCTAAATTTCGGATTCGGATTTAGATAATTAAATCTACTATCTAAAATTTTCGGACTTCCGAATTTGAACAACCCTAGTTCAATGCCCCTTTTGGATCGGCATTGTATTGATCACAAACTTCATTATCAGTGCAACAACTTTAATCTTTTAAATTATTGCAAATCGAGTCACAAGTAAATGATGCAAAACTAGTTGAGTCTAGGATCTCGACAGTTAACATGAAGAAAATCAATATTTTGAAGCTTAACTTGGCAACTGATCACTATATAGTGTGTGTATTAATTGTTTGTGTGATACTGACATACACAATGGTGACATAAACACCATTTTGTGGTTCAATGTCGATCACTAATCACTTAAAAAGTAGAAAATTTAGGGAAACTATAAGATATTAGGGTTTATCGTATAAGCCAACGGGTCTACTTGGGTTTCTAAGGGTTTTTTTATAATCTTTATAAATTATAACCTAATATTTAATAATATTCATTCGGTATTTTACCAACAGATCCATTGGACCTTTGTTCGTATTTAAAATGGTTGAGGGTTTAAGTCACTTTTTATCCTCATTTTTTTCTAATAGAACTCCACTTAAAATGAAGACTATACATCAAACTAAATAGACAATGATCACAAAACTTCAAGATCACCAACAACTAATTTAGTCTTTTACATTGTTGCAAAGTCACCGGTAGATGATACAAATAATCATTAATATGAATTGATCTTAATGTAACCAAGAGGTTGACTCTTACAACTACTGCCATCAATATTGCCTCCCTAACGGGGATGTTAAAAAAGAACACCATAGTAATCATCATTGTAAGATTTTTGTTGACGTCTTCAATACCTATAATATATTGCTACCATTGAACGTCATCAAAAAAATCTGAGCACAAATCTGACAGGGAGAATAAAGGGAGGGGTTATTGTGTGTATTCTTTTTTTTTGTGTATCTCAATCCTGCTTACCTTGTATTTATAGTGTTTGCCTGCTGTAACCGTGCACTGATTTACAGGGATTATTACCCAGCAAATCCGTTACCTTTTATGTTCTCCGACCGTTATTGAATTATCGGTTAGGATTGGGGGGGCGATGTAATTAAATGTGAGGCCTGTATCCTGCTGGCTTACCCATTGCGCCCGTATGGGCTAGGCTCGCGGGTTCGGGTATCCGGTTTTGTGTGTTATTTGTACTCTACGTCTACAAGTCCCCCTAGTCTAGGTTGTTAATATTTAACATGCTAGACTAAACATTCCTTTGTAGGGTATGATGACCTTATCCTGTGCATTTATGAGACGCGGCCACGTGGCTGCGCGGTTCGTCCTGTGTCTGGTGCGACCATGTAGTGGAATCGTCATTATCCTTCCTGTCAACAGGTGATACTGCTTTCTCATAGGTTCATTTTGAAAAAGTTCCTCAATCGTCTTGTCTCCTTTTGGGGGGTATTTAATGCGCCAGGAGAAAGAAAATACCTATAAAAGACGGGGGAATGTCCTGGTTTGTTTCAATTCCTCCAAAACTCTAAAACTTTCCCCAGTCGTCTCGTCTTCTTCTGCTTCCTAACAATGTCAAAAAAATCTTCCTCTTCCGCTCGTGAGAAACTTAAGGTCGTCAAGGTTCCGAGTCGGATCCTTATGATCGTAACATCTGCCCGGTCAAGTTCTCCGAGCAGGAGTTCAACAGGCTGGTGAATCGGTACCAGATTTATCCTCTATAGGAGCCACAACTTCCGAACCTTAACGATACTTCCCTCGATGCTCCTACCGGAAGATGACCATTTATGCCAACTTCTTCACCCGTACCACTTCCGTCTTCCCATTACCATGTTTACCCTAAAACCTTCTTCAGTTCTACCGCATGCATTTGACCCAGGTTCATCCATGGGTATGTGTCGCATTACTCATTTTGAGTTCTGTTGTCGCGCCCTTCAGATCAAACCAGGGGTCAAACTTTTTATAGTCTTCTATGAGATTACCTGGAAGGGCGACTGGTTTTCGTTCCGAAGCGCCATGGTGTGGCTCCTCATGCTGATGAAGTTCCATCCAAGTTTCAAGGGGTGGAAGAGCAAATTTTTCTATATCCGGGAGGATGTGGTTCCGTGAGGATGTGGTTCCGTAGGCCATGCACTATAGGGAGGCCACGGAGATGCTTGTGGACACTACTCCAAAGAAGGAGGAGTTCAAGTCAAATCCCGATTATCAACTCCTCTCCCGGGAACCGGCCCCGTTCTGTGATCTTCCGGAGCACGCCTTGGTCGGGTCAGCATGAGCCGCATCTTGGCTCGTCATCACAAGATTCCTATTTATACCATCAGGGATAAAGGTTAGTATCTTTCTCATTTTTCTCCTGTTGTTTTGGTGTTGTCATTCGTCTAACATGTGTTCCCATGTCTTTTCAGTCATGAGCTTTTTCCAGGTGCTTTTCCCGGAGCGGTTTCCAGTTAACCCCGACGCTACTTGATGTTAAGACCGGAGAGGCCCCCATCCTGGATTAGACGGTGGGGAATTTTGCTCTTCCTTCCCTTTCTAGGTCGTCCGGGGGTTCCTTGTGACATCCGTCACCAAAAGGTCCATCATCATATGTAATATTTGTTAGCTTTCTTGAATACTCAACATTAGCTTATAATCAAGTTGCCATAGTTCAAACTTTGTTTCCCTATTTATGTGTGTTATGTTAGGTGTGCATAAATACTCAAACCCTAAAAGCCTAATAACGTTCCACTCAGTATATAATTCCCTTGCTTCATTAAGTAATCAAGAAAACACTAGCATACAAAAGTTGTTTACTATTAATATCACGAACATTATCATCACCACTGCTATCATTTATCATCATAATTACCCAAGGTCACGGATTATTATTAGTGCCCAGTTACTATTATCATAATCATTAATATTGTTATAATCATTATTAGAACTGTGTTTAGTAACATTACTAGTATGGTTATTATAATTACTATCATTAACACCAACAATATAATTAACATGATTACTATTAACCCACTAGCGTTAAAATATACTTAACCAAGTTAAGCGACCCAAATTGTAATTAACGAAACTTAAAGATCTAAGTGCCTTGGAAGTTCAGGGACTAAAATCGCCAAACCCCTAAACTTGAAAAGGGTATAAAATCCCCTTTTCTTTTTCACAGCCATCACAACCAAACCCTAACCACCACCGGTCGCCCTCCCTGCTTTCCGACCCATTCTCGTGATTTCTCCGGCAAGCCGACGCCACAGCCGTCCCCTTTGACATTCCACAGGTAGACAACCTTGGTTGTCCTCTTTCCTCGTCATTTCTGTCCTTTTTCGCCTTGATTCGGGTGCTCGGGACCAACCGAGCATATGAGGTCGTGAGGTCGCGTGTAGTGTCTTTCTCCGCGTCCTTCTTGCTTGTGTGTGCGGAATGTTTTTCTGGATACGTTGATGGTGCGAATCGGGTGCACACAACAGGCGAAGGCTGGCCTGCACCTACTGCAGTCGCGATTCTGCACAGACGTCTGAGTCTGTCATGCGACTGAGTAGTGCGACTGGTTGTGTCGTACGATTGGGTCATGCGGCTGAGTGTGTCGTGCGACTGAGTTATGCGATTGAGTGTATGTATGCGATTGAGTCAATGCGGATGAGGGTACGAACGCAATTGAGTCATGCGATTGTGTGTGTCGTGCGATTAAGTCTATGCGGATGAATGTGTGCGATTGTACGTGTATCGCACGACTGAATGTTGAGTCGCACGAGTGAAGGTTCATTCGTACGAATGAAGCTGATTCGTACGAATGGAGGTTGATTCGTGCGGATGGAGCGTTGAGTCGTGCGTCTGGTCCTGTCGTGCGACTGAGGTTATCTGTGTCTGTATTTCCTTCTTGTGCGAGGCGTATGTATGTCATGTGATGTTAAGGTGACATCGACACGGTTGTCATTGCTAATGACAATATTAAAGTTAACACTATCAAACTACTAATGCTATCACAAATCAAATCAACTTTAACATTTTACAATTATCAAGAACTAATTTATAACCACTAATATCTACTAAGTACTTCTCTAATAACAATGAAACCTTTTACACTAATTCCACCTGCAATGGCGACGATTCTAAGTACTGGATCTGCATAAGACCTAATACGTATGTCTGCTTGTGTGCATTCCGCTCGACCAAACCGATACAACCCGAACTGACCGAACATTACTATTTTTATTAAACGTATCATTAACGCTTAAGGATAACTGTTAATAGGTGTCTGACTTTTATTGCATGCAACATTTGGAACTTGATCATCCATACCTACCATCAAACAAGTGAGTTTCGTGGCCCCTTTTTATGCTTATTCAATACTTAAATCATTTACAAAAATGGGGGAAAAGTATGCTCACCCATTTTTATGCTGTACAACTTACATTCTTGGAATCAACGTGTTACTGTTTTGTGAGTACTTATTTGATACATACATGAGTCGCTATGTGGTACTTTCTTTACAACCATTTAATTCCGGTGTTGGAACCGACGGATAAGTATTGATAGTACTACTGGGTTGACACCCCCACCCTTGTTTGTTGGTATACTAGTTGGTACCAACAGTGGCCAGGAACGGGCCCTTGGGTGAATATATTCTGACAAGATTCTGTGTGTACGTCATTAGGTTTGGTTGTAAAGCTCATGGTTATGTGATTTTGCTTACTTATAACTGTATATATGGAATTCCACAAAACTATTATGCAGCATCAATTTACTCACTACTTAAACCTGTGAGCTCACCAACAATTTTGTTGACCATTTTGAGCATATATTTTCAAGTGACAATGCTAATTGAAGATCTAGGTGTGCTGCCTTAGTGGAGACCCTAGGATGCATTTGAGACTATACAATAGTTGACAAATATTCTTTTAAAACATTGTTGGTCTGATTACATACAATTATTCTTTTGAACACTTGTTCCCGGGTTGTGGGAATTACATTACAATGATATTATTTTTTATTATGTGAATCATTTACAAGTTTATGTTTATGGCTATGTTGTCGTGAATATTGACTAAACACGACACAAGTCTCCTTTGTGTCGGGTGTCGTCATGACACGCTTTATCATCAATTACATATATTGCATCTCTATTGTTAACAATGTGTTATGACGATCCCGTCTCGTTACATCCCCGTATTTCCGCTCTCAGCGGGGGTGAGACATTCCTCTTCCAAGGGCCGGGCTGAGGTCGCTGCTACTGAAGTGAGGCGAAGTCGGAGCGGGAGAGCTGGATAAAGAAGGCCTAGGTCCCAAGTCTCAGGGGCAGGTGGATCTTGACTCTGATGTGGAGGAGGTCCCCCCTGAGACAGCTTTGACGAGGCGGAAGCGGCCGGATGTGGCCCCGGCTATTACTGTTGAGCCTCGGCAGGCCAAAAAGAGTGTGGCCTTCAAGATTTCATCCCTCCATCAAAGTGTCGCAAGATGAGTGACAGGGTGGAGTCTTTGGCCAAACAACCGGTCTCCTCTTCTTTTCCCCGTTCCGCTGATATGCTCTCATTATTTTCTCTGTCGGTTTGGTTGTGGTTAATGTTGACCGTGTTTCCTTTCTTTGTAGGCCTGGTCCCGTCTCCTCCTGGAGATACTCCAGCAAAAACTTGGTTGGAGGATTTGGAGCGCCATATGGGCGGCGAGCTGGGTGAAGCTAGTATCGCATCTGACTCTGTTGCCCCGGAGGGGGTGACCCTCCTCGTGCCGAGGTACCTCCTTTTGACTCTATTCCTGGTGGTGGGGTAGCCTCTCCTGGTCATTCAAGTTCTTCTATGATAAAGGAGGGGTTATCTGCCAGGGTAGGGAGTTCTCATTCGTTGCCTTTGACTAGGCAGGTTAACCATGCGGCGACTAAGTACGTCCCTGCTTGGAACATCACCCATTCTTCCCGCCTGGTGAACCCTGAGGTATGTCAAGATTTCCTGGGCTGAAAGGGAATTCCGACTAAACTCGGATCATGAGACCTTGTCCAACTTCTCCGCGGTCTGCCTGGATGGCGTGTTCTCAACTATACCGGTGATATGCCGCTAGTGAGAGCTTCAACACCAGTATATCGAGAGGATCCAGGGGAGGGAGAGGGCGGACAAGATTGAGATGGCCTGGTTGAAGGCCCGGGCGACAGAGTTGGAGGAAGAGAATAGCCAGTTGTTGCACCGGATCCTCGAGCTTCAATCCAAGTATGGGCAAGGCCGAAAAACCTTTGAGGAGGCTTATGAGAGGAGCAATAAGTTGCTGAAGGAGCAATAAGTTGCTGAAAGAGAGGGCGGACACCATCAAGAGTCTGTCCAAGGAGGTGGGTAAATTGAAAGGCATGTTGGTTGACTGAGAAGACCAGGTTGCTTCCATGTCCTTGAACAGGGATGGGCTGCGGCAGGAACGTGACCTGCTTCAGGCTACCCAGGTAACATCCTTATCATATTGCTTTGTGCATTGTTGTTCTTTCGGTTCGTTCCTAACCATCTTTTGGTTGTAGGTTTTGATGGAGACCCGGGTAGCTAAGTCCGAGGCCGATCATCGGTGGTTGTTGTCCGAAGGCATTCTGAATACTATCGAGGCTATCTGTGATAGTGATGACTTTATGGACGCGGTCACCCGGATGTTACATGTGCGAAGGTGGCAGAATGCCAGGAGGGGCTGGTGGAGGGATTCAACCTTCACCGAGATGGAGGGGTCATTGAGTCATCACCCCTGTATGATGTGATGCTGTCCCAAAATTCATAGCTGCCAGCGATGCTTTTGACGAGCTTCGTCTCCCCGTCCTGGATGTTGTGGTGAGTGTGCGGTGAAGGGTGAGTGTTGGTACACATGTCCCCAGTTCTAGTCTAGTGAGCTTAAATGTTATAGAACTTCTTCTTGTAACACATATGTAATGTTTGATTATTATAATAAGAATCTCATCCTTTATGTGTATGGTTGTTTACAAGTTATATCTATTATATTATTTATTGTTACACGCATATATGACAATGTTATATAGGTTTACAGTTGTTAGATATAGTTCTGAACCATTAAAGGCTCAAGAATGTGTTTAACTAAGTATCCTGATTCAGTCGCATGACTGGACCATGCGAGTGATTCAGTCGCATTACTGGACCATGCGAGTGGTACAATCGCATGATTGAACCAGGTGATTGAGCGAATCGCTCGATTGAGTCACAAAACTGACTCAATCATACGAATGAACCAGTCGTATGACTCAGTCGCACGACTGAGCCAGTCGTAAGGCTCAGTGGTACGAGTGAGAGCTGTAACCTATAAATACCACTTAATTCGTGGAAAAACACGACACTTCGAATACTTGAAACCCTAGTCGACCCAGAGCGTCCAGTTCGTCCATTCCAACTTCATAGAACGTTTCAGATCATTCCTAGTTCATTCTTAATGTTTCTAATCGTTAGTTTTGATCTGGTTAACGTTTTCCCTGATTGGATCACCAATCAAATACGATTCCACACTATTTGATCTGGTATAATGAAGAATCAGTTAGTACTCCGTACGTACACGGTCCTAACAAGTGGTATCAGAGCAAAGGCTCTTGATTCTTCGTGGATTCAATCAAGTTTTTGGTAAAGTCAACGTTTTACGTGAAAAGATCCAATCTTTCTGCTAAAAAATCAAGTATTTACGTGTGCATGTTCTGCAAAATCAGTGTTTTTCGACTTACAGCCGTCTAGGGTGTCAAAACTTGCGTTTTAGGTCAAAAGTTGCAAAAACCTCGATTTCAGCAGTCTCAGTCGCACGATTATCTCAATCGTACGATTGAAGTCCAGTCGCCTGTTCATTCGCCCGATTGAGTCAGTCACCTAGTCCAATTGACCGATTGAGTCAGTCGCCCAGTTCAGTCGCACATTTGAGTCAGTTGGCCTGTTCAGTCACCCAAGTGTCTCAGTCGCCTGTTCAATCGCACGGTTGAGTTCAATCGCATACTGTTAGTGTCAATCGCATCCTAGTCGTACTCCCCAATCGCATTAATAGTTTTGTTTTCAAGTTTAAGTTAACTTCATTATGGACTCCGAAAATTTCGTGTTCTCAGCAGGGAAAGACTCAAGGATCCAGAACTTACTGCTACTGGAAAATGAGATTGGTAACCACAATAAGCCACCTAAGCTTCTGTCTATTGATGAGTTCCCGCAGTGGAAGCAGAGGTTTGAGATTCATCTCAATGGCGTGGATACTAATCTTTGGAACGCTATTGAAACTGGTTACACTATGCCAGTTGGTGCTGATGGTTTGCCATTAACGTTGAGTGGAATGACTGATGCTCAAAAGACTGCCTATAATGCTGAAAAGAAAGCTTACGCGATGCTCACCCAGTCTATTCCTAAAGAGATCTTCCATCAGTATTCTGATCAGAAACAAAGTAAGAGATTCTGGAAAGCTCTCGAGAAAAGATATGAAGGGAGCTCAACTCTGAAGTCTTTGAAGGCCAAAGCGCTTAAAAAGGAGTTTGATAATTTTTCTTCTATTGGGAATGAGAGCTTGGACGACATTATTGACCGCTTCTATCATCTGATGAGTGAACTTCACACTCATGGGTAACCACGTCTAAAGAAGAAAAGGTCTCTAGTTTGGCTGATGGTCTTCCAGAAAAATGGGATTCATTTATTTCCACCTTGAGATACAATTCAGTTCTCGAGACTTTGGATATAAATGATTTTATCCTGAAACTGCGTGAGGAAGAGGTAAGACATAAGTATAAGGCAAAGAAGGGTTCTTATGCACAGGATCCTACACTCTACAATGTTACTCCTGCGTCTACCTCTACTTCCAAATCCTCCAGCGCTCCTCTGCAAACTGCTTTTGTGTCAAATGCATCATCATCTACTGATCAAGGCTCATCATCTGCTAGTGAGTCACATGGTGCATCTGGGGTTCTACAAAGTTCAACAGTTACTCAATCTACAAAGTTGATGACTGAAAATCTGGGAAAAGTAACTGTGGAAGTTGCAAAGGAACACATGGATCTACTTGCTGCAGTAGTTCACTCTTATGATGGGTTAGTGGCTGGTAAGATTGGAAACTGCCACCTAGCTGATGAAGACTACGAGCAGGTTAATGAGAACGAGCTGGAACGTATGGATATTATGTGGGCTCTTGCAAGTGCTGTACGAAGAGCTAAAAAATTTGTGAAGAAATAGGATAGAATCTCGTGGCTACAAAAGAAACTACCTTTGGGTTTGACAAGTCCAAAGTCACGTGCTTCAACTGTGGAGAAAAGGGCCACTTCAAGAGGGAATGTGTAAAGCCTAAGAAGACTGGGAACGGAAATCCATTCTCCTCGTTCAACAGGCAAGATAAGGATAAGAAGACAGCTCCAACAGGCAGTGAGTCCAAGGCTATGGTTGCTCAAGGCGATAAAGGACAGGATTGGTCTTTCCGATTCTTATCTGAAAGTGAAGCCAACATAGCATCTGTTAAGGACTTAAATGAAGACTCAACGAGTGAGGGGGAGAACTCAGCTGAGATTGATACTGCTGATTTGGAAGAGACTTTTGCTGCCGTTGATGAAATTGTAAAGAATGAGCTGAATGCTGAATCTGAAGCACAACCAGCGTCTCAGAATGCTTTCATGGCTGGAACGTCCTCATCTGCACAAGTAGAATCGAAAGACGAACTCTTTGATAGACATGTTTGTGTTGATTGTGAAAAATTTAGAGAAAGCATTGACTTAAAATTTGCTAGGTTATTAGATCACAATGATAACTTAGTAAATGACCTAAAATTGTGCACAGAGGCTAACAAAGTGTTAAAACAAAATAAGAACAGCTATAAGGAAAAGGTTGAAGCTTTAAAGAAACAATTAAAAGAGACTGAAGTTGTTGCACTCAACCAAGAGAATGATATTAAATTATATTTAAAGACCATTGAAGAAACTAAAAAGGATAAAGCAATTTTACAAGTTGAAAATGAGTGTTTAAAATAAAAACTTCATAGTCTTGCGAGCTCATCACATATTTTGAAAAACTTGATTAAACAGCGCAACAACGGGGAAGGTTTGGGATATAAAGTTGTGCCTCCACCACATGAGATCTTGTTAGACACCAAACAACGTCCAATCAATGATAACCCAATAAAGGATCATGTGGTAACAATACCTCTGGTCAGCGATCCGGACATAGCAGTTACCGCTACCCCTTCGATTTCTGACCAGAAAGCATCATCATCAGGCACAACTGGCACACAAATCACTGGCAAACGAGTGGAAGAGAATGTTCAAGCATCTCTTGGGTTGGGTCAAAAATCGACTACCACACAATCTAAGATTTCCAAAACAACTCAAGCTAAACCAGTGAAGCAAGATAATCACCAGTTTCTAAGACAAAACACAAATAATGCTAAACAAGTTAAATTTGTCAAGGGAGGTGAAAGTCTTAAAAGTGAGAACAAAAAGAAAGAACCTGAAGTTTACTCACCGCCCCACAAGAGATCTCCTAGCCCTGATGAATGGAGGTCCTGCTATACTTGTGGACAGCGCGGTCATATTTCTACAAAATGTCCTCGCTATCAGACTCCAAGAATTAAGGTTGAGCTGAACAACAAAGTTAATCTAGATTCAAAACAGCGATCTAAGACTCCTGTTAGATCGAAAACACCTATTAGGTCTATAACACCTTCTAGGTCGTTTTCGTCTCCTCCACGCCAAAGGCAACACAGACAAGTCACTTACAAGTCTGTGATGCCAGCGGCAAAACCTGTTTTGAATCTAAACCACATGCTCAAACTGTAAATCAGTCTAAGGTTTACCACAAACAATCATTTCATAGGGATGGGTTGTGGAAAGCCAAAACGACTGATGTGTCTGAAAGCAAGGACAAGCTGAAAGTTGAGATTCCACCCACTGATAAAGGACAGTGGGTCGAATTCATGATGGTTAATTCCTCTGGGAAACCTAAGCCAGTCAAGGATTGGATCCCCCTCCTTAACTGATTATTTTCTCTTATGTGCAGGTTGTCCGCTATAGTGCGTCTACAAATACATGGATCGTAGATAGCGGTGCTTCCAGGCACATGACGGGAAATAAGTCCCTCCTTTACAATATCAAACAAATTAAAGGGGGACACGTTTCCTTTGCTGGAAACAAAGGAGGATACATTACCGCTCAGGGAGAAGTAGGTAATGAAAAGGTAAGGTTCGACAAAGTCAACTTTGTTCAGCAATTAGAAAACAATCTGCTTTCTGTGTCTCAGATTTGTGACAAAGGCTTCAAAGTCATGTTTGACAATCAAAATTGCTACATTCTAAAGAAAGAAATGGATATTCCAAAGGAGCAGGTATTAATGTCCGTATCTAGATATAATGACTTGTATGTTCTAGATATGTCTAATGATTCTACTAGTGCTTCTACTGTTCAATGTTTCTTATCCAAAGCTACAGAGAAGGACTCCATTTCGTGGCACAGAAGAATGGGACACATTAATCATAGGAAGATGAATCATCTGATTCATAACAACTTAGTTGATGGAGTTCCTGTCAAGAACTTCAAGCTTCCTAATTTATGTGTCTCATGCAAGAAAGGAAAGCAAACCAGGAAATCTCACATGACCAAGAATGTCAATTCTATCAAGATGCCCCTGGAGCTCCTGTACATGGATCTTTTCGGTCCAGTCAGCACGAAGAGTATCGCTGGTGACTGGTACTGCTTCGTAGTCACTGATGACTACTCACGATTCTCGTGGGTGATGTTTCTGAAAGCAAAGTCAGAAACCTTTGAGTCATTCAAAGTGTTGGTCACCACTCTGGAATCACTTTACAAACTGAAGGTGAGAAAGATTCGCTCAGATAATGGAACCGAGTTTAAGAATCAGTGGATGGATGCTTTCTGCAAAGAAAATGGAATTGTTCATCAATTCACCTCTGCATACACACCACAGATGAATGGAGTAGCTGAGCGAAAGAACAGGAGTCTGATCGAGACCGCCAGGACTATATCGGCAGACTCAAAACTGCCAGTGCAGTTCTGGAACGAATCTGTAGCCAATGCCTGCTACACACTCAATCGTGTGTCAGTAGTGAAGAGGCATGGGAAGACTTGCTATGAGTTACTACAGAAGCGTAAACCAAACTTGGAGTATTTGGAACCTTTCGGTGCTCCTTGTACGCTTCTGAAGAAAACTCAAGAAGGCAAGTTTAATGAAAAGGCAGATCAGGGGATCTTTCTGGGATACAGTATACCCGACAAACGAGTTTACAACAACTCTACTGGTCAGGTAGAAGTATGGTGCAACGTTGATGTTCAACGTTTCACTATCCCCCTGCTGGAAAAGGTCCATCGTCATTCTTTGACTACGATGGCTTTTTCAAATCATTCAAGCTTCCTCAGATAGATTCAGATGATGATATTGTTACTCAGATGATGCACGATGTTCTAAACTCACCGAATCTGGATACTAGCGATACAACTCCTGCAAGTGGTTCATCGGGATCTGCCTCAGCCGATCAGGATGATAGTGAGGACTCATCAGAGGATGAAGAAGCAACTGAACCAGTACAGTCACCTAATGTTGATCATGAAGGAAGCTCTTCAGCGGCTACACCCGCATCTGGAAATACAGACACTGAACCTCCAGTCACAACTATGGACTCTGAAGTTGTTGTTCCTACAACTCCCATGACTAGGATCAGTACGAGTCATCCGCCAGATGCTATCATTGGTGATCTCCACTCCGGCATGCAGACTATAAGTCAATTGTGCACTGCTGATTATGCTGAAGTAATGGAAAAGGGCTACGTAAATGATGGGGCTTACAGATGTTTTGTTTCTCAAATTGAACCCAAACACGTAAGTGATGCCCTTAAGGATGAAGCCTGGGTCAATGCTATGCAAGAGGAGTTGCTACAGTTCAAGAAACTTGGAGTGTGGACTCTTGTTCACTGCCCCAAAGGAGTCAAAGTCATTGGCACCAAATGGGTACTAAAGTGCAAGAAGGATGACCAGGGTGTTGTTATCAGAAACAAGGCATGGTTGGTTGTTCAGGGCTTTAGACAAGTCGAAGGAATCGACTACAATGAAGTCTTTGCTCCAGTAGCTAGAATGGAAGCTATTCGCATCTTTCTAGCATACGCCTCTTACATGAAGATCAAAGTCTATCAACTAGATGTTAAGAGTGCATTCTTGCATGGGGAAATCCATGAAGAGGTATATGTCAGTCAACCCGAAGGATTCGAAGATCCTTATCATTGGGACAGAGTCTTCAAGTTAGACAAGGCTCTGTATGGGCTATATCAGGCTCTTCGAGCTTGGTATGAAAAGCTCTCCACCCATCTGTTGAAACACGGCTTTCGCAGGGGTATGATTGACTGTACATTGTTCATCAAAGAAAAGGATGGTGATTTGCTTTTGGTACAGATCTAGGTGGATGACATAATCTTTGGTTCACGAAACGAAGAGTTATGTAAAGAGTTTGAATCTGTGATGAAGGCTGAGTTTGAGATGAGTGCCATGGGAGAAATGAAGTTCTTCTAGGATTACAGGTGGATCAAACACCTACCGGCATCTTTTTGCATCAAACTAAGTATGTCGGTGACATTCTTAGTCGCTTTGATATGGAAAATGTCACTGCAGCCGGTACCCCACTTGCCACAAATCATAATGTGGCTCCTGATGAGAATGGGGATTTGGTGGATGCCACCATGTATCGTAGGATGATCGGATCTCTTATGTACCTCACTGCCTCGCGTCCAGACATCATGTATGCCACATGTTTATGTTCCCGATATCAAGCGAAATTCAAAGTAAATCATCTGATTAGGGTGAAGAGGATTTTTCATTATCTGAAGGGTACTCTAACACTGGGGTTGTGGTATCCTCATGATGATGACTTTGAGCTAACGGCGTATAGTGACTCGGATTACGGAGGATGCAAAATGAATTACAAGTCTACGTCAGCAGGATGTCAATTTTTCGGGAGAAGATTGGTAACTTGGCAGTGCAAGAAGCAAACATCAGTTGCTCTATCTACCTGTGAAGCTGAATATGTTGCCGCCTCAAGCTGCTGCTCTCAAATCATTTGGATACAATAGCAAATGCGGGACTACGGTTTGCATTTCACCTCTACTCTTATATTTGTTGATAATTCTGCTGCAATTGCAGTAACTAAAAATCCGGTCCAACATCCTAAGACCAAACACATAGGCATAAAGAATCACTTCATACGCGATTGCTATGAAAAACACTTAATTGATGTGGTCAAAATAAACACGGATTTTCAACGCGCTGACCTCTACACCAAACCGTTTGATAAACCCAGATTTTTCTATCTATTAGAGGTCAACGGTGTCAAAAAGAAAAGTGACGTTATCTCAGAAGAAACAGATGCATAGCCCGACACTATGTCTGTCTTTCGTTTAATTTTATTTTTCTTTATTTTTAATTTCCTTGCGTTATAAAAATCCAAAAACACAAAAAGATTTTCTGTTTTAGAATTTTAGGGGGAGATTAGGTTAAATTCAGTATTTTATTTACTCAAAAAAAGGGGGAAGGGCAGATAATTCAAAAGGCAAAAGCAAAATAGACAAGACTGTAATTCTACACAATGGAAAGTGATAGTACACATGCGTGTAGTTACTTGGAACACCAAAAAGATTTTGCATTTTTTAAATTTTGTTATTCATCAATTCACAGGAATTTGTAAGTCAGAGGACTCTAAGTCTAACAAAATAGGGAAAATGATAGTACGCTTGTGTGTTACTGTAATTACACGGAGAAAGTTGATCTAGGGAAGTACTAGTTCACTATACGATGTGTCGGTAGATTCAACACAATAGACAAGTAGACGTCATTGGTGAACTTAATCTAAACTAATCGGTTCAATCAACTGTGGGTTCCCATCTTATCATTGGTTAACACAATCAGTTATTTCCAATAAGGGATGACGAGCAAATAAACGCCACCAAAGGTGTGCAAATGACCACAAAAAGAGCAAAGCATGAAAAAAATGAATACTAGCGCAATCAAGCTAATAACTTATGTTGTTGGTGCGTTATGTGCAAAAGAAAATAAAAAATGCTCTAACAAGAAGATAGGCTGTGTGCCTCTCTGCTGTGCGATGGCACTGACCTGAGGATAAGCATAACCTACATATTCTAGAATTCATTGTTGTTTGCCGCCTCTCTGCTGTGCAATGGCACTGACCTGAGGATTGGCTTCTCTTTGAATGGTCTAAGAATAGTCTCTTCTTGTGAAAATACCTATAGACCGCTCGAAAGTCCTTTAAGGAATGTTGATTACCATATAAGCGTGGGATCCACAAATGTTGTTTGAAATAATATAACTTAATTCATCACCAATGCGTGTCAAAAGTCTGTGTATGAATTTAAGTGGACAAGTATACTGACAAGCGTCGTGAAAGAACCGACTGAAGTTCACAATCAAAGTGTGTTATGTATCATATCAAGCATGATTCCCAGTTAGAACTTAGAAGTATCAGATGAATGAAAAACTGTGATATGCAAATATGTTAGTTTTAGTTTCGATAAATATAAAAGGTTCCAAGTAATTTAGTTTATGCCTGTATGATTCCATTTGAATCGGTCTTGAAAATGATGTTAATGCTAATAGGACTATCTACCCAACCCTAACAAAATACAAAAATATCTTCATTCTGTTACTTAGTTTAATGGTTTTACTTTAGTTGTTATGTGTGTCAGAGTCGGACTATGCTATGCTATTCGTTCTTGAAAACGTCACAAACTGAACTTAACGTTTAATCAATAATAACTTGTTTCTGAAAGGTTAAAAGGATCACATCTGAGGTGATCAGGTGGATAAATGGATCACGTCTGAGGTGATCAGCTGGATAAATGGATCACATCTGAGGTGATCAAACTATTTTATTAAAATGGTCATGTCTGAGATGATCAACTTGTTCATAACGTTTTATCTACTATTAAATGGAACTAAATGTCGTATGGTAAGATGGTTAAAATGTTCAACGATGGCCATTCGCATGACTGAATCAGAAGTATGATCCAGTCGTCCGATTGGAATATACGATTGAGTAAAGTCGCACGAATGGGCAGTGCGAATGAATCCAATCGAACGATTGGAGGTGACCGACTGTAACAGTCGTTTGGATGAACCTCAATCGCCAGATTGGAGATGAACGATTGGGTTAATCGCACAACTGAGACTCAGTCGCAAGACTGACCTATACGACTAGGCTCAGTCGCACGACTAACCTAAGCGACTAGGCTCAGTCGCCCGACTGGGATTTGCCCTAGTATAAATACAGGCCAAATCAGCATCAGTCGCGCACTCACCCAAATCGCCCCCTCTATACGCACGACCTAACGAACCGCTGCCAAAATTTCATTTGATTCATATTTACCTTCTATTTGTGTGTTCTAACATTCATTTGTGCTTATACAGTAATATTCGTGGTGTTTCATCGATAAAACCGATAAATGACATCTAGAATCACTCGAATTCTGACACAACAGTAAACGAGAACTTAACGAACAAATAGACCATCAAAACTAATCTAAACGTTCAAACAAAGTTAGATACGCTTAATCGGTCGTTTCTGAGTGTAATGAGCCTAAATTCGACGTTTAACATCAAGTATAGCTCAAAACAAGAATTTGAATGGACAAACCGTCGAGTAGGCGACTGAACACACTGATGAACTTCAATCGCCCGACTGAGAAGACGACTAGTCTCAGTCGCACGACTGAGATGGACGAATGGTTCAGTCGTACGACTAGGTCCATTCGCTTGACTTAGTCGCACGTATGAACCAATTCACACATATAAAGCTCAGTCGTCCTACTCAATCGCACGACTATGTTCATTCGTTTGCTCAGTCACCCGACTTAACCAAGGTGTAAAGTTCATTGACTCTAATTTGCTATCTTCTGCATGCACTAACATTTAGTTACATTGTGTGACAGATGGCAAGTCGATGGATTATGAGCACGAAGCACAACATTTGTGCTCATGTGGACTTGACCTCCAGGAATGCCGCCGAGTTCTCTGGAATTATCACATTTTTGAGGAGATCGAGGATATTCTGAGCGATCTCTGCACAGTGTACACCATACAGGTCGATACAGCAGTCGTTTTGGGAACATGCTGTGGTCGACAGATCCAGGGAGCCATATACTATTAGAAGCTCTATCTTTAGACAAGATATCGAGCTATCTGAGGAGGATATACGGATGGTACTGGAGCTTGGGATGATGCAGAATACCCAACTAGACTGCATCCCCTTACTGTCCGAGGTTGTTTTATGAGGGCAAAGTACTCGGGGGACATCAACTCGGGTATGCTTAACAAAAGAAACTTGTGTCCCCAATTCAAGTATCTTTCCCATGTGCTTCTACGTTGTATAGCCTCAAGGAAGGGCGGGTTTGATGAGCTATCAGACCAGATGCAGAGTGCATTCGCTGCTCTGGTGCTGAACCATCCATTCAGTTTTCACGGATGATCTTCATCTATTTGGTGGAGAACATTGAAGCAAAACGGAAAGAGAGCTTCTGTATGTACCCAAGGTTCATCCAGATGATTATAGACCAGAAGCTCCCCCAGCTCCCGAAAGCTCAAGATGATGCTGTCGTCCTGGAGATCATGGACGACACTACATTGGGAAGGATGAAGGTATACCGGGGCAAGCAGGTCAAGCCCCCGGTGAGGAGTTTGTTTGAGCATCTGGCCCGTGAGGATTACGTGGCGCCAGCTAGGAGAAAGTGGCGTCACGATGATAGTGACTCGGATGTTGAGCAAATTGCTCTTCCCTCCAATGACTTCGACGACGATGATGACGGTACTGATCAGGGAGGAGATGGTCAGGGAGGACCTGAACCAGCTCCAATACACCCTGATTTCCATATGCAAGAAGAGGAGGATTCTGATGATGTGCCACTTACCCGGACTGTGGGCAGTCAGGAAGTGGCCACTGAGCAGGGATTACGGGCAGTTGGTGGACGCCCAGGAGAGTCTGGGAGCTCTTCAGCTGATCCATCTTACACCCCAGCCTCTCCCAGCAACCGAGGGGGAGCCCCCGTGTCAAGGGGGACGCGGAGGAAACATATGGCTCGGCCTCATAGGATGAAGCCGAAACGCAGGAGGATTACTCTCGTTACTACCTCCTCTGTTCCCACCAATACCACCACCACAGCTACTACCACTCCACCACTCACTACCACTACACCGTTCTCTACCACACCACCACCAAATACCACTACTCCACCCACTACAACAACATCTCCCACCACCACCACTGTACCCCCTACCACTTCATCCACTCCCTCTCCTATATTCATCACAGCCACCATAACCAGCACTACTCACCAAACAGGACCCTCATCTTTTCCATCCAGCTCATTCATACCACCAGTTTCTGTGGTAGAGCAGCTTGCAGTGCTAAACAGCATGGTGCTCAAGCTGCTGGCTTCGGATGAGGCCAAAACGGCTCAGATACAGCAGCTAAGAGAGTTGAGTTCTTCCCAGACTGCTGAGATACATCAGTTGCGAGAGTTGACTTCTTCCCAAGCTCAGCTGATCTCTCAACAGACTGATCAGATCACAGGTCTCCTAGAGCACAAAGCTGAGTCGGACAAGAAGCTCGAGGAGTTAGAAACTGCTAATAAGGAGATCAGACTAAAACTCAAGGGGTCACAGAATGAGCCCCTAAAGATAGGAGAAGGTGTAGATGATGATGATGAGGAGGATGATGAGGATGATGATAGTGATGATGATGATGAGGGAGGTGATGCTGAAGATAAAGAAAAAGATGACGATGAAGATGAAGGGGATGCGTCTACCTCTGCCTCTTCTCCTGGTCATGAGCAACGAACCAAGATAAGACAAGACCAGGGAGCATCAACTGCTGCCCCACCTACCTCCCCTTCTGCCGAAGATCCAGCAATGATTCAAGGCAAAGTTCAGGATTAGATGTTTATTTATCATTAAACTTTTATCATTGTAATCATGTATTTAATATGTGTTTGAAGTAAAGGAATGAAAAGTTAAATTAACATTGGTTATGTGCTTAATGTATACTAACCTGCACTGTGTTTGATAAATTGTCATACAGGTTCATCCAAGCAGGCTGACGAGCATGATGTGGTACCCCTTCGACAAATCGAGACTCAATTGACAATGATTCTCGATTTTCAAGGAATAGTACATCGCTCTGTTAGTTATACACCTGAAGAGGGCGAGATCATACATGATCTAACTGATGAGCAGATTGCTGAACTATTCAGTCTAAACCCTGATGAGCTGGTAAAGGATGCGCCCGAGGTCGACGTAGTCAGTGATGAAGAACTACAGGATGTCGATGAGGTGGAGATAGAGGATGTGACTTCTGATCATTATCCCCAGTACACTAACGCCGAAGGCGAAGTGCTACCAGATCTGGGAGATGCATTTGACAGCAGTACATTCGATAAGGTTGAGAAAATGACTGCTGCTAAAGAGGCTACAACAGAGGATCCTCAGGCAGATGATGCAAATCTTGCATCTAAAAAGGCTGAGTGGGCAGCCTGCCTGGAGGAAATGAAAAAGCAAAGAGCGCCTACAAAGACAAACGCCTACACCAAGCTCTACAAGATCAAGAAACATCAGAAGGTGTCAGGCAAGATCATCAGCTGGGCATACTTTGAGGATCTCAAAGTATATGCCATGAAGAGAGAGAAGGGAATAAAGTATTTCAGATTCCCACACGAGATCTGAAAACTCTCCCTGCTTTCGAGCTAAACCGTCTAGCTAACTTGAGCCTCCTATATGTTGTCCCCGGGAAGATATCTGGTTGGTTTGAGAAGGCTCTGAAGAAGGAGTACCTTACTAGGTGGGTCAATTTTAAACCTCAACAGCCCAAAAGGTTGATTCATAAGACCGAGGTTGACCCCACCTCCGGAAGGCCAAAGGTGATTTTGAGATGGCATCCTCCGCGCACAATGTCACGTATTCCATTGAGGGAAATGCCACAGGATTTTGCACCCCATTTTAAATGGTGGTACTATGACTGGTGCACTGGTGAGGCCGTCATAGTTTTGGAGAATGAAGGAAAGGTCGAGACAGTTAGGGTATTTGACCCTATGTGGCTAACCAACTTGTCTGCTTCAGATGTCTACATCTTCTATAAGTGGCCACTATTTTTTGACACTCAGGATATCGTGCAAGCACTTCAGTTTCAACATGTCATACATTTATGCTTCGCACACTATATTCATGCTGGGGTTTCACGAGAAGAAAGGGTTAAGAGATTTGAAGAATTCAAGAAAGAAGTCAAGGTCTAGATAGAACTAGGTCCAAGGGGGAGTTTGTTGGTACACATGTCCCCAGTTCTAGTCTAGTGAGCTTAAATGTTATAGAACTTCTTCTTGTAACACATATGTAATGTTTGATTATTATAATGACAATATCTTCCTTTATGTTCATTGGTTGTTTACAAGTTATATCTATTATATTATTTATTGTTACACGCATATATGACAATGTTATATAGGTTTACAGTTGTTAGATATAGTTTTGAACCATTAAAGGCTCAAGAATGTGTTTAACTAAGTATCCTGATTCAGTCGCATGACTGGACCATGCGAGTAGTACAATCGCACGAATGAACCAGGTGATTGAGCGAATCGCTCGATTGAGTCACAAGACTGACTCAATCGTACGAATGAACCAGTCGTATGACTCAGTCGCACGACTGAGCCAGTCGCAAGGCTCAGTCGTACGAGTGAGAGCTGTAACCTATAAATACCACTTAATTCGTGGAAAAACACGACACTTCGAATACTTGAAACCCTAGTCGACCCAGAGCGTCCAGTTCGTCCATTCCAACTTCATAGAACGTTTCAGATCATTCCTAGTTCATTCTTAACGTTTTCTAATCGTTAGGTTTGATCTGGTTAACGTTTTCCCTGATTGGATCACCAATCAAATAGGATTCCACACTATTTGATCTGATATAATGAAGAATCAGTTAGTACTCCGTACGTACACGGTCCTAACAGTGAGGTTGACGCTCTTAAGGACTTCTTGGCTCCCCTAAAGGTAGAAGAAGATCCTAACACGGGTCCCTCTGGTGTAGCTCCCCCTTCATAGGTTGTAGATGTTTTTTGTGATTTCTTGTAATGATCGTATATTATTAATGAATGTTCTTATTTGGCTATCATGTCTTGTCGTGTTGTTAGATATGTATTGATTGTGATATGTTTGTAATCGTGAGTCATGGGTTGTATTTGTAGAGTGACCCATCATGTTTCGTTTTCCTTTTTTAAGTTTGGTGACAAAGGCCACTCGTCTGGGTATCCCTGTTCATAAAACGTGAAGGCAAAGTGTACCCGTCCGGGTGACTTTGTAGCATGCAAAGGCAAGGTGCATCTGTCTAGATGACCTTGCTTTCTAATGTGTAAAGGAAGGGTGCACCCGTCTAGGTGGCCTTGCTTATAAATTGTAAAGTCAAGGTGCATCTGTCCGAATAACCTTTCTTGTAATTATGTAGAGGTAAGGTTCACCCGTCCGAGTGACCTTGCTTCATAAATTGTAAAGGCAAGGTGTGTCCGTCCTGATGACCTTGCTTGTAATTATGTAGAGGCCAGGTGCACCCGTCCGGGTGACCTTGCTTTGTAAATTGTAAAGGCAAGGTGCATCCGTCTGGATGACCTTGCTTGTAATTATGTAGAGGTAAGATATACCCGTCCGGGTGACCTTGCTATGTAAATTGTAAATGCAAGGTGCATCCGTCTGGATGACCTTGCTTGTAATTATGTAAAGGCAAGGTACAGCCGTCCGGGTGACCTTACTATGTAAATTGTAAAGCAAGGTGCATTCGTCTGGATGACCTTGCTTGTAATTATTTAGAGGCAAGGTACACCTGTCCGGGCGACCTTGCTTTGTAAATTGTAAAGGCAAGGGGCATCCGTCCGGATGACCTTTCTTGTAATTATGTAGAGGCAAGGTACACCCATTCGGGTGACCTTGCTTTGTAACTTGTAAAGTCAAGGTGCATCCATCTGGATGACCTTGCTTGTAATGTGTGAGGGCATGGTACACTGGTCCGGGTGACCCTGCTTTTAACATGTAAAGAGTAGATGGCACAGTAATTCAAACAAGGCAAAGATGCCATTCGATATATATTGATTCTTGGGAGTTAATACGTACAGGAAGTATTACATACAACATTGTTTCAATTGTGCGACGTTCTACGTGCGCGGTACCTCTTCTCCGTTCGGGTGTGCCAGTTTATATGCTCCTTTGCCGAGATCCTCGGTGACCACATACGGTCCTTCTCAGTTGGGACTCATCTTTCTGGGCGGTTTTGCTCTGCTCGCTTTGTTGCTCTGGAGTACGTAGTCATTAGCTTTGAATATGCACGATCTGACCCGGTTGTTGTAGAATCTTTCCATCTATTGTTGATTTACTCCTTACCTAGTATTTATAGTGTTTTCCTGCTGTAATCGTGCGCTAATTTACAGAGATTATTCCCCAGCAAGTCCATTACCTTTTATGTTCTTCGACCATCACTGAATTATCGGTTAGGATTGGAGGTGACCCTGATGTAATTAAATGTGGGGCTCGTGTCCTGCTAGCTTACCTATTGTGCCCGTATGGGCCCGGCTTTCGGGTTTGCGTATCCGGTTTTATGGGTTATTTGTACCCTAAGTCTACAATCAACATGGTTGAAACAACACAGAAGTTGCTGCCCCTGTTGCTCGAGTGAACCAAGCGATAATAGTGCAGCGGGAAAGCGGGTCTTCAAGTCTCACTTGCCCAAAGTTGTCAAGTACAAATTACAATACGTGGATTGTGATGATGGAAGTCATACTCGACACACAAGACCTATGGGAAGTAGTTGATCTAGAAAATAAAGATCCAATAGACGCAAAGAAAAACAAAGCCGCTGATGTGTGTTTTGATATATAGATTTTAATGATGGATTTTACACAATAAAGCTTTAAATTATGAAATGATTTTCACCTTATAACTAACTACACACACAATAGGCAAGTGTACATATCGATTGATAGTATAGCTTTTGGTAAGAACCAAGTATCGATCCGTGGACACGAGAACTCCTGATACTAAGTCTTTATCATTATCTAGCCGATAAAAGATGAGTTGTAAATATTATGATTAACTAAATTAATAAACAATTAGCCTAACTAAAGTAAGAAAACAAAGATGAAGATAATCAATCAATGGAAGATATCACTTAGACTTCGAATCCGCTTAGTACAACAATGACAATATGCATGAACCCATGGTGAGATCATTTTATACATATGAAGCATAGAAGTAAATTAGTCTCCTGTCAAGGTTATCCAATTATATAACTTTTTGGAAAGCTAGAACGATAAACACACAATAGCCACCTGAAGTTATGCGATGAAAAACCAATGATATTATTTAGCCAATATGAAAGATGGATTGGGCTCCCATCAAGGATACTCAAACCTATGAACTTTTTGAAAATCAACACGATACACACATGAAAACCACCTCAATTCGCGTATTGGAACAACAGTTATGCAACTTCCTCAACTTATGAATATCCCAACTCGAACACATGAACCATAGATATGCGCATTATCGATAGTTAGACATATACAAAGCTAGGAGAAATTCATAACAAACACAATGTTGTTCTCAAACATATGTATAAGGATGCACACTTGTTTAACTTTACTAAATATTTAACCCTCATTCACCATTCCTAGTCAAATGTCATAAATCACAGACTAATGTATGGAACTCATGAATAGATGTTCTAACACACATGGTTTTTCAACATAATATGGTTATAATACCCACAAGATTTAAGATTTTCTCAAGCTAAACAAGCACACCCAATCATTGAAGAGCATTCATAACTTTATAATAACCATTGACCTAATCATCACCAAGAGTTAAATACAAGATGTCAAAGTATACTAAGTGTGACATCTCGTAATTTTGTTAATTAAAAAGTTAACTTTGTTATGTTCATCTAAGGACCTTTCTGTCATTAATGAAACTATGCGGATCGTTTATGCTTGTTTCTTTGTTAATTTAAAAGTTAATAAATTATTTTATTAAATATAATAGTAATAATAATAATTATAATAAAAATAATACTAGTAATTATAACTTTTGCTTAATATTATAAATCTTAACTTAAATGATAATAATAAAAAAATAAAATAATAATAATAATAATAATAATAATAATAAAAATAATAATAATAATAATAATAAATAATAACTTATAAAAGTTAAATAACTAATGAGTTAGAAAAATATTTAGAACTTAAGGTTTAGTTAAGTTCAGGGGGTCTTTATGTCAATTTGGAAACTTTAAATAAAGGTTTTGTACATAAAATAACCAAATTGAAAACTATAAGGACTAAATCGTAATTCCTTGAAAGGTTAAAGTTAAAACTTTGGATTAAAAGGCAATATTAAAAACCACAGGGACCAAAATGAAACATTTCTTAAAACCCAACCCCCACCCACGCTTTCCCGGTGATCGGCCATCAGAGCCAGGGTCGGGCCGTTGTGCCAGCGAGGACACTGGTCTCACTTCGGTGGGTGGATGGACACATGCCTGAAAATATGGCTATGACTCATCCCACATCGGTTGGGCAGGTGAACGAATGTCTCTTTATAAGGGGCTGGATACCTTCCCTAATGTGACGCGTTTTAAATCCGTGAGGCTGCGGCCAAAGCGGACAATATCACGTTGCGGCTCTCGTACACCTTCCTGCGGGAGGTGTCACAGTTGGTATCAGAGCCAGGGTCGGGCCGTTGTGCCAGCGAGGACGCTGGTCTCACTTCGGTGGGTGGATGGACACATGCCTGAAAATAAAAGTAATGTTTGGACCAAATGGTTTATTATTTATTATTTGAAACAAATAATAATTAATAAGCTAAAGCAAGAAAATAATCCAATTGTAACGTTTTGTTAATATAAACAAATTTTAAAGTCTATTTGAATAAAATAGAACGTTTTGTTAAACAAATTTTAAAGTCTATTTTATAAATTATTTAACTAGTTTTATTATTTGTTTCAATAAAATAGAATAAAATATTAAGATATTATAAAAAATAAATTTTCAGAAAATTGTTTGATGTCAAAAAAATATTTAAAGTTTATAAAAATTATTTTTATATTTATTAAAAATTTTCTAAAATTAATGTATGGCTGAAAAGCCTTAAAAAATATGTTGAGGGTGCCCGGGTTCAAACCCGGGACCTCAAGGTTAGCAAGGGAAACATGGAACCAGTGAACCAAGGCTTACAGCCGTGATAGGATGCAGGTTTTAATTATTAAATAACCAAATTAACAAAAACCCCAATCACATATGAACCCTAGAATCGTTTCATTCCAAATCGATCCCCATTTCGATTATGATTAAGAAGTTAAACTTGGGGCTTTTAATCCCCAAGTAAAACCGAGTATGTGAGTGTGATTAACTACCCGTATAATACTTGAATTGAAGATGATCCAAATCGAAGAACAAGTCGCGACCGTGGGTACCCAATGGATGAGCAATCCTCAATTATAATCCAATTAAACTTGCAGATATCTTCTAATGAAGGTCAGGACTAAAAGCCCTCTACCAATTTTGATCCTTGAACTCCAGAGGATGGTGTTCGACTCGTGTGCAGGTCGCGGTTTCAGAGGGAATCGAACGCGTATTTTTTTATGTTTCTAAGGTGCAATTGAGAGTCTTGAACGATTAGGTGTATTTAGATGGTTGTTTATGTTCATTTAATTGGATTATTATGGAGGTTAAATCTTTGAACGGCTATGGAGTTTAAGTCGCCGGTTACTCGATCGATCGTGGGGTGTAACCGTCTCATAGACATGATTAAATAGTTCAATCTTATTCGAAACCCGTACACGAATGAATTTGAAACGTTTTGGGATCAAGAAACGGCCAAAATTGATGTTTATGAAGTGGCCGGAGCTCGGCCGGAGTTTGGCCGGAGCTCCCGCCGGAAAAACGAGGGTGAAGTGGGTTGGTTTGGGTTTTTAAACGAAATTTCACCTTTGGTCCCTGATGTTTTGCATAGTTATTAATTTATGTTAAAACTTCTATATTAAGTTTCAGAAATTACAAATTAGACCTTGTACTCATAAGATTAATCACATTAATTGTTTATGTCTTTACAACTTTTATAAAGCTTGTAAATTTTATAATTTGTTTATTTATTTCTAGTAATTAAAAATTATAGTTACCACTACAATTTTATAATTTCAAATTAAGAAAAACTCATAAATAATATTTAGAATCTCTTAAACCTATAATTTAATTAGGTTGTAAAAAAAAGTATGAATTTAAATCACAATATATTATTGACAAACGATTCGGGTCAAAATGAGCGGTTGTCACAGTCTCCCCTACTTTAAGAAATTTCGTCCCGAAATTAAGAATGAAACTTAAACGAACAAGAGGGTTTAAATGAAAGATAAGTGTACGAACGGACAGTGATAGACGTTTGATTACAGATGAGATGTTTCACTTTAGGGAATCCTTTAAGTCTCTTGACATAATATATGCCAACTTGAACTCTTCCAGTGAAATGCGAGACTCTTTGAGATTTGGCATATGAAACGTTGGAAAGCGATGTCGAGTTACCATGGTATGTTAGACTTATAAATCACAACTTCCAGAATATAATTTCGTGGTAAGGTGATGTCTAGAAATCAATAAAAGACCAACAATGATAAGAAAGGTTAACCGTCGGAATTTAAGAATCCCAAACGTCACCATATGAAACGACATTAACGCATATCTTGTGAATATGTATTTCTCCTTTGACCAACTATCGGTCTAAGAATAATATGCTATGCGAAGATCTTGGAATGAGTTCCCGACGATGGTTAAGAATATTATTAAAAACAGAAAATGAATCAATCATTCAAAATAACGATCGATGTTTTAACGTCATACCACGGTATATGAATATTTAAAACAGATACAGGTCAATTTCTCGACCCGTCATCCCACAAATTACGAAATTTTATGACCATTATATCCACATCGCAATGAGGATAGTAACGAGTCTTGTTGATTGAAATCCAATAGAGTTTTAAAGATTTCCAAGGTTACGGTTCGAAAGCGATTCAAGAAGTGACACAGACAATAAGAAAGGTATTTGTAACCATGTTTTGGAAAGTAACAAATTTTCAAATGCAAATTGCATACGTAATTCATCAAACCCGTAAGTACAGTCAAGAACATTCGTATGACTAGAAAGATATAATCACAAGTTGATAATTTCTTTATTTAGCAGAAAGATTGTTTAAGAAGACTACCATCACACAATCATGTGTTGATGATATCTCAAAATGAAAGTTGATAAGTAAGGAATAAATGGTTCCATATAGCTAGATCAAATCAAAACATGAGAATAAAAGGGAAAGAAATCGTTTTAAGAATTTAAATGCTCCAAGCTTGGAATCAAAATCAACCTAAAGCGATCGGGTCTCCTTTCAAGTTCAGAGATCATGCTTTGGCTTGATAGATCGAAACACTAACATTGTTTCACCCGTCAAGTTACTACATGCTTCTCGTCACTTGATTACAACATTGGTAAGTTGAAGATCAAGAAATGAGAATAATCATCAAGGTGTGGTTTTCACTCCTAACTTGATGGTGTATTCCCAAGGTATGACCCCTAACTTACCAAATCAAAAGTTCGATCCCAACTAATTGTTGAGGATTCACCGAAATAAGACGAGGTAACTCACTATTAAGATAAAGGAATTACTCCTATCTTAACGGTGAAGTTTTACAAAATAAAATATAACAGGATGAACTTCTTCATCAAAATCCAGAATTCACTCCTACTTTGATGAGGTCGTTTCATCTGAGAAAATACAATATATGAAAATGAAATTATCATCAAGGTATGGAATTCACGCCTATCTTGATGATTGAATTTCATAATAACAAGAAAACAATCGGAAATTGACAATTGTCACCAAAGTACGGGTTTCAATCCTATTTTGGTGAGATCATGTCGTTTATGAAATGCAAGTTTCAATGAGAATAATTGAAGTCAATCCTCAAGATAAGGAAATCACCCTAATCCAGAGGATGAAATTTCATAATACACACAATTGGAAACCATTTATCAAAACGAATAGAGAATCATCAAAGTAAGGGAATCACCCCTGTTTTGATGAGATAGAATCATTTAGGAGATACGAGTGTTCTTAGTCATAGGTTACTTGCAACTCTTGCATCTCCCACAGTGCAAGCGGTACGAATTTTGACATAACAGCGGAAAGAAAAAGAATATCGATTAGAAATTCAGGAAATTTCAAGTTATAACAATGTAACAAAAGAGAAAATCATGATTACAAGCTTAAGATCAAAGTTCGAGATAGTATAATTTGTTATGATAGTGTTCAAATCTTGGATGGTTTAAATCAAGAAGACGAAATCAAGGACAAGAATTATTCAATATCACAATGAGATGTGAACATTCGATTCACAATCGAAAGAAAATGGACTTCTCAAATTTTGAGGTCAAACATAACCTTATAGAAGACACGCGTACTTATAAGTGGTAACAAAGTTATAATTAGTTTATTCGATCATTGAGGTGAGTGACCACTTATAATATTTGAGTTAACAAAATTAACATTCAATTAGCAAAGTATCCCGAGATGTAGGAATTCCACCTACAACATCAAATGTCTTTAGTTATCGGACACACCCTTAGGAAGATTTGAAAACCATAAGTAACGATTTAAAGTTTTAAAGATCATTCGGTTTAGATTCCCAATATCTTTGGGTATAACAAGAGTCATGTACACGTTGATCAAGGTATAGAAATAGCTACATGAAACGCCTAACGTGTAACAATGTTAAAACGTAGTAGTTGAAAGGTAAGACGATTTCAATATCACAGGAACATTATGTATGATAAGAATGAGAAGAAACCAGTTCAAGGAATCAAAGATTTTTAAGATACAAAGAGGATGGTTCCATTTAGTAACGCATTACCATTTGGAATCGTTGACACGTCAAGGTAAATTGACCCACTTGCCTTAGAGACTTGTGTAGGTTGACCATAGTTTATCACTCATCCCAGAAATCCCCAGGTAAGCATAACTGGTCTCGCAATGAGATTTATACGATATGCTTGCCTTAGCCCGAAGGCCTTTTGCCAGGAAATCCAGAATACAGGTGTCTATGTGTCCCATAAATTTCTTTGGCTTATGAAATCAAAACCTTGATGAGATTTTCATAGATTAGACATAGAGTCTAAGGAATTGAACCCACGATGATAGGTGTAGATTCCACATGTCGTTGAGAATAGGTTTAGGAAGTTCATTTGTCGGGGAGAGTCAAAGAGTCAAATGAACTTCGATTAAATTATCGTTGAGAATAGGTGATAGGTGTAGATTCCACATGTCGTTGAGAATAGGTGTAGATTTGTCGTTGAGAATAGGTTTAGGAAGTTCATTTGAGAATAGGTTTAGGAACTGTGACAACCGCTCATTTTGAGAATAGGTGTAGATTCCACATGTCGTTCACCTTTGATTTTTAATTCACTTCTTGAATCGCTTTTGAATCCTTAACCTTGGAAATCTTTAAAACGCTAACTTGATTTCGATCAACAAGACTTGTTATTATTCTCATTGCGATGTGGATATAAAGGTTCATAAACCTTCGTAACTTGTAGTCATGGGTTTGGCATAAAGGAAAAGATGTAACTTGGTATGTGTCCAAGTGTCTTACCTTCACATATGACAAGAACTAACATTCGTGATCCTATGGATCTCCTGTTTAACTTTTCTTTCAACTGAAATGCTTCTTATCTTAGAGGTCATGATGATAATTGGTGCATTAGAGACCGATTGTCTAATCTCATATTAACTCATGTGAGATAATGAGCCGAGAAATTGACTTGTATCTATCTCAAATAGTCGTATACCGTGGTATGTCGTTAAACATCGATCGTTGATTTTGAAGATCGATTCAGCTTCTTGCATTTAACAATGTTCCTAACCATCGTCGTGAACTCATCCCAAAATCTTCGCATATCGTATTATTCTTAGACCGATGGTTGGTCAAAGGAGGAATACATATTCACAGGATATGCGTTAAGATCGTTTCATATAGTGGCGTCTGGGATTCTTAAATCCTGACGGTTAACCTTTCTTATCATTGTTGGTCTTTTATTGATTTCAAGACATCACGTTACTACGAAATTACATTGTAGAAGTCGTGGCTTATAATTCTACCATACCACGGTAACTCGTCATCGTTTTCCAACGTTCACCTCAAAGCATCACTTTCCGGTGGGCACTCCGGCCACCGCCGGTAGCCCTCCGGCCACCCCTCAAACACCGAATTTGGTCGCCATTTTAACCCCGAAACATGTCAAAACGCTCATGAATCAATTTCCAACAAGAATAAATGTAATAATTAAACTTTAAACCCGACCTTTAACTCACTCGAACTCAAACCGAAACCCCCTCAAAGATCAAAACCGTTTCCACACTTAAATCGCGTTAATGATGCAATTAAACATGTATATACGTTCGTATAATCATTTAGAAACTAATGGCGTGTCTAATTTCACCTGAAGCACACTTAACCCTTTCGAACAACCTCCATCTTCTTCATTGACCTGCAACTATACGGTTCGACTACTTATGGACTTTTCAAGTCCAAATTGAGTGAGGGCTATTACTCAGCATCACCATCCGAAGCTTCATACAAGTTTAATTTGGTTATCAACCTCGTTTGCATCTCGAATCGACTTCAACTCAGTTGCGGCAGTCCTTAACAACATCTTCATCAATCTGAACATAATCACGTAAGTTTCCTACATCATTATACTCGATTTTATAAGGGAAATTAAAGCCCTAACATTTCATACCTTAATATTAAACATTTGGGGTTCAATTTAAACCAAATCGAATTAGGGTTCGTGAGCATTTGGGGGGAATAAGCAGTTTATGTTTTTAAATTTTCAAAGGGACTATTTAACAGATCTGGGCTTTAGCCCAACTGGTTACCACTTCACCCTTGAATGCAGGAGGTCTCGGGTTCGAACCTGGCCTCCGACATTTATATTTTTTTAAGCTATTTTTGAATGTTTTAAACTCCATAAATTATACTAACATGTTATTGAATCAAAGAAAAAATAATTTGTTAATTAAAACATTTCAGAAATTATTAAATTAATTTTTAAGGTTCTTTTAAAAAAAACTTATAATTTTATATTAATTACTTTATAAAAGGATAACAAAGGTTATAGAAACATTATTAATTATTTTTATGTAATTTAAATGTTATAAACCTATTATGGTTCAAATGTAGATTATTCTAAAACATTAGAAATCGATATGTCAAATTTATAATTATTCAAATAGTTATTTAAATAATTATTTAAATAATTAGTTATTCATCTATTCATTTAACCATGTTATATATAAATAGTTAATAAATTTATTCTTTACACTTTTATTTAAATTCTTAAAACTTATAAAACAATATAAGTTGTTATTATACATTATTCTCATTTTAAGGTTTGGTATTATAAGTCCTTCATAATAAATCACTTAAAGGTTTAAAACTTTATAAAATTATTTTAAATGATTCTAAAGTCATTTAAATAAGTATTCAATTAATTCTCTTGATCAAATTTTAATAATTAATTATTTCTTTTCACACACATCATATTTAATCTTTATTAATAAATTATTGAACCTTTCTCCATCATTCTTATTTGTTCTATTATTCAAATTAATTATTATAATCCCTAAATTTCCAAATGAAACCCTAATTCATTTTACTCTTAAATCATATATTATCCTAATCCTAAGATACCAACTCTCAGGTTGAATCGTAAAGGAATCGTTGGAACCATCTTATATTCTCATCGTTATCTTAAGCAACTTATAGCACGTGAGTATTTCTATACCCCTTTTTCTTATTTTCACACTTTGGGGTGAAACATGTTAACTTATATCATTGGACTTGTAAACTTATTTGAGTCTTGTAAACTTATGGGAATTTACTTGTGTGTTGTGATTAGTTGAATCTTGTAGCTACCATGTAATGTCGAATACATGTACAATCATTAACTATTGCTAGCCTGGCGACGTCATAGATCTATGGGCCTGACAAGCCTGCTTGGTTGATCCAAGTACACTTAGCTAATCGTATATACTTATAACTTGGTTGATACAAGTACACGTTTGAAACTTGTAAAACTTTGTCAAGGTTTGATTGTGCATTCTGTCTTACATCCCTAGTTACTTTGTTTCTCTAATTTACAACATGAATTGCCATCTTTTGTATACTTATGTATCCAAAAATATAGAATGCTCACCAACATTTTTATGTTGACCTTTTATTTTTAACATGTTTCAGGAATAACCCAAGTATGCGTTCTACTATTTGAAGCTTATCTCATTTAGGATTGGACTTAGAGAAATAAACAATGATCTTGTTACTTTCAACTTTGTATTCATGATGTATCTTTGTTTGAGCCTTTTTATTGTATTGTTACAATTGAATCTTGATTAATATATTTGGATTTAATAATAACGTTATGTGGCTGTGAACGACTTAACTCTCACACCTCGACGTTTCCGCCGTCAAGGTTGGGGTGTGACAGAAAGATCATTGTAACAATAATTCTTTTTAATAATATTCTTAACCATCGTCGTGAACTCATTCCAAGATCTTCATATAGCGTATTATTCTTAGACCGATGGTTGGTCAAAGGAGGAATACGTAGTCATAAGATATGCGTTAAGATCATTTCATATAGTGACGTTTGGGATTCTTAAATCTCGACGGTTAACCTTTCTTACCATTGTTTGGTCTTTTAGTGATTTCTAGACATCATTTTACTATGAAATTATATTCTAGAAGTTGTGGCTTATAAGTCTAACATACCACGGTAACTCGTCATCGTTTTCTAATATTTCATCTCAAAACGTCTCACATTTCACTGAAAGGGTTCAAATTGGCATGCATTATGCCAAGAATCTTGTAAGATTCCATAAAGTGAAGCGTTTCATCTGTATTAAACGTCAACCACTGTTAGTTTGTACACTTATCTTTCATTTTAACTCTTTTGCTCATTTAAGTTCATTCTTAATTTCGGGACGAAATTCTTTTAAGTTGGGGAGACTGTGACATCTCGTAATTTTGTTAATTAAAAAGTTAACTTTGTTATGTTTTTCTAAGGACCTTTCTGTCATTAATGAAACTATGCGGATCGTTTATGCTTGTTTCTTTGTTAATTTAAAAGTTAATAAATTATTTTATTAAATATAATAGTAATAATAATAATTATAATAAAAATAATACTAGTAATTATAACTTTTGCTTAATATTATAAATCTTAACTTAAATGATAATAATAAAAAAATAAAATAATAATAATAATAATAATAATAATAATAATAATAATAATAATAATAATAATAATAATAATAATAATAAATAATAACTTATAAAAGTTAAATAACTAATGAGTTAGAAAAATATTTAGAACTTAAGGTTTAGTTAAGTTCAGGGGGTCTTTATGTCAATTTGGAAACTTTAAATAAAGGTTTTGTACATAAAATAACCAAATTGAAAACTATAAGGACTAAATCGTAATTCCTTGAAAGGTTAAAGATAAAACTTTGGATTAAAAAGGCAATATTAAAAACCACAGGGACCAAAATGAAACATTTCTTAAAACCCAACCCCCACCCATGTTTTCCCGGTGATCGGTCGGCCGAGCTCCGGCGAGCTTCGGCCACCACCGAAACATCAATATTGAACATAATTAATACACCAGAACTGCTCGCAAGCTAGTTTCGAACCCTACCCGATAGTTAATTCGAGTTTAAATGAGTCTTTGATAGTCATCGAACTCGAAACTGAAAGCTATCAAATCCGTCAATCGTTTCTATACTTAATCGATATAATTATGCAATTAAATGGGTGTACACGTTAAATCAATCATTTGGAAGCGATTTATGGATTAATTTCACCTGAAACCGCATGTTACAATCTTAAATTGGTTTGAAACCCCCGACATAAATCGTGTAGCCGTTGGGCAATTAATCGATCAAATTAACCCTATAAAACAGAGGTCAAATGGCCCCAACACTTCCTTTTCACTACCCGTACAATCAATTTCATGTAAACACACACACACACTAAGAGTGGATTCAAGAACACATCGCGGCTTTGTCTGAACCCAAAATCAACAAACACAACACCAACCAGGTAATTAAAGGATTCTTTTGATTCGTTTTTACATGGGGAACAAAATCCCCATGGTTAATTTCATTAACACCGAAGTTTTGATGACCAATTTAATCGATTTCAAATCTAGGGTTTATGTTAAATTGGGGTTTTTTTTGGAAATATGATTTAAACAATGTTTTGGGTTTTAGAACACAAATCCCCTAATTTGGCCCAATGGTTTGGTCACTTTTGACATAGGCAAAGGGCCCGGGTTCGAACCCGAGGCCCTGCCTTTATTTTTAAAAAGGGTTTTATTACTATTTTAATTTCAGAAAATATATAAATATTGTTATTAATCATATGAAAATCATATTTTTTTATCAGAAATTAAATAAAATTATTTTCTTTTAAATATTCTTAAAATGGAATTAAGAAATTCTTATGCTTTTATTTAAAAAAACTTATAAAAATTGTTATAAAATAACATCTATTGTTAATCTTAAATTATAACAACTTCCACTTAATTTTAATAAATTTCATTTGAATAAATTTCTTATTGTTATAAACTATAGATACGTGTTTATTTATATTTATTTAAGAAAATAAATACATATGTATAATGTACACTTACTGTAACTGTTTTAATCTTTTAAATCTATAAAATTACCATTTTATTTAAATAGTAAATAATAACCATTTGATTATAATAGTTTAAATTTTGTTGATAGTGTTAATCACAAAAGGTTCTTATATAATCATTTAAATATCAAAATAATAATAAATTGTATCTACATAATAATCATGGGTTAATGATTTATAAATAATATCGATACAATTTCTATTCAAAATCACAAACTTAAACCATGAATACTCGTAACACTAAAATGATCATGTTTGACTTAACACCTCGTTCATTTAGGTTGAACTTTAACGAATACTCGGCATTTATTTACAAGACTTCTTATTTGCTCATCCTTATTTCCCTTGTGAGTATTTCTATACCCTTTTTTCTTATTTTCACACATTGGGTGAAACATGTTAACTTATATCATTGCACTTGTAAACTTATTTGAGACTTGTAAACTTTATGGCATTTCATCATGTAAAGTTGTGGTTAGTTGAACTTTTGTGGTTACCATGTTATGGCGTTATATGTACAATCATTAACTATCGCTAGCCTGACGACGTCATAAATCTATGGGCCTGACAAGCCTGCTTGGTTGATCCAAGTACACTTAGCCAATCGTATATACTTATAACTTGGTTGATCCAAGTACACGTTTGAAACTTGTAAAACTTTATCAAGGTTTGATTGATGCATTGTTCATAACATTCCTAATCACTTTATTCACTAACTTATGACTTGAATTGCCATCTTTTATATATTCTATATATTGGAAACTATGGAATGCTCACCAACATCTTTATGTTGACCTTTTATTTTTAACATGTTTCAGGAATACCTCAATTATGTGTTCTACACTTTGAAGCTTATTACAACTAGGATAGGATTGGACCTAGAGATAAAATGGATGACCATGTTCTTTGTAGCATTTATACATGGTGTATTCTTTGTTAAAACTTTGTTTGTAATGTTAACAATGAAACTTATGAATAATATATTTGGATTTAATAATAGCGTTATGTGGCTGTGAACAATCGTAACTCTCACACCTTGACGTTTCCGCCGTCAAGGTTGGTTGTGACAGATTGGTACTGTAACATCTCGTATTTTACGTTAATTAAAAGTTAACATCGTTTAATCTTGTAAGAGCCATTGTCGTGAATTATGAACCTCATGGGTTACTTATGCTTATCTTTTAGTTGTCTTCAATCTTTGAAAGTTATTAATCAAGTTATTAAACTGTGTAATAATAATAATAATAATAATAATAATAATATAATAATAATAATAATAATAATAATAATAATGATTATAATAATCATACCAAAAGTGATCTTGTAAATAAATAAAAACAATATAAGTGTTATTATTTTAAAACTTGTAATTAATTAGTTGTTAACATAAAATAATAACAATTCAAAACCTCAGGGTCTAAATTGTAAATTAATTTAAACTTAAACCTAAGTTTTGGGAAGGATTTAAACAAATCCTTAACCTCAAGGACCAAAACTGTAAATTGTAAAAACCAACCCCCTTTTCCCCTTTCTTCCCCGTCGGCCGATTCTGGCCAAGAATCCGGCCAAGTCCGGCCAACACCAACCGCGTTAATCCTCGATTAAAACCGCGATAACTCACTTCATTACAATCGTTTAACGGTTTCGAACTTCATCTCGAAATTAATTTGAAGTTAAGTGTCGGTTTCATTCTAAACAAACACAACCGAGGCTATCTCAGTTATGATGACCTGAACGGCTAGAAACCGGCACATTAAAGTGCAATTAACTGAGGGTTAATCATTCCAAAGATGTTATTAAGCTAATCATACATCTAATTGCACTTGAAACCATTCATTCCTCAAATCATCACTCACGAAAACACCAAGCCAACAACGTAATCGAAAGCTACCCTCCATAAACCTCACATCAAAATTAACAGGGGGCTTTCAATCATAAGCCTTGTTATAAACTACTGGTGCTAGGAATTCGAGCATAAACAATCCAAACTTAGTAAATTAAAGCATCACAGCCGCGACCTTGGTTCGAACTGGTACCCACTGTTGTTCATCAAATTAACAGGTATTTAGAACACCTTCTGATCCGATTTTGTGTGGGGATTAAAAGCTCCAAACATTCATTGATTAACAGACTCGTTCGGATGTTCAATTGGATCAAATTGTGAATTCTAGGGTTCTTGAACATTTGGGGATTCTTTTGTTTGTGTTTTTAAACTTACAAAAGCAACATATCTCGCGGCTGAGGCCCTTGGTTCACTGGTTAAGACACTATCCCTCTAACATGAGGTCCCGGGTTCGAACCCGGGCACCCTCATGTTTTATTTTTAAAAAGGCTTTTTAGCCCAAAACAAATTTCAGAAAAATTTTAATATATATAAAAATTATTTTATAAATTCCAAATATTTTCAAAAGCTTCCATATATTTTCTGTAATTTTTCTAAGTTTAAATAAAAATTCTTTTATTAATAAAACATTTTAATAAAGCTTGTTTTAATAATTTTTTTCGGATTGAAAATAATAATTGGTAAATTATTATTGGACCAAATATTCCTTTTCAATTAATTTTATTTGAATAGTAATAAACTTTAATTATAAAATTTTATTTAAACTTTATATACCACCTTTTAAATAATTATAATTGTTCTTTTCACATCTTTGAATAAAATATAAATATATATATATTTTTCAAAGAAAATATAAATTCATTCCATTTGTTAAATATAATTAATTGACAAATATCAAATTGAAACCGTAATTCTCGTTAATTCATTAAACTTATAAGTTAACATAAATCTTGTAAATATATATATATTTAGGTGCCTGGAGACGAGTTACGTTGGAACGACGCATATTAATTTCTTATTAATCATCAAACATATACTTATTCATCAAGTGAGTATTTCCATACCCCTTTTTCTTATTTTCACACTTTGGGGTGAAACATGTTAACTTATATCATTGCACTTGTAAACTTATTTGAGACTTGTAAACTTTATGGCATTTCATCATGTAAAGTTGTGGTTAGTTGAACTTTTGTGGTTACCATGTTATGACGTTATATGTACAATCATTAACTATTGCTAGCCTGGCGACGTCATAGATCTATGGGCCTGACAAGCCTGCTTGGTTGATCCAAGTACACTTAGCTAATCGTATATACTTATAACTTGGTTGATCCAAGTACACGTTGAAACTTGTAAAACTTTGTCAAGGTTTGATTGATGCATTGTTCATAACATCCCTAATCACTTTATTCACTAACTTATGACTTGAATTGCCATCTTTTATATATTCTATGTATTGAAAACTATAGAATGCTCACCAACATTTTTATGTTGACCTTTTATTTTTAACATGTTTCAGGAATACCTCAATTATGTGTTCTACACTTTGAAGCTTATTACAACTAGGATTGGACCTAGAGATAAAATGGATGACCATGTTATTTGTAGCATTTATACATGGTGTATTCTTTGTTGAAACTTTTATTTGTAATGCTAATAATGAAACTTATGAATAATATATTTGGATTTAATAATAGCGTTATGTGGCTGTGAACAATCGTAACTCTCACACCTCGACGTTTCCGCCGTCAAGGTTGGGGTGTGACAGATTGGATACTTTTATACTTGTATTCTGGATGTATCTTTGTTTGAACATTTACTTGTATTGTTACAATTGAATCTTGATTAATATATTTGGATTTAATAATAGTGTTATGTGGCTGTGAACGATCTTAACTCTCACACCTTGACGGCGGAAACGTCGAGGTGTGAGAGTGACGATTGTTCACAGCCACGTAACGCTATTATTAGTTCCAAATATATTAATCAAGATTCAATTGTAACAATACAAGTAAATGTTCAAACAAAGATACATCCAGAATACAAGTATAAAAGTATCCGGATTATTCGTTTATTTCTCTAAGTCCAATCCTAAGTGTGATAAGCTTCAAAGAGTAACCTGAAACATGTTAAAAATAAAAGGTCAACATAAAATGTTGGTGAGCATTCCATAGTTTCGAATACATAAGTATATATAAAAGATGGCAATTCAAGTTATAAGTTAGTGAATAAAGTGATTAGGGATGTTATGAACAATGCAACAATCAAACCTCGACAATGTTTTACAAGTATCAAACGACGTTAATATTCTACCTAACGTTAAAAGTATATACGATCAGCTAAGTGTACTTGGATCAACCAAGCAGGCTTGTCTTACCCATAGATCTATAACTTCGCTGGGCTAGCAATAGTTAATGATTGTACATATAACGCCATAACATGGTAACCATAAAAGTTCAACTAACCACAACTTTACATGTTGAATTGCCATAAGTTTACAAGACTTAAATAAGTTTACAAGTTCAATGATATAAGTTAACATGTTTCACCCCAAAGTGTGAAAATAAGAAAAAGGGGTATGGAAATACTCACTTGATGTATAATTGTATAAATGAAGGTTAAAAGAATAACAAGCAACTCTTCAACGTAGTCCTTCACAAGATACCTAAATATATATTTATATTTACAAGTTTTAGGTTAATAATAATGTTAAAGTTCTAACGAGAACTAGGGTTTTAATGGAATTGTAGGGTTTTGATATGTAAATAAATTTATATACGTAATTATTTATATTTAGATTCAATAAAAAGAATTATGCTGTTTTATGTGTTTTAATATATAAAATAAACTAGGCATAATAGAATGTAAATAAGTTTTCATAATCCTTAATAATAAACATGATTTATCTATGATAGAATAACACATTGACCAATAATGATTTATTAACTTAAGTTTTCATTTAAAGTAAATTTATAAAGAAATAACCCAAAATAACGTTTATAAGTAGTTTGTGAAATTATTATATAATTGCAATTATCCTGAGTATTCCACAACTAAAAGTACTATAGCGTCCAATCAAAATTTAATGATTTTAAATTATTATTTAAAGTCTATTTTTATAAGAAAATAACTATTTATAGTATTTGTAAATAATACTTTATATATAAAAATTAAGGTTTTTAAAGGAATAATTTTTCAGAAATAGTTAGATAACTTTGTGAATAAACAAAGTTTATAAAAATTGATTTTTATAATTTTTAGAAATTTTCTTATAATTTTTTAAGGGCTAAAAAGGCTAAAAAAATACTTGAGGGTGCCTGGGTTCGAACCCGGGACCTCAAGGAGAGTGCATGTGTCTAACCAGTGAACCAAGGCTCTCAGCCGCGATAGAACACTGATTTTAATTGTTAAATACCAAGTTAACAGAAACCCCCAAATCACATATGAACCCTAGAATGTTTTAGATCCAAATTGAACATCAATTTGATGTTGTTAACCAAATTAAACATAGGGCTTTGATTCCTTATGTAAAACCGAGTGTATGAGTATGTTTAATTACCCGTAAGTTGTTTGAATTCGATGTTATGGATTGAAGAACAATCGCGGCCAAAATGACGTAGTGTTCGTGATGCAAATGTTGATGATATCCAAATTCGTTGCACAGGAACCCCCTATTGGACTCGACGGTTGAAAACCCTCTATCGATTTTGGGTCTTGATGTCGAGATGATGTTGTTCGGGTAGGTTGCAGGTCGCGAAATTCTTGGTGATTGAATCTCTATGTTTGTGTGTTTTCAGGAAAAATGGAGGTTGTAAACGTTTAGTAATAGATAAAAGATCGTTTATGTTCGTTTAATTTGATTATTATTGGTGTTTAATGACCAAACGACTCTATGATTTAACTCGCCGGTTACTCGATTTGAATGTCCTCGTAACCGAATGTTTAAACCCGTTTAAAGCTCTTAAATGAGTTCAAATCGAGTTCACGAATCTTTTGGGACCGGTTTGGAGTCAAACCGTGCGTTATTGGGGCGGTTTTGGCCTTGCCGGAGTCGCGGCCGGAGGTGGCCGGTCCCCTCGCCGGAAAACCGGGGGTGAAGAAGGGTGGGGGTTTGGTTTTTACTAATTTACACTAATGGTCCCTGGGGTATTAAGAGTTGGCATTTGAAATTTAAAGTTTTGATTCAGTTTTAAATAAATTACAATTTAACCCCCGAAGTTTAAAGATGTTATAATTTTATGAACAAAACCTATTAATTAGAAGCTTTAACATATTAAAACTTATATTATCAATATTATTAATATTATTATTACCATTAACATTAATATTATCATTATTATTAATATTATTATTACCATTAACATTATTAATATTATCAATATTATTATCAATAATAATAATAATATCATTATTATTATTATAATAATAATTATTTTTAAGATTATTATCAAGTTAAGTTTTATAATAATAAGTAAACATTATAACACTTATAATGTTATTATTATTTATTAAATTAATTTGTTAACCACCAAATTAATTATCAAGCATAATAAGTCCCCAAAGTTTTAAAATTGACCTAAAAGATCCTTTTAAAACTTAACAAAGTTAACTTTTTAATTAACAAAATTACGAGATGTCACAGTCTCCCCAACTTTAAAGAATTCCGTCCCGAAATTAAGAATGAACTTAAATGAGCAAAAGGAGTTAAAATGAAAGATAAGTGTACAAACGAACAGTGGTTGACGTTTAATTAAGGATGAAACACTTTACTCTGTGGAATCTTACAAGGTTCTTGACATAATATATGCCAACTTAAACTCTTCCAGTGAAATACAAGACGTTTTGAGTTGAAACGTTGGAAAATGATGACGAGTTACCGTGGTATGTTAGACTTATAAGACACAACTCCTAGAATATAATTTCGTAGTAAAATGATATCTAGAAATCAATAAAAGACCAACAATGATAAGAAATGTTAACCGTCGGGATTTAAGAATCCCAAACGTCACTATATAAAACGATCTTAACGCATTTCTTGTAAACATGTATTTCTCCTTTGACCAACCATCGGTCTAAGAATAATACGATATGCGAATATTTTGGAATGAGTTCACGACGATGATTAGGAACATTATTAAAAGCAGAAAATGAATCGGTCATCCAAAATAATGATCGATGTTTTAACGTCATACAACGGTATACGAATATTTGAAACAGATACAAGTAATTTTCTCGACCCGCTATCCCACATAAATCAATATGAAATTAGCCAATCGGTCTATAATGCACCAATTGTCATCATGACCTCTAAGATAAGAAGAATTTTAGTTGAAAGAAAAGTTAAACAGGAGATTCATAGGATCACGAATGTTAGGTCTTGTCATATGTGAAGGTAAGACACTTGGACACATACCAAGTTACGTCTTTTTCTTTATGCCAAACCCATCACTACAAGTTACGAAGGTTTATGAACCTCCATATCCACATCGCAATGAGAATAATAACGAGTCTTGTTGTTCAAAACCAAGATAGAATTTCAATGATTTTCAAGGTTAAAGGTTCAGAAGTGATTCAAGAAGTGACGCAAACAATAAGAAATGCATTTGTAACCATGTTTTGCAAGGTACCAAATTTCTAAATATAGATTGCATATGTAATTCATCAAACCCATAAGTACAGTCGAGAACATTCGTATGACTAGAAAGACATAATCACCGGTTGATAATGTCTTTATTTAGCAGAAAGATTGTTTAAGAAGATTGCCATCATGCAATCATGTGTTGATGATATCTCAAAATGAAAGTTGATAAGTAAGGAATAAATAGTTCCATATAACTAGATCAAATCAAAACATGAGTATAAAGGGAAAAGAAATCAATTTAAGAATTTTAAATGCTCCAGCTCGAAAACAAGATTAGCCTAGAGCGATCAGGTCTCCTTTCAAGTTTAGAGATCATGCTTTGGCTTGATAGGTCGAAACACTAACATTGTTTCACCCTTCGAGTTACTATATGTTTCTCATCACTTGATTAAACCTTGGTAAGTGGGAGATCAAGAAATGAGAATAGTCATCAAGGTGTGGTTTTCACTCCTAACTTGATGGTGTATTCCCAAGGTATGACTCATAACTTACCAAATCAAAAGTTCGATCCCAACTCATTGTTGAGAATTCACAGAAATAAGACAAGGTAACTCACCATTAAGGTAAGGAAAATCACTCCTATCTTAACGGTGAAGTTTTACAAAAACAAAATATAACAGAATGAACTTCTTCATCAAGATCTAAAATTCACTTCTACTTTGATAAGGTCGTTTCATTTGAGAAAATTACAATCCATAAAATGAAATTATCATCAAGGTATGGGATTCACGCCTATCTTGATGATTGAATTTCATAATAACAAGAAAACAATCGCAGATTGACATTTGTCACCAAAGTACGGGTTTCAATCCTATTTTGGTGAGATCATGTCGTTTGTGATATGCAAGTTCTAAAGAAAATAATTGGAGTCAGTCCTCAAGATAAGGAAATCACCCCGATCCATAGGATGAATTTATAAATTACAATTGGAAACCATTTATCGAAACGATTGAAGAATCATCACCGAAGTGAGGGAATCACCCCTGTTTTGGTGAGATAGAATCATTTAGGAGATACGAGTGTTCTTAGTCATAGGTTAACTTGCAAACACTTGCATCTCTCACAGGGCAAATGGTATGAAGCTCGACATAACAATAAAAAGAAAAAGAATATCAATTAGAAATTTAGGAAATTTCAATGTAACAAAAGAGAAAATCATGCTTACAAGCTTAAGATCAAAGTTCGAGATAGCAGAATTTGTTATGATGGTGTTCAAATCTTGAATAATTTAAATCAGGAAGACAAAATCAAGGACAAGAATGATTCGACATCACAATGAGACGTGAATATTTGATTCACAATCGAAGGGAATACATGGACTTCTCAAGATATGAGGTCAGCCATAACCTTATTGAAGACATGTGTACTTATAAGTGGTCACTCATCTCAAGGGTTTCAAGTCAAGTAAACGGATTCAATGATCGAATCAAATCACTAGTTACACTTTGCCTAGTGTAAGGCCCCGTTCCCGGGCACCTCACAGTTGGTCATTCATCGCACATAAAACGTTTTAGAACACATATTTACTCGCAGCGGAATTTAAAACATTCATTAATAACAAAAACATGTCATTTATTTCATTAAAACATTCTTTTTCATTTCAAAATACATTGACATGTCAAAATATGGATGCCAGCCTCAACAACTGAGTAGTCACCTCGTGCCATCCTCAGCAACATACCTGCCAACTGGAAAATACATAAAACGTCAGCGTTGCTGAGTGAGTTCTAGTTTTATAATAAAACATACTTTACTTTCCATCCAAAAACCGTTCTTTATACATACAATCATACAGCATACATAAACGTAGATAATATTATTATTATCTTCATCATTCATTCATTAGCTTTCGTTCGTGCGTTTCTTACTTTCACTCATACGTTCGTTACATTCGTCTTTACGTACGTTACGTTCATTCTTACGTTCATTTCATTTATTAGTACGTTCATTACTTTCGTGCATCCTCTATCTTTCACTTTTATCTAGGTCCAGTCAAACTTTACCCTCTTCATGGCACACAGCCAGGATTACTGAGGTCAAGTGACATGGATCCCATTTCATACGTTATCATTGTGTTCCTCCGTTCATTACTATCATTCTTTCGTTCTTTAACTTTCATTTGTTAAGCATGCAAATATCTAAGGGTCACCTCCCTTCTCTGCCCTCGTGGTTCATACCCATGAGCCGACAAGGCATACTCTAACATACTGGTGCCCCTATGGCTCTCAGTCCATAGACCGACACTCTATTACCCCTAGACCGTGCAAGACTTTCTTTCATATTTCTCATTCTCATCTAGATCTTGTCTCATGCAATATCCCCGACTCATGTCCGTGGACTAGCACAGCACCGGGATACGCGACAAAGATCCCGTACGAGTCAATCACAGAGATTGAACTCCATCCGAGTCTGTTGCAACACAAAGTCGCTCACCTCATAACTATGTTTGGCCTTATGCCACACCCCCGAGGTTAAACATAACTCGGGTAGCAACACCCCCACCGAAATGGGTAACATCACCCCCACCGAAGTGGGTAACTACACCCCCACCGAAGTGGGTAACATCACCCCCACCGAAGTGGGTAACTACACCCCCACCGAAGTGGGTAACTACACCCCCACCGAAGTGGGTAACTACACCCCCACCGAAGTGGGTAACATCACCCCCACCGAAGTGGGTAACTACACCCCCACCGAAGTGGGTAACATCACCCCTACCGAAGTGGGTAACTACACCCCCACCGAAGTGGGTAACTACACCCCCACCGAAGTGGGTAACTACACCCCCACCGAAGTGGGTAACATCACCCCCACCGAAGTGGGTAACTACACCCCGACCGAAGTGGGTAACATCACCCCCACCGAAGTGGGTAACTACACCCCCACCGAAGTGGGTAACCTGACATACTACACCCCCACTATGTGGGTAACCATGACATTCCACACCCCCACTATGTGGGTACCTACTATACACCGTGTACCACACCGAAGGTCAGTCTCATGACTGGAACCTCTACGTGCACTCTTAAAGATTAGTTGAACCTCACGCGGTTGAGCTTGTGGCATTTAGGACCGTGCACTTTGGTACACTTCGCTTGCAAATCTCTCACGTTTTCATTCGTTCAATTGTACTTCATCATTCGTTATATATTGTTACCTTTAACTTCTCGTATGGATTCTGTCAGGCTTTACCCACTTCATAGCACTTGGCTATGATTACTGTGGTTGAATGACAAGAATCTCGTTCATACTTACTTGCACATTGAAAGGTGAATTGTACCAATACCATATGCTACACCCCGATCGTTATTAGCTACCGGGCCGGAGTCAACATATGAACAACAAAACGTATGCCACGGTACTAGAGGTAAGCGGTAGAGGTACCAAGACCATGGTCAATCACAGAGAAGGACCAATCGCGTTATTCAATGCTTGCAAGACATAATTCGTTCGTTCATTAATGCATGTGTTCATCATCATTCTTCTTTTCGTTCATTCGTTAATACATGCATTCATCATCATGTTCCTCTTTCATTATCTTTCTCTTCGTTACGTAATACTTTACGTTCATTAATTTGTGCGTTCATACATTACCCCACGTAACGTCATACAATATGTATTATAAAGCGTAATACGTAAGTTTTAAAACTATTTATCGAAGAAAGATAACGTATCACTCCCCTATATACAAATCATAATCTTCATCACATGCACATCTCCTATTCAACAATATTAAATTAATAATAATAATAATATTGTTAATAATAATAAACTACTGATAATAATGTCAGTAATAATAACAAGGGTCAATCCTTAATCATCATTTCGTGCACCCAAAACATCATCATTAATTGACCCTAGTCAACCCTGGTCAAATCATTGAAATCCAGGTTCTCAAAAAATTTCTAAAAAAAAATTCTAAGTGTTCTGGACGTTTGAGCCCTGTTGGCGTATAAGCCCCTTGGGCGTATGAGCCCTGTTAGGCGTAAGAGCACTGCTGGTCGTATGAGCCCTATTGGACATTTCATCCTATACTTAGAAATATCAGCTGGTCATACGACCACCCTGTTGGTCGTATGAGTCCTATTGGACTCTTCAACACACTTAGAAAAATATCACCTGGTCATACGACCACACTGTTGGTCGTATGAGTCCTATTGGACTCTTCAACACACTTAGAAAAATTCACCTGGTCATACGACCACACTGTTGGTCGTATTAGCAACCTGGACATGTATCTAATTCATAATCCAAATCCCAAACATCAAAATGCCTAGTTCTAAACATGCTCACCTGATTCTAGGCAAAACTTAACATAAACACATACATTCATACATTCAATCATACGGTATAAAATCCAAGTTTTATACAAACATACTTACATGCATTTTCCAGCCCCAAAGCATTTAAAAACGGGTAAAAAGGGGTCTAGAACTCACCTGAAACAATCTTTCAGTAGCTCACTACAAATCCGAGACACACCTTCGAATTCTGCTCCTAAGTCCCGAGAACAGACACAAATCACCAAGAACTTCGGTTTAGAACTCGAAACCCAGCTGAAACCAAACTCATATAAAAGAAACTCACCCTTTTCAGCTGCTTCCTCCTCTTTCTCTCTCTAGAACCGAGAGCTTTCTCTCTCTTCTTTCTTCCTTTCAGCCGATTGAAGATAGTGAAGGAGGGATGGGCGGCCATGCCCCCTTTAAACCTTAAAAGAAATAAGGTTTTGTACCTTGTACACTTTATCCCCCTCCACTTTTGCCCATTATCTATTCTTTCTATTTACTTTTTTTTTCTTTTCTTTTAAATGAAATTTCGGGGTGTTACACCTAGACAAAGTATCCCGAGATATAAGAATTTCACCTTACAGCATTGAATGTCTTTAGTTATGGGACACACCCTTAAGAAGATTTGAAAACCATAAGTAACGATTTAAAGTTTTGAAGACCATTCGGTTTAGATTCCCAATATCTTTGGGTATATTAAGATCCATGTTCACGTTGGTCAAGGTATAGAAATAGTTACATGAAACGCCCAACGTGTAACGATGTTTAAACGTAAGAGTTGAAATTTAGGATGAGTTCAATATCAGCAGGAACATTATGTATGATAAGAATGAGGAGATATAACTTTGGTGATAAACCAGTTCAAGGAATCAAGAATTTCAAGATGCAAAGAGGATGGTTCCATTTGGTAACGCATTACCATTTGGAATCGTTGACATGTCAAGGTAAATTGACCCATTTGCCTTAGATATTTGTGTATATTGACCATAGTTTATCACTCATCCCAGAAATCCCCAGGTAAGCATAACTGGTCTTTCAATGAGATTTATACGATATGCTTGCCTTAGCCCGAAGGCCTTTTGCAAGGAAATCCAGAATACAGGTGTCTATGTGTCACACAAATTTCTTTGGTTTATGAAATCAAAACCTTGATGAGATTTTCATACATTAGACATAGAGTCTAAGGAATTGAACCCACGACGATAAGTGTAGCCTCCACATGTAGTTGAGAATAAGTTTAGGAAGTTCATTTATCAGGGAAAGTCAAAGAGTCAAAGTTAAGTTTAGGGAGACAAGTAACTAAGTTTTAAGCACACATAAGGCAATCCTATGCTAAGGCATCAAGTTGCACAAAAGGCATAGCATTATGTAGCACGCAAACAATAAGTAAGCACAAAAGTATAATGATCTTTCTATGAGGTTCATGCATAAGCTATAGTCTAGGTCACCATTTCTAATAACCTAAATCCCTATAGTTATCATAACATGGTAACCACAAAAGTTCAACTAACCACAACTTTACATGATGAAATGCCATAAAGTTTACAAGTCTCAAATAAGTTTACAAGTGCAATGATATAAGTTAACATGTTTCACCCAAAGTGTGAAAATAAGAAAAAGGGGTATAGAAATACTCACAAGGGAAATAAGGATGAGCAAATAAGAAGTCTGGTAAATAAATGAAAACTATATAAGTGTTATTATTTTAAAACTGTAATTAATTAGTTGTTAACATAAAATAATAACAATTCAAAACCTCAGGGTCTAAACTGTAAATTAATTTAAACTTAAACCTAAGTTTTGGGAAGGATTTAAACAAATCCTTAACCTCAAGGACCAAAACTGTAAATTGTAAAAACCAACCCCCTTTTCCCCTTTCTTCCCCGTCGGCCGATTCTGGCCAAGAATCCGCCAAGTCCGGCCAACACCAACCGTGTTAATCCTTGATTAAACCGCGATAACTCACTTCATTACAATCGTTTAACGGTTTCGAACTTCATCTCGAAATTAATTTGAAGTTAAGTGTCGGTTTCATTCTAAACAAACACAACCGAGGCTATCTCAGTTATGATGACCTGAACGGCTAGAAACCGGCACATTAAAGTGCAATTAACTGAGGGTTAATCATTCCAAAGATGTTATTAAGCTAATCATACATCTAATTGCACTTGAAACCAATTCATTCCTCAAATCATCACTCACGAAAACACCAAGCCAACAACGTAATCGAAAGCTACCCTCCACAAACCTCACATCAAAATTAACAGGGGCTTTCAATCATAAGCCTTATTATAAACTACTGGTGCAAGGAATTCGAGCATAAACAATCCAAACTTAGTAAATTAAAGCATCACAGCCGCGACCTTGGTTCGAACTGGTACCCACTGTTGTTCATCAAATTAACAGGTATTTAGAACACCTTCTGATCCGATTTTGTGTGGGGATTAAAAGCCCCAAACATTCATTGATTAACAGACTCGTTCGGATGTTCAATTGGATCAAATTGTGAATTCTAGGGTTCTTGAACATTTGGGGATTCTTTTGTTTGTGTTTTTAAACTTACAAAAGCAACATATCTCGCGGCTGAGGCCCTTGGTTCACTGGTTAAGACACTATCCCTCTAACATGAGGTCCCGGGTTCGAACCCTGGCACCCTCATGTTTTATTTTTAAAAAGGCTTTTTAGCCCAAAACAAATTTCAGAAAAATTTTAATATATATAAAAATTATTTTTATAAATTCCAAATATTTTCAAAAGCTTCCAAATATTTTCTATAATTTTTCTAAGTTTAAATAAAAAATTCTTTTATTTATAAAACATTTTAACAAAGCTTGTTTTAATAATTTTTTTCGAATTGAAAATAATAATTGGTAAATTATTATTGGACCAAATATTCCTTTTCAATTAATTTTATTTGAATAGTAATAAACTTTAGTTATAAAATTTTATTTAAACTTTATATACCACCTTTTAAATAATTATAATTATTCTTTTCACATCTTTGAATAAAATATAAATATATATATATTTTTCAAAGAAAATATAAATTCATTCCATTGTTAAATATAATTAATTGACAAATATCAAATTGAAACCGTAGTTCTCGTTAATTCATTAAACTTATAAGTTAACATAAATCTTGTAAATATATATATATTTAGGTGCTTGGTGACGAGTTACGTTGGAACGACGCGTATTAATTTCTTATTAATCATCAAACATATACTTATTCATCAAGTGAGTATTTTCATACCCTTTTTCTTATTTTCACACTTTGGGGTGAACATGTTAACTTATATCATTGCACTTGTAAACTTATTTGAGACTTGTAAACTTTATGGCATTTCATCATGTAAAGTTGTGGTTAGTTGAACTTTTGTGGTTACCATGTTATGACGTTATATGTACAATCATTAACTATTGCTAGCCTGGCGACGTCATAGATCTATGGGCCTGACAAGCCTGCTTGGTTGATCCAAGTACACTTAGCTAATCGTATATACTTATAACTTGGTTGATCCAAGTACACGTTTGAAACTTGTAAAATTTTGTCAAGGTTTGATTGATGCATTGTTCATAACATCCCTAATCACTTTATTCACTAACTTATGACTTGAATTGCCATCTTTTATATATTCTATGTATTGAAAACTATGGAATGCTCACCAACATTTTTATGTTGACCTTTTATTTTTAACATGTTTCAGGAATACCTCAATTATGTGTTCTACACTTTGAAGCTTATTACAACTAGGATTGGACCTAGAGATAAAATGGATGACCATGTTATTTGTAGCATTTATACATGGTGTATTCTTTGTTGAAACTTTTATTTGTAATGCTAATAATGAAACTTATGAATAATATATTTGGATTTAATAGCGTTATGTGGCTGTGAACAATCGTAACTCTCACACCTCGACGTTTCCGCCGTCAAGGTTGGGGTGTGACACTAAGCTTAATCTAATCTAAGTGATTAAGAGTGTTTAGCCCATAAGGCCTACAAAAACCATAACCAAACTCATGAACATGGAAGAAAACATGGTAGATCTAGAGATTTTTAAACCAAGATGAGTAGAGGTGGGTTGTATGGTGTTAAATTCTTCCTTGGAGCAATTGATCTTCAATCTTGGTCTTCTTTCTTCAAAAAATGCTTAAAAGTCACTTGGAGGATAAACGGGGATAGGGTTTCTTGTTTCTCTACTTGTTTGTTTTCATATGAGGTTTAATTTTAACTTAAAAAGAAAACCTACGCCGCATATGACCATGTCTAAAACGGCATGGCCGTGTCGACCATCAGACTTGTTATTCTTGAACATTCCGATATGACCATGTCAGAATTCGACATGGCCATGTCATAAGCCAAACTTCAACACTTTCACTTAATTATTGAGTATTGAGTATTTCCAATAAAATCACTAAGGTGTTGTTTGTTTTTTCTGCAGGAAAACGTCTGCAGTCTGCGGACCACATCTGCAGACATCTACAGCAGAAGAGGTGGACCAAATGTCTGCAGTCTGCAAGAAAAAGACTGTTTGTTTTGTTTAACATCTGCAGAATGCTGAAATATTCTGTAATTAAACTAAAATACATTAATATATAAATATAAGTCATAGAAATACATTAAAATATAAATAAAAGTCATACAACTAGGGGTGTTCAAAAATATCCGAATCCGAAACCGAATCCGAAATATCCGAAAATCCGAAATTCGGATATCCGAAATTTCGGATATCCGAAAATTCGGATATCCGAACTTCGGATATCCGAATTTTCGGATTCGGATTCGGATAGTGATTTTCAGAATTTTCGGATATTTCGGATATCCGAAATATCCGAAATATCCAAAATATTTTTATAAAAATTTAAAAATATTAAATATTAATTATATATTTCGGATATTTTTAGATATTTAGGACATTTTAATAAAAAAAACTTCGAATATCCGATAAAAACTTTAATAAAAATTATTATATTTTTATAAAATTTATTAAATAATACAAAATTTCTTTGAATTCGGATATCCGAACGGATATCCGAATCCGAATCCGAATTTTCGGATATCCGAAATTCGGATATCCGAAATTTCGGATTCGGATTCGGATAGTGAAATTCACTATCCGAAATTTTCGGATATCCGAAATTCGGATATCCGAATTTCGGATATCCGAAAATGAACACCCCTACATACAACACTACAATAATATTCATAAAATCATACGATTACATTTATAAATCGTTTATTCGACATTCTGCATTAACTGCTCAACAATTTCATCTTTTAATTGAGTCATATATTCTCGATCGGATGTGGTACCATGTTCTTCAACATCATTTTCTTCAGCATCAATGTGCATATCACAATTTTTAAAAGACACATTGGGTTGATCGTATTGTGTGAAAAAATCATCGCTAAGACCCTCTTTCTTTTAAATTATGCAGCGTGAAACATGCAACGGTAATGTTCCTTTGTGTAACCAACGGAAATGGTGCCATCCTCTTCAATATAGGGAACCGTGCTTTCAAAACACCAAACGAACGCTCAATGACGTTTCGTAGTTTTGCATGTGCATGGGTAAATTTTTCTTTATCGGTCAATGCAAGATTCCTATAAAAATCTCCAAGCCAATACCTTACATTACGATATGGAGCCATAAATCCTCGTATGTGTGCATAAGCGACATCACAAAGATAATATTTATCTATAAAGATATATAAATAATTAGAAAATTAAACTAAAACACCAAACATTTAAAACAATTTATATACCTGATGGTGGTAACGGGAATGGAGCATTTGTATCTGATAAGGCCTTTGATAATATTCTGGAATCATGTGCTACCCCTTCCCACCCGCCACAATGAATGTAAAAATCATGTTGAAGTCACAAATTGCTAATACGTTTTGATAACACTCTCCTTTTCCCCTTCCTCTATATAAATCTTGTTTACTAGCAGGGACAACAACATGTATCAAAGTACCATCAAGTGCACCAACCGCTCCCTTAAAAATTCGCCGAAGTCTTTTGTTATGTCCAGAATGTATGGATTTGGACTGAAAGAAGTTGGTACTATCATATCTTTGGAAAAAGCATCATTTTATTTAACACTTCATAAAAGAATTTATTAATTGTTTGCTTTGAGCGTTGAAATCTACGCTTTATAACCACGTAACGTTGATTATGAGCAATTATCATTAAAAACATAGCCATTAAACATAAGAATTACTAGAAGTAATTTCTTATTATAATCCATAGATCCTGTGTTAATAATAAAGAAGGCAACCATTAAGCATAAAATATCATCATAAACATTAACCATTAAACATAACAAAATGTCAACACCAACCAAATACAACCATCAAAACATAACAACGTCATCACTAACCAAATACAACCATCAAACATAAACAACGTCACGTGCACAATTATATTAGTTTCATACTTTTAGCAGTAATTGTAATCCACCCTTTTAATACTTCTGGAAATTCTGGCAGTGTCATCCACGCCTCTCTCATGGATGACGACACTCGGAAGATATGAAAAAACAGCTAAAACTAAAGGATCTATCGGGTCTAACCTAACCAATTTTAACCTCTCAGAACAGTCAAGTACTGTTGGTCCATATTTTCTTTAATCAAAAACTGAATAGCCTTTTGCATATCAGATGCTAAATCATCAGATGTGATAGATGATTTCGAGGTTCTGGCCCTTTTTTTGGAATAGGATCGGGGGCCGAATCCTCGGTAGGCTCGGGGGTATCCTTCGGAATAGGCTCGGAATTTTGTTGTTTAAAATCAAAAGAGCCGGCATCATCTTCTATGTCTTGAAGAATTGTATTTGTAATCATAAGTGGTTTGACACGTTGAGCAGAAGATGATCCAACAACTGAAGTTGTTTGAGTTGAAGTCCACTTGCAATTTCCAGTGGCAGTATTACCATCAAATAATTCTGCACAAAGTTCTAGAAAATGAAATGGAGTCGTTTTCAAAGATCCAGCCTTCGGATGCCCCTAAACCAAAAAATAAAATATTATAAGTATATGTTTATATGTAGCCTTTAAATATATATAAGTATATGTTTATATGTGAACATACCTTCTTAATTCTTCCCACTTCTCATTTGTTAGGGAAAAATTATTGTTTTGAGGATTATATATATTGCCTGTTTTGTTTTTCAAATACACAAATCCGACGTACTTAGCTTTCGGATTGTCATAGGCGTTCTTCATTTGTTTTTGATTCAATTCAAGGTCAAACTTTTCTTTAAGAACTTTTCCTAATCTATTCCAAGAGTCTTTTACATACTCAAACCTTTCCTACCCACCTTATTTATTTCTTCAACACAAGTTTCTAACAAACATTGAATTTGCTCGCTTGACCATTGATGTTTCTCGCCCATTTCTATTAAACAATAAAAACAAATCACAAATTCCCCAACCCCAAACCAATTCATTCTTCATATAAACTATAACAACCAACTAAACCAATTCATTCTCATACAAACAATATACAAACTAATCATACAAACCATATACCAACCAACTAAACCAATTCATTCCTCATACAAACCATATACAAACCATATACAAACTAATCATACAAACCATATACAAACTAATCATACAAACCATATACCAACCAACTAAACCAATTCATACAAACAACAAACCATATACAAACTAATCATACAAACAAACTAATCATACAAACAACAAATCAAAGATTGCATTTATTGACAAAATGAGACTTTTAATATTTCTTTGAATTGAGTATAAATTGAATTGAGTATAAATTGAATTGAGTATAAATTGATTGATAAAATGAGACTTTTAACAAGAAATTTCAAGGAAGAAAGAGGGCAACTCCAGATTTCACACTGCATTTATTGACAAAATGAGACTTATCACACTGCATTTCAGCCACAAACACAAATTGGGCAGAAGGATTGTGGATTTCTACGTGTTGGTTTATTTGAAGATCATGTGGTCAAAAACAAAGTTGATTTCTACATGTGGTTCATCCATCAATGATGTATGTATTTTCAGTATATTATTATGCGAATATTTGCCTGAAGAATGAGCGGGGGCCGACCGGGGTATCCTCCGGAATAGGAAGCAACAGAAAAGGAAGCAACAGAAAGGAATTACCTGAAGAATGAGCGGGGGCCAAAGGGGGAGCGGGGCCGAAGGCTGAGCGGGGGCCGAAGGGTGAGCGGGGGCCGAAGGGGGAGCGCGGGCCGAAGGGGGAGGGGGCCGAAGTGGGTCGACGGTGGCGAGGTGGCGACGGTGGCGAGTTGGCGACGGTGACGAGGTGGCGACGGTGGCGACGGTGGCGAGGTGGTGACGGTGGCGAGGTAGCGACGGGGGCGAGGTGGTGATGGTGGCGGTGGAAATGTGGGGAGGAGGAGTGGGGTGGTGGGTATGTAGGGAAGAGAAGGGTTAGGGTTCAAATGAAGAGTTCAGAAGAGTTTAGAAGAGGTTGTGAAGACCTTGTTCCACATCTTCTCCGTGCAGACGTCAGGAAGATGTTTTTAATGAAACGTCTTCCAGAAAACAAACAGTCTGCGAAGTAAAAACCTCTTCCCGTGTCTGCGAGCACGCAGATGAAGAGGTGGGGAAGAGGTTTTTTCAAAAAACAAACACCCCCTAAGTCACCAACTAACCTACATAAATTCAAATAGAACACAATTAAGTATTGATCCAACTGAATTTGCAACAAAAAACACTTAAAAGGGATGATATGTATTATTAACATGTGTATTTATTTACATATTATCCGCATGAGCCATGATCTACCAAGCGCTCCCCGAAAACATCCTGGCACAAGTCGCAAAAACCAAAAGCACTAAGGATATTTGGGAGGCTTTTAGGGTAAGGTTCATAGGGGCAGACCGATTTCAACAAGCTCAACTCCAAACCCTGAAGTGTGACTTTGAAAAGTTAAAGATGGAAGCAAAAGATTCGGTAGAAGATTTTGCAGGTAAACTTTCTGAATTTGTGAATAAATTCTGAAGTCTTGGAGAAACCTTGGAAGTCAAGGTAGCTGTAAATAAGCTTCTTGACTCCATGCAGGCAAGATACATTGCCATAGTTGCAATAATTGAACAAGTTGCAGATCTAAGAATGATGAAGGTGAAAGATTGCATCGCAGGACTCAAAGCTTTCGAAGAAAGAATCAAGGGGCAAGAGGAACTCGTTGAAAAGGAATCAAAACTCATGTATGCAAAAACTAAAACACATGAGAAAAAGTCCCATGATCAATCTTGAAAGTACCAAGGTGGTCGTGGACAAGGGTTTGATAATCGTGGACGTGGTAGAGGTCATGGTAGGTGATGGGGTACCACCCCAAAAACAATGATAAAACCGACACGAGTATACAAGGCCGGATAACCTCGGCTGCGGCTTGCCTTCAGGGGGCACTTTTAAAACACACCCGACTACCCAAAGCATGCGGCCAAACAACCCGCAAAAGGTTGCCGAGTCCCAAGCCGCGGCCCATAAGGGTTGTCAAGGCCAAGCCGCGGCCCGCAAGGTTTACCGAGTCCCAAGCCGCGGCCCACAAGGGTTGTCGGGACCAAACCGCAGGCCACAAGGGTTGCCGAGACCAAGCCGCGACCCGTAGCCCCGCACAGTCAATACAGCCACGGTTTAATAAAGGCCGGCTGAGGCACAGCCGCGGCCCATATCCCATCCACATATGCAGCCGCGGCACACGTACAACGGATGAAACCCAACACTTGAAAAACTCTTAACTCAACACTTGGCTATCCTCAGTAAGCAAAAGAGTTCGACGGTACGAAAGAGAAACTATTGGTGGCCATAAGAACATGCTCAGTAACCAAAAGATGACAAATAATAAAAGACAAACGTTGAAGGAAACAGATGCAGCAAGATAGGCTCACAGAACCAATAGGAGACAAGTCAACTATAAGGGACAAATAGCATTAATACTAAGTAGAAAACCCTTTGCACCAAAGGGAAACAACTCTATTGACCAAGGAATTCCAGTCCACATGCCTAAACTACAAATGTCTCGAAATAGATTTACATGGAGGAAGTTGGCATACGTAAGTCCTATAATACAAGGGCTCAGGTATGTTTCAGATCATCTCATTCCAACTGACCACACTCATACACAATCATTCCTAACTCTCTACTCTCTCAGAGAATACAATTCACCTAATTCCTTCAGCTTTAACATCTCATGTCCACCATCTCCATTCTTACTCTTATAATGCTTATATTTGATACATCTTGTATACATACTGACTTGAGCGTCGGAGTGCCCTTAGAGCTCAAGCTCCAGGGCCCTCTAACGAGCTTTCTGTGGTTGCAGCTCATATGTATAAGAAGAAGGGAAATGATGATTATCACCTATGGACGGATCTGAACCAAAGGAGTCATTCTATTGCACTGCTTCCTCTTCAATTCGCCTCTAGGTGAGGAATTTGAAGCAACATTTGGCGCCATCCGTGGGACACGAGCAAAATGTGTTTCATGCCTCTGCATAACGCGCGGCTAGATCTGTGCTTGTTTTGTGTTCTGCATGACATCTAGATCTATATCCATGACTCTTAAGTTATCAGGTTCCAAATCTCAAACTTTCTTCCCCATAGTACGCTGAAAGCATTATTGCTCATGTGTTAATATTGATCTCTAAAAACTAATGATGTTACCTATTTTAAAAAACAAATATTTTGGTAGATGGAATACAGCAAATCTCCATGTCATAAACCCATTCTTACATGAATTTGACACTCATACATGCAACAAAACCATTTATGCCGTCTTATCTTTTAATTTATAGAACCCAATAATGGAATATGAGTAATATTTCATTCGAGTACTACGTATTCTCACATCAATAAACAATCATATGTATCTAACGTTTGAGCACATATATAAAAAGGGTTGATGTATGAGCATGTATGAAGAGCCGGACTGTCTTGGCACGACTTCAACTCATGAATATTCATTGAGAAAGTCAAATTATATTACCTTCTCTTCCAGAACTCATGTAAAAAATAGCGTAAATACAAAAGAAAATGAAAATGTAGTCATCAATGAAAGTCCTGAAGATATTTACTTCTCAAAGTTAGTATTTGTCAAAGATAATAAAGGAAAAGAAGGAAACTGAGAGACATAAATATATTATATATATATATATGCTAGATACACCAATGAATTTTGGGGAGAGAAAGAAAATAATACACATGTAACTCTAATTTATGTCCTTAAAACTTCAGTTGACCTCCTGGGTGATTGAATTTTTCATCGAATGGCTATCAGCTAGGTAGCACCGAAACGGGTACGGGGACGGTACGGATACGGGTACGGTTAGGATACGGTAAAAAAAATATATAAAAAGAATAAAAATGTATCAAACAAATTCCAATTTAAATGATAGTAGCTAAACATAATTGAACATAAACCCGTTTAACAATTTAAATGACTAAATTTTTAAACTACACCTATTGAATATATTATACTATTATAGTATTAAACTATTTAATATTCATGTTGCGTGACTGTGTCTTTGACTCTTGATCATATATAATAATGAAATAATGTAGTCGGTGACGGCCGATTGAATCACGATGGAATCATTGAATCAATACTCGATTGTCGCTAAAATCGATTGAATACACATCTTAAAAAACCGATTGAATCGATTGAATACACACCATCAAGGCTTCAATTGTAGTCGACTAGTTGGTTAGGCGGTGGTGGACTGGATTGATGATTCTATAGTCGGTTAGGCAGTGGCGGAGTGGGTTGATGAAGACATGAAGTCGATGGGTCGATTAGGCGGTGGCGGTCGAAGGTAATAACAGAGGTGTTAAACTGTTGCCCTAAATTTAATCCGAAACTCTCTCGAAACTCTATCGAAACGTCCCGGTATGGTATCCTCCGAAACCGAATCATGATAGAAATGTTTCTTACGCGTTTCTTACGCGTTTCTTACGCGTTTCTTACGCGTTTCTTACGCGTTTCTTACGCGTTTCTTACGCGTTTCCGCTTCCGCCGAGTACCCGAAACGGATACTCCATGCTTTACGCAGCTTCCGTGCTTCGTAGGCTATCAGTCACGGCACATGCTTGTAGCCCACCTTTCAGCCGCGACATAGGCTTGCATCCCCCCTTCAGCCGCAGCTCAACCCCTCCAGCCGCGGCACATTTTGTGCATTGGGCTCATTTTTCGTAGTATTCTCCTTGTACGGGGCAAACCTTATTAGTTATTACAACCAGAGCTCCAAAGTTGATAGCTAACCTCAGGTAGCAACTTCGTGTTTTCTGAATTGTGCACCACCCGGAGCTTTTTATGTCATTGCTCATATAGATTAAACTCCTTTGAAAACTTTTAATATGACCACTTTTTCCTTGTACTTGAGTTGATATAATTGAAATAACAATTCAACTAAATTGTTCGCCACATGATAACTAGATTACAACTCAGGTACAATAGATTACAACTCAGGTACAACTTAACAGCTTGTTTGATTGTTTTGCCGACCTATATCATACGTAATAGAAGAGCAACATGTACAAAACAAAAGGTGTGGAAGATAATGGTTAAGTTTTCTCATCACAAAAATTTTAGAAAGCAAATGGGAATCATCAGACTTTATTCTATGTAACCGGTTCGTCTAATGTTATACAGAAAACATAATCGGTCGAAGCTCCAGGGATTTGGCCTATCCGGTGGTTCGTAACCACTACCTTCTTCGGAGGAAAACCTATAGCATCGAACAACCACCCAACCTAAAAAGCTTTGAAACACTCGCACATTTTCCCACCCTCGTCAACATTCAACACCGAGACCTATCCTCTCTTCTAAACATAGTTCCGCTGAGCCAGCCTCGTCCACCCTAAACCATAACCAATTAACCAACCGAAACTAAAACCGGTTCCTTAGTCAAACACATATCTAACAAGATGTGAGGCGATTTCCACGGCTGAAAGTTACGAGCCGCGGCTAAAGGGTTACGAGATGCGGTTGAAGGTTACGAGTTACAAGTTCCGGCTGGGAAGCGATTTGCTGCAGCTGATGGTCGCGAGCCGCGGCTGAGAGGGGTTCCTCTCCGTTAACCTAAACAAAGAGGATCTCATGCGTTACTGACTTTTCTTCAAAACTGTAAAGTAATGAAAGAGAAGCTCAAATATTTTTGTTTTAGACTAGCATCATATTTATGAAGTCTAAATAACATAGAGGGGAGACGGTGGTAATCCCTTTGGCCTTTGGAATTTACAATATATATATATATAAAAATAAAACTATATAATAAATAGTAAAATAAAGTTCAGATTAAAAAAAACAAAAAAAACAAAGGTAATACGAAGATGTGTTAATCTCTAAATAAAGGTATGCCGATTATATGTAACATTTTACTCAAGTATATATTTCACACTAAACTTGATTGTAACTCAATTTAAGTTTGTTCTAAGTTTCCTACAGATATGGAATAGATGGAGTGGGATTGGTTGTTTTTAAGTGTTTGAGCCGATTTAATTTTCATGACTTGTTTAACCTAGTTTGCTAGTTTAAATACATGATTGAGACAAGTGTATTGTGATTCTTCATAGCTCTCATTAAAAAAATGAGTCGTTCTAGCTTGTGCAATCGTTTATGTCGGATTCAATCTTTAGTTGTGGCTGAAATAGGTCGTACCCATGCTTTGGGTCAAGTCTAGTCACATCCATGTTCCGGCTGGAGCCTGGAGGTCAGCCGCATCCTAGGTTTCCACTCCTTAGGATTACAAAATAAACAACAAAATCCACCGTCAATCTAAATATTTCCTTACATACAAGTGGGTAGGAGTGGTGGTTAATTTTTCATAAATAGACATATGGTAGGTATGGATTTTATGTTTTATGTTTCCAAAATATCTTATTCACATGTAACTTAGCAATTAAACAGACTAAACATTGTGATTCCCATACTATGTTCAAGCTAAAACTTAATATTTGATATAAAGTCAATTTAACTCATCGTGACCAACCGAAGTTATCAGTGGATACGAACCAACCCTCATGTGTTAGATTAACTTATTGACAGTAGCGATTAATCCTGAGTTGCGGTTATATAGTGGTGAATCGAATAACCATTGTTATATTATGCCTTAGCATACTATATAATTTATTCCTTAGTTTGTTTCATGTGTTGCGACTTAGTCTTAATCTCGTGGGTTATGCTCTAGTTGTTTCTGCCTCCTAAGGAACCAACAACAACAATCTTTCTTAAGCCCATGATTGGTGACTTGACTTGGCACTCCCCTTGTCCAAACCTAGAGTCTTTGAATTGTGGATCTAGAAAGTAGTTTACCCACCTTGTGGTATAGCCCTACACCAGCCGTAACTTACCATGTTAGGGCTTGTATCCCACCCAAGCTTAAGACGCGCGTTGGCCTCATGATATGCCCACATTCACTCGTGGCTCTCGTTTCCCATCTCAAGTCATAATCTAGTTAGACCTATAGTTGTCACACCCCAACCTTGACGGCGGAATCGTCGAAGTGTGAGAGTTAAGATCGTTCACAGCCACATAACGCTATTATTAGTTCCAAATATATTAATCAAGATTCAATTGTAACAATACAAGTAAATGTTCAAACAAAGATACATCCAGAATACAAGTATAAAAGTATCCAGATCATTCGTTATTTTTCTCTAAGTCCAATCCTAAGTGTGATAAGCTTCAAAGAGTAACCTGAAACATGTTAAAAATAAAAGGTCAACATAAAAATGTTAGTGAGCATTCCATAGTTTCCAATACATAAGTATATAAAAGATGGAAATTCAAGTTATAAGTTAGTGAATAAAGTGATTAGGGATGTTATGAACAATGCAACAATCAAACCTCGACAATGTTTTACAAGTATCAAACGACGTTAATATTCTATTAACGTTAAAAGTATATACGATCAGCTAAGTGTACTTGGATCAACCAAGCAGGCTTGTCTTACCCATAGATCTATGACTTCGCTGGGCTAACAATAGTTAATGATTGTACATATAACGCCATAACATGGTAACCACAAAAGTTCAACTAACCACAACTTTACATGTTGAATTGCCATAAGTTTACAAGACTCAAATAAGTTTACAAGTTCAATTATATAAGTTAACATGTTTCACCCCAAAGTGTGAAAATAGGAAAAAGGGGTATGAAAATACTCACATTGATATAGGCATTTCAAGATGATATAAAACATTAAAGTAAAGATCCAAAATATCCATTACAAGCACCTAAATATATAAGTTACAAGGTGAAGATTAAGGTTAATATTATGATTAACGTTCAAATAAGAGTTTGGATTTCAATAGTTTTAAGGTTTTAATAAGTAATAAGTTTATAATGAAATTATTTACATTTTTAATTCATTAAAAGAATTATATAAGTAATTATTTTAGAATTAACTTTAAGTATAAACTATTGATATGATTCACTATTAATCAAGTTTTATAATTATTTAAAATTAATAGGAATAATGTTTTGATTAATAATAAATTATTAATCTAAACCTTTAGTTAGTCTATTTTATATAAAAAAAATAATATATTTGTAAATAATTCGTGAAATTATAAATTATATAATTTCTACAATTATCATGACAAAACCTTAATTAATATAGTGTCCAATACTATTATAAAGATTTATTATTTCAAGTCCAATAATCATTTAATTATTTTTAAAATGAAACATTTTAAATATAAAGGTTAGATATACATTTAAAAATAACATTTGGATCAAATGTTTTATTATTTATTATTTGAATAAGAATTTAATAAGCTAAAATAAAAAATAATCCAATTGTAATGTTTTGTTAAGATAAACAAATTTTAAAGTCTATTTTATAAATTATTTAACCAGTTATGTTATTTGTTTTAATAAAATAGAATAAAATGTTAAGATATTATAAGAAATAAATTTTTAGAAATTTATTTGATGTTTAAAAAAAATATTTAAAGTTTATAAAAATTATTTTTATATTTATTAAAAATTTTCTAAAATTAATATATAGTTGAAAAGCCTTAAAAAATATGTTGAGGGTGCCCGGGTTCGAACCCGGGACCTCAAAGTTTACAAATGAGTGGGGAACCAGTGAACCAAGGCTCTCAGCCGCGGTTTATCTTGGTTTTAAATCCTTTTAAACACAAACTAATAAATTTCCCCTATTCCCTTAGAACCCTAAATCGTTTGGTCCACAAATTGAATGGCAAATCGATTGTGTTAAAGGAAACAAACATGGGGCTTTGACTCCCCTTGTAAATATGAACAAAATGATGTATCTAATTACCCGTTTTGTGAATGAATCGATGAAGAACAGGTTCAAGAACAGTGCGCGACTATGTTGTGATTCGTTCAGGTTACAATCGCTGACGAAACTCGAATTCGCTTTACGGAAAGTTTCGAATAGCCCAAATGATGAAAAGCCCTTTGTCAGTTTTGATTTAAATCGTTCGAGAGGTGGGTTTTGAGTTGTAACACCCGTATTTTCAGCAAGGAATAAAAGAATAAAGAAAAAGAAAGGAAAGGAAATAAAAAGTCAACTAAAGAGGAGGGGCAAAAAGTGCCAAATGGGCAAAGTTTATATTTATTTTGTACAAAAGGGAGGCATGGCCGCCCATGTTGTCTGCATTTCATATCATTCGATATTTTTAGAGAGAGAAAGCACAAAAGAAGAAAATTCTCGGGATTTTTGAAGAAGAATCTGAAAACTCGAAGTTTTTGGTAAGAAATCTTGAGTTTTGAAGCTTTAGATGATTCTAGACCCGTATATGTGCTTATAAATGAGTCTTGTGTGTTCGGGTGGTGTGGTGTGTGTGTTTTAGGTGTTAGAACAGTTGAGGAGGCTCGGGTGAAGAGTGTGAAATTTGAAGAGAACAACAAAGGTGAGTTTCTAGACCCCTTTTTACCTGCTTTAAACGTTTTGGGGCTGGAAAATGCATGTATATGTTTTTATAAAATTTGGGTTTGATGCCCGTATGACATGAATGTATGTATGTTTATGTTTATATTAAGTTTATGCCTAGAATCATGTGAGCATGTTTAGAACTAGGCTTTATGATGTTTGGAATTTGGAATATGAATTAGACACATGAACAGGTTACTAATACGTCTGAAAGTTTTCTTAGAAATGTGTTTGAAATTTGGACTTAGAATAATTAAGTACAAGTTAAATGAGTCCAATAGTGATTATACGCCCAAGGAAGTGCCTTAGAAATAGGCTAAGTGAGGTCATGTGTCCAAGCATGTAATATGTCCAATAGTCCTAGAACGACCAGACTCATAAGTCTGAAAATTTGCTAAGTATGGGGACTTATAAGTCCCAACAGGACTCAAGAGTCCCACAGTACCCATGAGTCTGAAAACTAAGTAAAAAGGTGAAAAGTCTGGATTCTGGTCGTATGACCAGAAAATATTTTCTAAGTGTAGGATGAAAAGTCCAACAGGGCTCATACGCCCAACAGGGCTTATACGCCCAGCAGTGCTCATACGCCCAGAGCCTGAAAATTTTCTAAGTGTGAGTTGGTGCGACCGACAGTGGTGAAACGCCTAGAACAGGGCTCATACGCCCAAAATACTTGGACTTTTTAACAGATTTTCCTTGGAGTCTGTGCAGTAGGGTTTCACATGAATGTTGACTAGGACGTTATTGAATGTGAATGATGATGTTTGAATGTAATAATATCCTTTTCTTAATATTATAATTAATATTATGATTAGGGATATTATTAAGATTATGAATAATATTATTAATAATATTATTAGTATTATTATTATTATGCTTATTAATAGTAATACTGTATGGCTCTATGTGGAATGATCATGATCAGAATTATTATCATTAATAAAGTGAAAGATTAATGATAAAGAGGAATGGAACGTAAACGAATGAAAGAAAGTCTTGCAAGCAAATGAATGGAGGTGCACACCCCTGGCAGGTGTTAGCTCAACTGTGATGCGGGTTCGCTACCCCGAAGGATGCACACAGGGTCAATCCTTGAGATTGATATAGAGGTGAGTGACTTGGTGTCACAACAGACTCACAGGATGTAGGTCAATCTTTGTGATTGGCTTAGAGGTGAGTGACTTGGTGTCACAACAGACTCACAGTATGTAGGTCAATCTTTGTGATTGGCTTAGAGGTGAGCGACTTAGTGTCGCAACAGACTCACAGCTTAAGTAAAGAGGAATGATAAAAGTACGAATTGAACGACGATGAAGATAATGAAAGTATTACCTATGTGTACGTACGATGTATGATCACCTATGAAAATGAGGAATGGTTTTTGAACGAAAAGTAAAGTATTTTAATTATAAAACTAGAACTCACTCAGCAACGCTGACTTTTATGTATTTTCCAGTTGGCAGGTGACAGGTTGTTAAGGATGGCACACGGGGGTGACTTTTATGTATTTTCCAGTTGGCAGGTGACAGGTTGTTTTGTAATTCATTCAATTAAATATTTTGTGAACTTATAAACTAAAATGTATTGCTTAACAACAGCGTTCTAAATGAATGGATGGTTTTTGTTTAAAATAATTTCCGCTGCTTAATATTGTATTGTGAATGTTTTATGTTGTGAATGACCAACTGTGAGGTACCCGGGAACGGGGCCTTACAAGTTGGTATCAGAGCTAAAGTTTAAGTGAATTGGGTAAATATTTTCAAAATGAACCTAAACTTAAACTGAAAATGGGACAAGAAGAGGGATGTCAGCCCGAGTAGCCATGTGCCATCAGGTATTTCTTTTCTTAAAAGTTAATCAGTGTTATGTGCGTGTGCTATATGATTTATGTGTTCTTAGTAGATTTAGATGCTGATGTAGTCAGGATAGGGGATGCTTGGGGTGTGAAGAGTAAAGTAAGTGGCTAATCACAACTGGCCACTGTAATTAGGGACTTACTATACTTGACAAAAACTGAGCTGTTTCCTTGAATGACTGTTTTAGTGTTTGAATCTTATAGTGCATAGGAAAATGGCTGGGAAGAAACCTACCAAAGCTGCTAGAGGTAAAGGTCGACCGCGTACGACTAGGAACAGTACTAAAGCTCCTGAGATGACTCCTGTGAACCCTGAGGTTCCTGACCAGAACGAAGAAACTGAGAATGCGAGCCTGAATGCCTCAGATAGGGAGGCGATTGCTGATGAGGTACATCAGATCCTGCAGGCAGTTATGCCATCTGTGGTGACCGACGTTATTCGTGCTGTGAGGAATGAGGAGAGAAAGGAGAAGGAGGACAGGAGAGGGTCAACTGGGAAGGAAGCAAGGGAGGAGAGGAACGACCGGATCCTGAGATAGTAATGTCTAATGAAGAGGAAGATGATGTGGTAGGGGTGACGACCAAGGGATGCAATTACGGGGCATTCCAGAGGTGCAGGCCCCCGACTTTCGATGGAAATGGCAACGCTGCTGCCACACATCGATGGGTAAGGGAGATGGAAGCGGTACTCGAGATCAGTGAGTGCCGGGAAGATCAGAAGGTGAAGTTTGCCACCCACTCCTTTACTGACTTAGCACTATGTTGGTGGGACAATATCGTCCAAGCTGAGGGCAGTAGGGCCATCGGGAAAATGAAGTGGTCCGATTTGAAGAAGCTGGTAATTGAGGAATTCTGTCCTCACAGGGAACTTGACAAGATTGAGAGAGAGTTCCTGCAACTCGAGGCGGGAACAATAAACCACCAGCAATACACTGCCAAGTTCAATGAGATGGCGAGGCTGGTGCCAGATCAGGTGACACCGGTATCTCGCAAGATTAACCGATATGTACAGGGGCTGCCAGCCGACATTCGTAGGCATTTGATTGCTGCACGACCAAGCACTTTTAGGTCGGCCGTAGATTTGGCTGGGAGGCTCTATGATGAGAGGGAGGTAGCAGATGCGGAGGTGAAGAAGGCTGGTGGTGGTGACCGGAACTGGAATGGGAAACGGTTCGGGCGTGGTGGTTTTACTCCGAACAACAAAAGGATGAAAATGGATGACCGAAGGGTGGGGTCATCAAGCTCGGGGCCCAAAAGGTGTGGCAAGTGCGGGAAGGAGCATACGGGTGAGTGCAAATCGGGCTCAACGTGTGTTTCAAGTGCGGGAAGCCGGGTCACATTCTGAAGGATTGTAAGGATCTGAGGTGTTATAACTGCGGTGAGGCGGGCCATATGAGCAAAGACTGCAGGAAACAGAGGGTGGAAAGTTCCGGGACGAAGAAGGCGGCCGGGGTTGAAGGGCAGAAGGCGAGCGCCAGAGCTTTCACCATGACCAGAGAGGAGGCTAGGACGGACCCCGATGTTGTGTCAGGTACGTTTCTAGTAAATCAAACTCTTACTTCTGTGTTATTTGATTCTGGTGCTAGTAGGAGTTTTATTTCTGCTACTTTCTGTGCTAAATTGCCTGTTAGTAGTAAATACATTGATGAGCCCTTTGATGTAGAAACTGCTATTGGTAAGTCCACTAGAGTTACTGATGTGATAGAGGACTGCACCATAGAGTTAGAAGGCTATAGGTTTGCCGCTAGATTACATGTGATGCCCCTAGGTGGATTTGATGTAGTGCTAGGGATGGATTGGTTGGCAACCTACGAAGCGAATATCGTGTGTCGAAAGAAGATGATTCGACTGACGGGAGTCTGGTAACGATATACGGTGATCGGGTAACGCTGATTCCGATGGTGATTTCGATGGCGGTGGCAGGCAAGTGCATGAGGCGTGGGTGCGGCGCCTACTTATGTTACGTAAAGGATGTGGAAACGCCAACACCACAACTATCCGATGTTCCGGTTGTGTGTGAGTTTCCGGATGTGTTCCCGGAAGACTTATCGGGATTGCCACCTGACCGCGAAATCGAATTCCAAATTGACTTGATACCCGGTGCTCAACCTGTTGCTAAAGCACCGTATCGATTGGCTCCGACTGAGATGAAGGAGTTGATGGAACAACTGCAAGAATTTCTTGACAAGGGCTTCATTAGGCCGAGTATCTCTCTTTGGGGTGCTCCGGTCTTATTTGTGAAAAAGAAGGACGGTAGCATGAGAATGTGTATCGATTACCGTGAGTTGAACAAGCTAACGATAAAGAATCGGTATCCATTACCAAGGATTGACGACTTGTTCGACCAGCTCCAGGGTGCCAGTTGGTTCTCGAGAATAGATCTTCGATCTGGCTACCATCAATTGAAGGTAAAGGAGCAGGACATTCCTAAAACAGCTTTTCGTACGCGTTATGGACACTATGAGTTTCTCGTTATGTCATTTAGTCTAACTAACGCGCCAGCTGCTTTTATGGACTTGATGAACCGAGTGTGTCGGCCAATGCTAGATAAATCAGTAATTGTGTTTATCGATGATATTCTGATTTATTCGAGGAGCGAGGAAGAGCATGCCGGTCACATTCGGGAAGTGTTGGAGACTTTGAGGAGGGAGAAACTGTATGCTAAGTTCTCCAAATGTGCGTTCTGGCTACGCGAGGTACAATTTCTGGGTCACGTGGTAAATGCAGAGGGGATCATGGTGGACCCAGCAAAGGTTGAGGCTGTGATGCAATGGAAATCACCAAAGACGCCATCCGAGATTCGTAGCTTCTTGGGATTGGCGGGCTATTACAGGAGATTTATTCAAGACTTCTCCAAGATAGCCTCACCATTGACAAAATTGACCCGTAAGGACGTGAAATTCGTGTGGGGTCGAGAGCAGGAGACGGCCTTTGAGGAGTTGAAGACAAGACTAACACGAGCTCCTGTTTTGACTTTGCCCGAGGGGAATGAAGACTTAGTGGTCTATTCAGATGCATCTTATTCCGGCTAGGTTGCGTGTTGATGCAACGAGGAAGGGTGATCGCCTATGCATTTCGACAACTGAAGACCCACGAAGTCAACTATCCCACACACGATCTAGAATTAGCTGCGGTGGTTTTTGCGTTGAAGATTTGGCGGCACTATCTATACGGGACGAAGTGCACAATCTTCACCGACCACAAAAGCTTGAAGTACTTCTTCGAGCAGAAAGATCTAAACATAAGGCAAAGGCGATGGTTGGAGCTCATAAAGGATTATGACTGTGAAATCCATTACCATCCGGGCAAGGCCAACGTGGTGGCCGATGCCCTTAGCCGAAAAGAACGACCTGAGCTGATTCGGGTGAAGGCTTATCAGCTGATCATGACCCCCGATGTGATGACACAGGTTAAGGAGTTCCAAGACGAGGCTTTGAAAGAAGATCGTCTTAACTCCGAAAGGATGAGAGGCCTAGTTACGGAATTGGGTGAGAACACTCTTGGTGTTAAGACCCGATTTGGGCGAATGTGGATTCCTCGATACGGGGATCTACGTGGTAGAATTATGGACGAGGCCCATAAGACCCGATACTCCATTCACCCCGGTGCTACCAAAATGTACCACGATATGAAGAAAGACTATTGGTGGCCGGGTATGAAACGCGACGTAGTGGAGTACGTAAGTAAGTGCTTGACTTGCTTACAAGTGAAGGCGGAACACCAGAAGCCCTACGGGAAGATCAAACCGTTGGATATACCCGAGTGGAAGTGGGAGCACATCACCATGGACTTCATCACGAAGTTACCACGTACCCCAAAAGGGTATGATGCCATATGGGTGATAGTTGACCGCTTGACAAAGAGTGCCCACTTCCTACCGATCTGCGAAACGTACTCATCCGAGAGATTGGCGGATCTATTCATCAAAGAAATTGTAGCTCGTCATGGTGTACCGGTGTCTATTGTGTCTGATCGTGACACCCGGTTTACCTCCAAGTTTTGGAAAAGATTTCATGATGCAATGGGGACGAGACTACACATTAGTACAGCATATCACCCTCAGACAGACGGTCAGTCTGAGAGGACGATCCAAACCCTCGAAGACATGCTTCGGGCGTGCGTGATCGACTTTGGAGGAAGTTGGGACAACCACCTGCCGTTAGCAGAATTCTCGTATAACAACAGTTATCATGCCAGTATTGGCATGCCACCCTACGAGATGCTATACGGTAGGAGATGTAGGATGCCCGTATGTTGGGGAGACATTGGGCAGAAAGAACTGGGAGGTGTTGAGGTGATTGAAGCAACGACTGAGAAATTAGAAAAGATCAAAGCCTTCATGAAGGCGGCAAAAGATAGGCAAAAGTCGTATGCTGACAAGAGGCGAAGACCGATAGAGTTCAAGGTTGGTGACCGAGTCATGTTGAAGGTCTCGCCCTGGAAGGGAATCATTAGATTCAGGAAACGAGGTAAGCTAAGCCCGAGATACATAGGACCTTTCCGAATTATCGCACGAGTAGGAGAGGTGGCCTATCGAATTGAACTGCCAGATGAGTTAAGAGGAATTCATCCCACATTCCATGTATCTCATCTGAGAAAGTGCTTAGCTGATGAAGACATGGTTGTACCACTGGAGGATATCGAGGTGGATGAGAGGCTCAACTACGTGGAGCAACCAGTGGCAATCATTGATCGTAAAGAAAAGAGGTTGAGGAATAAAGTAGTTCCTCTTGTGCGTGTACAGTGGAAGCACAGAAGGGATCCGAGTCTACGTGGGAGACTGAAGAAGAAATGAGACAGCACTACCCACAGCTGTTTGAGGAATAACAGGTTTCGGGGACGAAACCTATATAAGGGGGGGACTTGTAACACCCGTATTTTCAGCAAGGAATAAAAGAATAAAAGAAAAGAAAGGAAAGGAAATAAAAAGTCAACTAAAGAGGAGGGGCAAAAGTGCCAAATGGGCAAAGTTTATATTTATTTTGTACAAAAAGGGAGGCATGGCCGCCCATGTTGTCTGCATTTCATATCATTCGATATTTTTAGAGAGAGAAAGCACAAAAGAAGAAAATTCTCGGGATTTTTGAAGAAGAATCTGAAAACTCGAAGTTTTTGGTAAGAAATCTTGAGTTTTGAAGCTTTAGTTGATTCTAGACCCGTATATGTGCTTATAAATGAGTCTTGTGTGTTCGGTGGTGTGGTGTGTGTGTTTTAGGTGTTAGAACAGTTGAGGAGGCTCGGGTGAAGAGTGTGAAATTTGAAGAGAACAACAAAGGTGAGTTTCTAGACCCCTTTTTACCTGCTTTAAACGTTTGGGGCTGGAAAATGCATGTATATATGTTTTTATAAAATTTGGGTTTGATGCCCGTATGACATGAATGTATGTATGTTTATGTTTATATTAAGTTTATGCCTAGAATCATGTGAGCATGTTTAGAACTAGGCTTTATGATGTTTGGAATTTGGAATATGAATTAGACACATGAACAGGTTACTAATACGTCTGAAATTTTCCTTAGAAATGTGTATGAAATTTGGACTTAGAATAATTAAGTACAAGTTAAATGAGTCCAATAGTGATTATACGCCCAAGGAAGTGCCGTAGAAATAGGCTAAGTGAGGTCATGTGTCCAAGCATGTAATATGTCCAATAGTCCTAGAACGACCAGACTCATAAGTCTGAAAATTTGCTAAGTATGGGGACTTATAAGTCCCAACAGGACTCATGAGTCCCACAGTACCCATGAGTCTGAAAACTAAGTAAAAAGGTGAAAGTCTGGATTCTGGTCGTATGACCAGAAAATATTTTCTAAGTGTAGGATGAAAAGTCCAACAGGGCTCATACGCCCAACAGGGCTTATACGCCCAGCAGTGCTCATACGCCCAGAGCCTGAAAATTTTCTAAGTGTGAGTTGGTGCGACCGACAGTGGTGAAACGCCTAGAACAGGGCTCATACGCCCAAAATACTTGGACTTTTTAACAGATTTTCCTTGGAGTCTGTGCAGTAGGGTTTCACATGAATGTTGACTAGGACGTTATTAAATGTGAATGATGATGTTTGAATGTAATAATATCCTTTTCTTAATATTATAATTAATATTATGATTAGGGATATTATTAAGATTATGAATAATATTATTAATAATATTATTAGTATTATTATTATTATGCTTATTAATAGTAATACTGTATGGCTCTATGTGGAATGATCATGATCAGAATTATTATCATTAATAAAGTGAAAGATTAATGATAAAGAGGAATGGAACGTAAACGAATGAACGAAAGTCTTGCAAGCAAATGAATGGAGGTGCACACCTCTGGCAGGTGTTAGCTCAACTGTGATGCGGGTTCGCTACCCCGAAGGATGCACACAGGGTCAATCCTTGAGATTGATATAGAGGTGAGTGACTTGGTGTCACAACAGACTCACAGGATGTAGGTCATCTTTGTGATTGGCTTAGAGGTGAGTGACTTGGTGTCACAACAGACTCACAGTATGTAGGTCAATCTTTGTGATTGGCTTAGAGGTGAGCGACTTAGTGTCGCAACAGACTCACAGCTTAAGTAAAGAGGAATGATAAAAGTACGAATTGAATGACGATGAAGATAATGAAAGTATTACCTATGTGTACGTACGATGTATGATCACCTGTGAAATGAGGAATGGTTTTTGAACGAAAAGTAAAGTATTTTAATTATAAAACTAGAACTCACTCAGCAACGCTGACTTTTATGTATTTTCCAGTTGGCAGGTGACAGGTTGCTGAGGATGGCACACGGGGTTGCTACTTGGCGGGCAAGACTGACATCCATTTATGTTTTGACGATACTGTTGTTTTGTAATTCATTCAATTAAATATTTTGTGAACTTATAAACTAAAATGTATTGCTTAACAACAACGTTCTAAATGAATGGATGGTTTTTGTTTAAAATAATTTCCGCTGCTTAATATTGTATTGTGAATGTTTTATGCTGTGAATGACCAACTGTGAGGTACCCGGGAACGGGGCCTTACATGAGTAGGTTGCAGAATTTCGATGAAGAGAGAATCGATTTCGGTGAAATTGTGTTTGTTAGGTGAATTTGATTGTTGTGAACGCTTAGGATAGTTTATATGATTGCTTAAGTTCGATTAACTAGACTATTATTAGGAGTTATGTCCGAACGGCTAGGAACTTTATGGGCGATCGTTTAATCGATCGAATAGGCTTGGTAACCGATGGATAACTCAATTATCAGGTGCATTCAAGTTCGAATTACACATACGAACGGTTCGGATCGGTTTTTGGGTTGAAAATCGGTTGAAAATCGGGTGTTTGGGCCATGGCCGGAGCCGCGCCGGAGGGTGGCCGGAAGGCCGCCGGAAAATCGGGTAAGGGGGAGTCGGTTTTGAAATTTAATATTTACACAAATGGTCCCTTAATTTTGGATTCTTATTATTTTATGAATAAACTTCTTTTTGAAGTTTATAAAATGACCAAACAACCCCTAGACTTATTAAATTTTAAGTTTTAAGATATTAGAGTTTATTAATCTTTTCAAAGTTGTTATAAGTATTATTATTGTTATTATATTATTATTATTATTATACTATTATTATTATTATCAATAATTGTTATTACTTTTCTTAGCTTATTATCACATTAAGTTAAGTTTTATAATATTAACCAATGTTTTAACATTATCAATATTATTTTAATTATTTAATTAATTTGTTAATCACCAAATTTATTATCAAGCATATTAATTCCACAAAGTTTTAAAAATTGACATAAAAGACCCTTGTAAGATTTAGCAAAATTACCTTTTAAGTTAACGAAAATACGAGATGTTACAGTCTCCCCAACTTTAAAGAATTTCGTCCCGAAATTAAGAATTAAACTTAAACGAACAAGAGGGTTTAAATGAAGATAAGTGTACGAACGGACAGTGATAGACGTTTGGTTGTAGATGAGATGTTTCACTTTAGGGAATCCTTCAAGCCTCTTGACATAATATATGCCAACTTGAACTCTTCCAGTAAAATACAAGACGTTTTGAGAGGAAACATTGGAAATGATGACGAGTTACCATGGTATGTTAGACTTATAAATCACAACTTCCAGAATATAATTTCGTGGTAAGGTGATGTCTAGAAATCAATAAAAGACCAACATGATAAGAAAGGTTAACCGTCGGAATTAAGAATCCCAAACGTCACCATATGAAACGACCTTAACGCATATCTTGTGGATATGTATTTCTCCTTTGACCAACCACCGTCTAAGAATAATACGCTATGCGAAGATCTTGAATTGAGTTCACGACGATGGTTAAGAATATTAAAAAAACAGAAAATGAATCAATCATTCAAAATAAAGATCGATGTTTTAACGTCATACCACGGTATACGAGTATTTGAACAGATACAGGTCAATTTCTCGACCCGTTATCCCACATAAGTCATATGAAATTTGCCAATTGGCCTATAATGCACCAATTGTCATCATGACATCTAAAATAAGAGGAATTCAGTTATGAGAAGTTAGACAGGAGATTCACAGGAACACGGAGGTTAGGTTTTGTCATATGTGAAGGTAAGACACTTGGACACATACCAAGTTATGTCTTTTCTTTTATGCCAAGCCCATGACTACAAATTACGAGATTTTATGAACCTCCACGTCACAATGTAAGTAATAACGAGTCTCGTTGATCGAAATCAAATAGTGTTTTAAAGATTTCCAAGGTTAAGGATTCAAAGGCGATTCAAGTAATGATGCAACAATAAGAAAGGTATTTGTAAACATGTTTTGCAAGGTAGCAATCTCTAAGTACAGTTTACATATGCAGTTCAACAAACTATAAGCACAGTTGAGAACATTTGTATGACTAGAAAGACATGAGCATAAGTTGATAATGTCTTTAACAGAAAGATTGTTTAGGAAGGCTACCATCGCGCAATCAGGTTTTGATGATAATTCAAAATGAAAGTCGATGAATAAGGAATAAATGGTCCCATATAGCTAGGTCAAATCAAACATGAGAATAAAGGGAAAAAAAATCGATTTAAGAATTTAATGCTCCAAGCTTGGAATCAAAATCAACCTAAAGCGATCGGGTCTCTTTTCAAGTTCAAAGATGTTGATACATGTGTCCCTAGATTCTGAGTTGGATGTAAAATGTCTTGAATATGTGTAATTGAATGATGATTAATGAAATACATGTGGTTGTTTATATTATAATGTTTATATATTTCATTAATGGGTTAAGTAATGACTAATTATATAGGTTTGGTTTTTGTTTGAATTGGTATGCATAATGTTGAAATGATTAACACATTCAAACTTAGTATGATGTAGTTATCATGCGAATAGGCCATGCGAATGGACCATACGCATGAATAACTTCAAGCGAATGGCTAAGTCACACGACTGAACCATGAGACTGGATTAGTCGGAAGACTGAAGCATGAGATTGAACCAGTCGTACGATTGAAGTCTCAGTCGTGCGGATGGATCAACCGCATAGGTCAATCGCCCGACTGAACCATGCGAATGGTTCAGTCGCCCGAATGAGAAACCCTAACCTATAAATACCACTTAATTCGTGGAAAAACGAGACACTTCGAATACTAGAAACCCTAATCGCCCCAGAACGTGCTGTTCGACCATTCCAACTTCATAGAGCGTTTCAGATCATTCCGAGTCAATTTATAACGTTTTCTAATCGTTAGGATTGATCTTGAATTCGTTCTCACTGATTGGATCGCCAATCAAATAGGATTCCGCACTATTTGATTCGGTACAACGAAGGAATCAGTTAGTACTCCGTACGTACACGGTCCTAACAAGTGGTATCAAAGCTTTGGCTCTTGATTCTTCGTTGATTCAATCGTTTTTGTGAAAAAGTCTATGTTTTTACGCAAAAAGATCCATTCTTTCGGCTAAAAATCGAGTCTTTACATTTGCATGTTCTGAAAATTAAGTGTTTTTCGAGTTTCAGCCGTCTAGGGTGCAAAGAATTGCGTTCTAGGTCAAAAGTGTTCAAAAATCGCGTTTTCAGCCGACCCAGTCGCACGATTATCTTAATCGTACGACTGAACTCATTCGCCCCAGTCATTCGCCCGTTTGAGTCATTCGCCAGTCCATTCGCCCGTTTGAGTCAATCACAGTGTCAATCGCCCGATTGAGTCAATCGCCCACTCCAGTCGCACATCTGAGTCGTTCGGTCTGTTCAGTCGTCTAAATCTCTCAGTCGTCTGTTTCAATCGTACGTTTGAGTCCAATCGCATATAGCCCATTCGCACAGCAGGATATTCTCAAGTTAAATTAATTCAAAGATGGACTCAGAAAATTATGCCATGTCAGCTGGAAAGGATTCAAGAATTCAGAATTTGTTGTTACTGGAAAATGAGATAGGGAACCATAACAAGCCACCTAAACTATTGACAATAGAGGACTTTCCACAATGGAGACAACGTTTTGAAATCTATCTTAATGGTGTAGATACTAACTTATGGAACTCTATTGAGGTGGGTTATAAAATACCAGTAGGGGCTGATGGTGTTCCTTTGACTTTGAGTGGACTTTCCGATACACAAAAGGTCGCCTACAATGCAGAGAAGAAGGCTTATGCTATCTTGACTCAGTCCATTCCCAAGCCTATTTTTCATCAATACTCAGAGCACAAACAAAGTAAGAAATTGATGGAAGTCCTTGAAAAGAGGTATGAAGGAAATTCTAACTTAAAGGCACTGAAAGGTAAAGCTTTGAAAAAGGAGTTTGATAACTTCTCAGCAATTGGGAATGAAAGCTTAGATGAGATCATCGATCGTTTCTACCATCTGATGAGTGAACTAAACACTCATGGTGTTAAGACGTCAATGGAAGACAAGGTTTTAAGCTTGGCAGATGGTTTACCTGCAAAGTGGGATTCATTCATTTCTACTCTGCGATACAACTCAGTTTTAGAAACCCTGGATATAAATGACTTTATTCTAAAACTGAAAGAGGAGGAAGTGCGACAAAAATACAAGGCTAAGAAGGGTTCTTATGCTCAAGACCCCTCACTCTACAATGTTGCCTCTACTTCCAACCCTACTGCAAAGTCTTCTAGTGCACCTTTGCAAACAGCCTTCGTGTCCAACGCATCTTCAACTGTTGAACAAGGCTCTTCATCTGCAAATGAGTCTCTTGGTACATCATGTGTTAGTCAAAGTCCTATTGTTACTCAGTCTGCTAAGTTGACAACAGAAAATCTGGGAAAGGTAACAGTGGAGGTTGCTAAAGAGCACATGGATCTTCTGGCTGCTGTTGTGCATTCCTATGATGGTTTGGTGGCAGGCAAGATTGGTAATTGCCACCTTGCCGATGAAGATTATGAACAAGTAGATGAAATGAGCTGGAAAGAATGGACATCATGTGGGCTCTTGCAAGCGCTGTCCGAAGAGCAAAGAAATTTGTGAAGAAAACAGGGCAGAATCTCGTGGCTACTAAAGATACAACCTTTGGTTTTGACAAGTCCAAAGTCACGTGCTTCAACTGTGGAGAGAAGGGCCATTTTAAAGGGAGTGTTCAAAGCCCAAGAAGACTGGGAATGGGAATCCTTTTTCTTCGTTCAACAGGCAAGATAGAGACAAGAAACCAGCATCCACGGGAAGTGATTCTAAAGCTATGGTGGCACAAGGAGACGAAGGACAAGATTGGTCATTTAGGTTCGTGTCTGATGAAGCTAACATAGCATCTGTGGAAGAATTGAACGAGGACTCGGCGAGTGAAGGCGAAAGCTCAGCCGAAGTTGATACTGCTGAATTGGAAGAGACGTTTGATGCTGTTGATGAAATCGTCAAGAATGAATTAAATTCAGAATCTGAAGCTCAAGCTACGTCTCAGAATGCTTTCATGGCTGGCACATCGACATCCACACAGGTAAAATCTAAAGATGAATTATTTGATGAACATGTTTGTGTCGATTGTGATAAATTTAGAGAAAGCATTGATCTAAAGTTTGCTAGGTTATTAGAACACAATGATAACTTAGTAAATGACTTAAAACTGTGCTCAGAAGCTAACCGTATATTAAAACAAAATGAGAGCAGTTATAAGGAGAAGTTAGATGCATTGCAAAAGCAACTAAAGAAACTGAAGTTGTTGTCTTTAACCAAGAAAATGACATTAAATTCTACTTAAAGACCATTGAAGAAACTAAAAAGGAAAAAGCAGTCTTACAGGTAGAAAATGAGTCATTGCAACAAAAACTACATAGTCTCGCGAGTTCTTCGCACATTTTGAAAAACTTGGTTAAAGAATGCAACAATGGGGAGGGTTTGGGTTACAAGGTAGTTCCACCACCACATGAAATCCTGTTGAACACAAAACAACGTCCAATAAATAATAATCAAATCAAGGATCATGTGGTGACAACTCCTTTGGTGAGTGATCCGGACACTGCAGCTCAGTCTGCTTCTTCGGATGATAATCAGAAACCCTTAACATCAAGAACGGTCAATGTTGAGAAACAGGTGGAAGAAACTGTACAAACAACTCTTGGTTCAGAATCAAAGTCAAATATTACTCAAACCAAGATTTCTAAATCCACTCAATCTAAACCAGTTAAAAGGGATAATGTTCAACCTCAACGACAAGTTAATCAAAATGTTAAACAAGTTAAATTTGTTAAAGAGGGTACATATTCAAAGATTGAGGCCAAAAGACCCATTCCTGAGGTGTACTCACCGCCCACAAGAGATCTCCTAGTCCTGATGAATGGAGATCCTGCTATACCTGTGGTAAGCGAGGTCATATTTCAACCAATTGTCCACGCTATCAGACACCAAGAATTAAAGTTGAGTTAACTGACAAAGTCAAAGTAGATTCAAAACAGCGATCTAAGACCCCAGTGAGATCGAAAACACCCATTAGGCATAAAACACCTTCTAAGTCGTTTTCGTCCCCCCCACGTGAAAGACAACACAGACAAGTCCCCGACAGGTCTGTGACACCGGCAAGAAAAACTGTTTCTGAATCTAAACCATATACTCAAACTGTTAATCAGTCTAAAGTTTATCATAAACAATCCTTTCACAGGGATGGTCTATGGAAAGCAAAGACATCTGGTGTGTCTGACAGCCAGGACAATCTGAAAGTTGAGATTCCACCTACTGATAAAGGACAGTGGGTTGAATTCATGATGGTTGATTCCTTTGGGAAACCCAAGCCAGTCAAGGCTTGGGTCCCCCTCCTTAACTGATTGTTTTCAATTATGTGCAGGTTGTCCGCTACAGTGCTTCATCAAATACATGGATTGTGGATAGCGGAGCTTCCAGGCACATGACCGGAAACAAGTCTCTTCTTTTCAATGTCAAACAAATTAAAGGGGACACGTTTCATTTGCTGGAAATAAAGGAGGATACATTACCGCTCAGGGAGAAGTAGGTAATGAGAAGGTAAAGTTTGATAAAGTAAATTTTGTCCAACAACTGGAAAACAATTTACTTTCAGTGTCTCAGATATGTGACAAGGGCTTCAAAGTTATGTTTGACAACCGAAAATGTTACATACTGAAAAAGGAGATGGAGATTCCAGAGAAGCAGGTTTTGATGTCTGCATCCAGGTACAATGATCTATATGTCTTGGATATGTCTAATGCCTCTACTTCTGAATCTACAGCACAATGTTTCCTCTCAAAAGCTACAGAGAAGGACTCCATCTCATGGCATAGAAGGATGGGACACATAAATCAAAGGAAGATGAATCACCTGATTCACAACAACCTTGTTGAGGGAGTTACAGTCAAGAACTTCCAACTTCCTGATTTTTGTGTCTCTTGCAAGAAGGGAAAGCAGACCAGGAAATCTCACAAGACCAAGCACGTCAACACAATTGAGATGCCCTTGGAGCTACTACACATGGATCTATTTGGTCCTGTAAGCACGAAGAGTATAGCAGGAGACTGGTACTGCTTTGTAGTCACTGATGACTACTCAAGATTCACCTGGGTGATGTTTCTGAAAGCTAAATCAGAAACGTTTGAATCATTCAAGGTGCTCGTGACGACTTTGGAGTCACTTTACAAACTGAAGGTAAGGAGAATTCGTTCTGACAATGGCACAGAGTTCAAGAATCAGTGGATGGATGCTTTCTGCAAGGAGAAGGGTATTGTTCACCAGTTCACCTCAGCATACACGCCACAGATGAATGGAGTTGCAGAACGAAAGAATCGTAGCTTAATTGAGACTGCGCGAACCATGTTAGCTGATTCAAAGCTCCCAGTTCAGTTCTGGAATGAGGCAGTTGCAAATGCCTGCTACACACTTAATCGTGTGTTAGTAGTCAAAAGGCATGGTAAGACTTGCTACGAGCTACTTCAGAAAAGAAAGCCAAATTTGGAGTATCTGGAACCATTTGGAGCTCCATGTACATTACTGAAGAAGACTCAGGATGGCAAGTTCAACGAGAAAGCTGATCAAGGAATATTCTTAGGATACAGCATCCCAGACAAGCGAGTTTACAATAACTCAACGGGTCAGGTCGAGGTGTGGTGCAACGTTGATGTTCAGAGATACATCACACCTCCTGCTGGAAAAGGTCCATCATCATTCTTCGATTATGATGGCTTTTTCAAATCCTTCAATCTTCCACAGCTTGATTCAGAGAATGATGCTGCTACCCAGATGATGTATGATGTTCTTAACTCACCAAATCTGGATTCAAGCAACATCACACCTACTGCTGGTGCCTCAAGCTCTTCGACTCCTGCTCATGATGAGAGTGATGATTCATCAGATGATGAAGAAGCTCCTGCTTCAAACACTGAGCAAACAGCCAATCAACACAGTGAATCATCAGCTGCTATACCAGCTGCAGGAAATCCGGATACTGAACCAGTAGTCACCAATATGGATACTGAGGTTGTGGTTCCTACCACACCAATGACAAGGATCAGTGTGAATCATCCCCCCTCGTCTATCATAGGGGACATTCAATCCGGTGTGCAAACAAGAAATCAGCTGTACTCTGCTGATTATGCTGCAGTCATGGAAAAGGGTTATGTAAATGACGGGGCTTTCTCATGTTTTGTTTCACAAATCGAGCCTAAATATGTCTGCGACGCCCTGAAAGATGAGGCCTGGGTAAATGCTATGCAAGAAGAGCTACTCCAGTTCAAGAAACTTGGAGTCTGGACTCTAGTTGACAGGCCGAAAGGAGTTAAGGTGATTGGTACCAAATGGGTACTAAAATGCAAGAAGGATGACCAAGGTGTTGTGATCAGAAACAAGGCACGCTTGGTTGTTCAAGGCTTCAGACAAGTCGAAGGCATCGACTACAATGAAGTCTTTGCTCCCGTAGCTAGAATGGAAGCTATTCGTATCTTTCTAGCCTACGCCTCTTACATGAAAATTAAAGTTTATCAACTGGATGTTAAGAGTGCATTCTTGCATGGGGAAATCCGTGAAGAAGTTTATGTCAGTCAACCCGAAGGATTCGAAGATCCTTATCATCGGGACAGAGTTTACAAGTTAGACAAGGCTCTGTATGGGCTACATCAGGCTCCTCGAGCTTGGTATGAAAAGCTCTCCACCCACCTGCTGAAGCATGGTTTTCGCAGGGGTGTGATTGACTGTACATTGTTCGTCAAAGAAAAGGATGGTGACTTGCTTCTGGTGCAGATCTATGTGGATGATATCATCTTTGGATCTAAAAATGAAGCATTATGCAAAGATTTCGAATCTGTGATGAAGGCAGAATTTGAAATGAGTGCAATGGGAGAAATGAAGTTTTTTCTGGGATTACAGGTGGATCAAACACCAACTGGCATTTTCTTACATCAGACCAAGTATGTCGGCGACATTCTCAGTCGGTTTGACATGGACAATACGTCTGCTGCCGGTACCCCTCTCGCCACAAATCATGATGTGTCTCCTGATGAGAATGGGGATTTGGTGGATGCCACTATGTATCGTGGGATGATTGGATCTCTCATGTATCTCACTGCCTCGCGTCCAGATATCATGTATGCAACATGTCTATGTTCTAGATATCAAGCGAAGCCAAAAGTGAATCATCTGATTGGGGTAAAAAGGATTTTCCGTTATCTGAAGGGTACTCCAACACTGGGGTTGTGGTATCCTCATGACGATGACTTCGAGCTTACTGCGTACAGTGATTCAGATTATGGTGGCTGCAAGATGAATTTTAAATCGACGTCAGCAGGGTGTCAGTTCTTTGGAAGACGGTTAGTCACGTGGCAATGCAAGAAGCAGACCTCGGTTGCCTTATCAACCTGTGAAGCTGAATACGTTGCTGCTGCAAGTTGCTGCTCTCAAATCATCTGGATTCAACAGCAAATGCGCGACTACGGTTTGAAATTTTCTAACACTCCTATTTATGTTGATAATTCTGCTGCCATAGCTGTCACTAAAAATCCTGTTCAACACCCAAAAACAAAACACATCGGGATTAAATATCATTTCATACGCGATTGCTATGAAAAACAATTAATTGATGTGATTAAAATTAACACGGATTTTCAGCGCGCTGACCTCTACACCAAACCGTTTGATAAACCAAGATTTTTATATCTGCTAGAGGTCAACGGCGTTAAAAAGAAAAGTGATGTCATTGCTGAAGAAGCAGATTCATAGTCCGACTTGTGTCTTTTCTTTATTTCTTTCTTTCTTTTAATTTTATTTTTATTTTTTTTTTTTAATTTCCATGTCATATAAATCCAAAAACACAAAAGATTTTCTGTTTTAGAATTTTAGGGGGAGATTTATTTCAGTATTCATTTACTTATTAAAAAAAAAAAAAAAAAAAAAAAAAAAAAAAAAAAGGGGAAAGAAAAGTTAAGCTGAAAAGGCATAGACAAATAGACTGGAAATGCGACTCGAGAAAACTGGAAAGTGATAGCACACAGGCACCGAGTTACTTGGAATATCAAATTGGTTTTTCGGTTCTAAACATAAAAATCATAAGTCAGAGAAGTCTAAGTCTAACAAAATGGGAATATGATAGAAGCTTTGACTGGTATTGTAATTACTTGGAGAAAGTAGATCTAGGGTTGTGTAAGTACACAATACGATGTGTCAGTAGATTCAACACAATAGACCATTAGACATCATCAGTGAACAGGCTTAAACTAAATTTATTCAACCAGTTGTGTGTTCCCATGGTATCCCTGGTCTGCACAATCAATCAATGTCCAATAAGGGGTGAGGAGCAAGCTAATGCCACAAATGTGAGCAAAGACCTGCAAAACAGAGCAAAAGATGACAAATGTCATTAAATAATGTATATGCAAATATGCTGCTCTAAGAAGATAAATAGGTATTGTGCCTCTCTGCTGTGCGATGGCACTGACCTGAGGCTAAGCATAACCTATTTGTTCTAAGAATTCATTGTTGTTTGCGCCTCTCTGCTGTGCGATGGCACTGACCTGAGGTTTTGCATCTCTTTGAAAATTTTTAGAACCAAATCTTCTAAGTCCTAGACCGCTCAAAATCTCCTGAGGACGATTGATTACCATATATCTGTGGAATACACAAATACGGTTTGACCTAATTCATCAAATTAATCGCTGATGTGTGTCAAACGTCTGTGTATGGATTTAAGTGGACAAACATACTGACAATCGTCGTGGCTGCATCGCCTGATGATCAAAATCAATAAGAATTACATATTAGTTCAAACATGATTCCCAGTTAGATATTAGAAGTCTTCGATAAGTGAAAAACTGTACAATCATATCATGCAAAGTGTAATAAGCACTGGATGTTCCAAGTGATGGTGTATATGCCTGTATGATTCCACGAGAGTCCATTCCGGATAAACTGTTAATGCTAACAAGCTATACAAGCCTGCCCCAAACAAAAATCACAAAAATAGGTCTTTCTATTCATAGGTTAAGTTTTTGTTTAGTCCTAGTATAATGTGTCGTGTCGGACTGTGTATATTGCTATCTGTTGAACATCACTGAAAGTGCTTAATGTCTATCTAAACTTATTGTTTCTGAAAGGTTAATATGGATCACGTCTGAGGTGATCGGGTGGATAAATGGATCACGTCTGAGGTGATCGGGTGGATAAATGATCACGTCTGAGGTGATCGGGTGGTTAAATGGATCATGTCTGAGATGATCAATTACACATAATGTTTTATTAATTGATTAAGGAAAACTATGTGTCAGCAAACGAAATGACTAATATGGCACAAGTATAGCCCAATCGCACTACTTAATCATGAGTATGCTTAGTCATGCGAATGGGCAATACGATTGAATACAATCGTAAGATTGGAGCATGCGATTGAACCCAATCGGCCGGTTGAATGTGCCCGACTAGGTCAAACGTGCGAATGAGGTATGCGAATGAAACACATCGAACGATTGGAGGTGACCGACTGATATGGTCGTTTGGATGAACCGCAATCGCCCGAATGGAGATGAACGATTGGGTAGATGGCACGACTGAGACTCAGTCGTCCGACTATCCAAGACGACTAGACTCAGTCGCCGACTCACCAAGGCGACTAGACTCAGTCGCCCGACTGAAGTTTGCCCGAGTATAAAAACAGACCAAATCATCATCAGTCGTTCACTCTCCCAAATCGCCCCCTCTATTCGCCCGACCTAAGGAACCGCTGTTGAAATTTCCTTTGATCCATATCTGCTTTTGTTTACGTGTTCTAACACTCATTGGTGATAATACAGGTACTACTCAAAGTGTTTCAACGATAACACTGATCAATGATGTTCAAAATCTCTAGAATTCAGACCAAACAGTAACCGAACGCAAAATGAACAAATAGGCTGTCCAAACTAGCTTAAACGTTCGAATAGAAGTTAGAACATGATTTATCGGTAGTTTCCGAGTGTAATGAGCAAAATTTCGATGTGTAACTTCAAGTATAGCTCAAAACACGAATTTGAATGGACAAACTGTCGGGTATACGACTGGACACACTGATGAACTCCAATCGCCCGACTGAGAAGGCGATTAGTCTCAGTCGCCCGACTGAGATGAACGAATGAATCAAACGCACGACTATGCTCATTCGCTTGACTTAGTCGCCCGTATGAATAAATTCACCTTTCAAGACTCATTCGTTCCACTCAGTCGCACGGCTATGTTCAATCGGTTGCTCAGTCGCCCGACTAACCAAAGTGGGAAACTCATTGATTTTGTTTACCCTCTTCTGCGTGTACTAATGTAAACTTACATTGTGTTGCAGATGGCGAGTCGATGGGTTATGAGCACGAAGCACAACATTTGTGCTCATTTGGACTTGACCTCTAGGAATGCCGCTGACTTTTCTGGCATTATCACATTTCTGAGAAGGTCAAGGATATACAGAGCTATCTCAGCACAGTGTACACCATATAGGTCGATGCAGCAGTCGTTTTGGGAACACGCTGTGGTAGACAGATCCAGGGAGCCCTATACTATTAGAAGCACCGTTCTTGGGCAAGCTATAGAGATAACAGAGGAGGACTTGAGGACAGTCCTAGAACTGGGAAATGATGGTGACTGTCCCGTTCGTTTACATCCGATGGCAGTCAGAGGGTGCTTCCTAAGGGCTAAGTATACTGGGGACATAAACTCAGGCATGCTCAACAAGAGCAATCTCTGTCCCCAGTTCAAATACTTAGCCCACGTCCTGCTCAGGTGTATTGCCTCACGAAAAGGAGGCTTCGACGAGCTCTCAGAGCAAATGCAGAATGCCTACGTTGCATTGGTGCTGAACCATCCTTTCAGCTTCTCCAGAATGATCTTCACTTACTTAGTGGAGAATATAGAAGTTAAGGGAAGAGAAGGCTTCTGCATGTATCCTCGCTTCCTGCAAATGATCTTCGACCAAAAGCTACCTATGTTGCCGAAGCAGAAGGAGGATGCGGTTGTGCTAGAGGTGATGGATGACACCACCTTAGGCAGAATGAAGGTTTATCGGGGAAAGCAGGTAAAGCCCCCGGTAAGACGTCTGTTTGGGCATCTGGCCCGTGAAGACTATGTGGCGCCAGCTAGGAGAAAGTGGCGTCACGAAGATAGTGACTCTGATGTAGAGCATGTGGCTCTACCCTCCGATGACTCCGATGATGATGACCAAGGATCTGGTCAGGGTGGAGATGTTCAAGAAAGACCTGAGACAGCTCCAATCCACCCTGACTTCATGCAGGAGGAGGAGGACTCAGACGAGGCACCACTAACCCGGACAGTGGGTAGTCGGGTAGTGGCAACCGAGGAAGGTCTGCGGGCGGTTGGTGGTCACCCAGGAGAGACTGGGAGCCCTGTTGCTGACCCATCATATAACCAGTCTCTCCCAGCAGCCAAGGGGAAGCCTCCGGGTCAAGAGGGACTCGGAGGAAACACATGGCTCGTCCTCATGGGATGAAAGCCAAACGCAGGAGGATCACTCTTATTTCTACCTCCCCTGCAACTACCACTTCCACAACACCTACCCAAACCACCCAAACCACTCATACCTCTCAATCCACCATATCCCAAACCACCACCACCTCTATACCTCCACGTGATACTCCCACATCCACCACTACCACTGTACCACCATCTACAGCTTTTACCTCTCCTCCCATATTCACCACAGCCACCACAACCACCTCTACTCAACAAACAGGTCCCTCACCGTTCCCATCCAGCTCATTCATCCCACCAGTTTCTGTTGTAGAGCAGCTTGCTGCCCTAAACAGCATGGTGGTTAAGCTGATGGCGTCTGATGCGGAGAAAACGGCTCAGTTACAGCAGCTGAGAGAGTTAAGTTCCTCTCAAACTGCTGAGATTCATCAGCTACGCGAGCAGATTTCTTCCCAAGCCCAGGTGATCACCTCACAGACAGATCAGATCACTGGGTTACTTCAACATGAGGCTGAAACGGATGAAAGAATGGGAAACTAGAGGCGGCTCATAAGTCTCTTGTGCTTAAACTGAAAGGCACTCAAAGTGAGCCCCTCAAGATTGGAGAAGGTGATGGTGATGATGATGGTGATGACAGTGATGATGAAGATAATGATGAGGAAGACGACGATGAAGATGATGAGGATGATGACGATGATGATGATGGTAGTGATGAAAGCAATGATGGTGATGATAAAAAGAAAGATGGTGACAGTAAAGGGGGAGAAACTTCCGGAGATAGAAGCGAGAGTGCAGCAGGCGAAAGGAGATCTAAAAAATGACATGATCAAGGATCCTCGTCGTCTGCTCCAACTGGAGAAACTCCTGAAATCCAAGATAAAAGTACTGTTTAGTTAGTCATGCTTATGTATTTAACAGACTTTTGTATTTCAAATTATATTACATTTATTTAATGATACATTTTTATATGGTATGTTAATGCATAATGTTGATTATTTACTAACAAGTATTGTGTTGCATGTTTAAATCAAGCAGATCCAAACTTCCAACGAGATGAATATGATGTTGAACCCCTACAGCAAGTCAAGAGTCAGTTAACAATGATTCTTGATCTGCAGGGTATCGTGAGAAGATCGGTTGAATATACCCCTGAGGAGGGTGAGATTATTCATGGCTTCACAAAGGAGCAGTTAGCTGAGATATTCAAGCTTAACGCCGATGAGATTGTGAAAGATGCTCCTGAAGTCCATGTTGACAGTGATGAAGAGCTACACGATGTAGATGAGATTGAGATTGAGGACATCACTGATCAACATTATCCAGAGTATACAGACACTGAAGGTCACGTTATTCCAAATTTGGATGACCACCTAGTTAGTGAGACATTTAACACTCTGGAAAGGATGGAAGCAGAAAATGACAAACAAGAGGATACAGCCCGAGCTACTGAAGAAGAAGTTAAAGAAAGAAAAGCTGAGTGGGCTGCTTGTTTTGCAGAGCTTCGTGCCCAGAGAGATGCTCCAAAGTTTGATGCCTACACCAAACTCTATAGAGTGAAGAAACATCAGAAGGTGTCTGGCAAGATCATATCTTGGGCGTATTTTGAAGATCTTAACGCATATGCAGTTAAGAGGGAGAAAGGTATCGAGTACTTTAGATTCCCACACGATCTAAAGACTCTACCTGGTTTTGAGCTCAACCAACTGGCAAAGCTGAAATTGTTGTATGCTGATCCGAGAAAAATGTCAGGTTGGTTTGAAGCTGCGTTAAAGAGAGAGTACCACACCCGGTGGGTGAACTTCAGGCCTCAGCAACCTACGAGGTACATTCGAAGGTCTGAAGTTGATTCACGAACCGGGAAGCCAAAGATTGTGTTGAAGTGGCGTCCTCCGCGCACCATGTCGAAGATTCCTTTAAGGGAAATGCCTCAGGACATCACTTCTCATTTCAAATGGTGGTACTATGATTGGCGAACAGCTGAAGCAGTCATAGTGTTAAACAGAGATGGACAGATGGATGTCATCCGGGTATTTGACCCAATGTGGCTCACGAACTTGTCAGCTAATGATGTTTATACACTCTACAAGTGGCCACTGTTCTATGACTCGCAGGATATCGTACAAGCTCTCCAGTATCAGCATGTCATACGCCTCTGCTTTGTATTTGAAATACATGCAGGAGTAACCAGAGAGGAGAAATTCAAGAAGTACGAAGAGGTTATGGGTATAGCAAGACACTAGAGGAATCTAGGTCCAAGGGGGAGTTTGTTGATACATGTGTCCCTAGATTCTGAGTTGGATGTAAAATGTCTTGAATATGTGTAATTGAATGATGATTAATGAAATACATGTGGTTGTTTATATTATAATGTTTATATATTTCATTAATGGGTTAAGTAATGACTAATTATATAGGTTTGGTTTTTGTTTGAATTGGTATGCATAATGTTGAAATGATTAACACATTCAAACTTAGTATGATGTAGTTATCATGCGAATAGGCCATGCGAATGGACCATACGCATGAATAACTTCAAGCGAATGGCTAAGTCACACGACTGAACCATGAGACTGGATTAGTCGGAAGACTGAAGCATGAGATTGAACCAGTCGTACGATTGAAGTCTCAGTCGTGCGGATGGATCAACCGCATAGGTCAATCGCCCGACTGAACCATGCGAATGGTTCAGTCGCCCGAATGAGAAACCCTAACCTATAAATACCACTTAATTCGTGGAAAAACGAGACACTTCGAATACTAGAAACCCTAATCGCCCCAGAACGTGCTGTTCGACCATTCCAACTTCATAGAGCGTTTCAGATCATTCCGAGTCAATTTATAACGTTTTCTAATCGTTAGGATTGATCTTGAATTCGTTCTCACTGATTGGATCGCCAATCAAATAGGATTCCGCACTATTTGATTCGGTACAACGAAGGAATCAGTTAGTACTCCGTACGTACACGGTCCTAACAAAAGATCATGCTTTGGCTTGATAGGTCGAAACACTAACATTGTTTCACCATTCAAGTTACTACATGCTTCTCGTCACTTGATTACAACCTTGGCAAGTTGAAGATCAAGAAATGAGAATAGTCATCAAGGTGTGGTTTTCACCCCTAACTTGATGGTGTATTCCCAAGGTATGACCCCTAACTTACCAAATCAAAAGTTCGATCCTAACTAATTGTTGAGGATTCACAGAAACAAGACGAGGTAACTCACCATTAAGATAAAGGAAAGTACTCCTATCTTAACGGTGAAGTTTTACAAAAACAAAATATAACAAAATGAAATTCTTATCAAAATCCAGAATTCACTCCTACTTTGATGAGATCGTTTCATTTGTGAGAATATAATTCATAGGAATGAAGTTATCATCAAGGTATGGAATTCACGCCTATCTTGATAATTGAGCTTCATAAAATCAAGAAAGTAATCGAAGATTGACATTTGTCACCAAAGTACGGGTTTCAATCCTATTTTGGTAAGATCATGTCATTTGTGAAATGTAAGTTCCAATGAGAATAATTGAAGTCAATCCTCAAGATAAGAAAATCACCCCGATCCAGAGGATGAACTCTCCTAAAACACACAATTGGAAACCATTTATCGAAACAAATAGAGAACCATCAAATTAAGGGAACCACCCCTATTTTGATGAGTTAGAATTGTTTAGGAGGTACGAGTGTTCTTAGTCATAGATTGACTTACAAACTCTTGCATCTCCCATGGTGTAAACAGTACGAAGTTTGACATAACAGCGAAAAGAAAAAAATATCAATTAGAAATTCAGGAAATTTCAAGTTACATCAATGTAACAAAAGAGAAAATCATGCTTACAAGCTTAAGATCAAAGTTCGAGATAGCAGAATTTGTTATGGTGGTGTTCAAATCTTGGATGGCTTAAATCGGGAAGACAAAATCAAAGACAAGAGTGATTCAACACCATAATGAGATGTGAACATTCGATTCACAATCGAAAGAAAATGGACTTCTCAAATTATGAGGTCAACCAGATTTTTATTGAAGACATGCGTACTTATAAGTGATAACTCATCTCAAGGGTTTTAAGTCAAGTAAACGGATTCAATGATCAAGTCAAATCACCATTTACACTTTGCCTAGACAAAGTATCCCGAGATGTAGGAATTCCACCTTACAGCATTGCATGTCTTTAGTTATAGGACATATTTTTAAGGAGATTCGTGCACCATAAGTAACGGTTTAAAGTTTTAAAGACCATACAGTTTAGATTCCTAATATCTTTGGGTATATTAAGATCCATTTTCACGTTGGTCATGGTATGAAGATAGTTACATGAAACGCTCAACGTATAACGGTGTTTAAACGTAAGAGTTGAAATGTAGGATGAGTTCAATATTAACAGAAACATTATGTAGGTTAAGAATGAGAAGGTATTTAAACTTTGGTGGTAACCCAGTTCAAGGATTCAAGGATTTTTAAGATACAAAAAGGATGGTTCCATTTAGTAACGCATTACCATTTGGAATCGTTGACACGTCAAGGTAAATTGACCTATTTGCCTTAGATATTTGTGTATATTGACCATAGTTTATCACTCATCCCAGAAATCCCCAGGTAAGCATAACTGGTCTCGTAATGAGATTTATACGATATGCTTGCCTTAGCGCGAAGGCCTTTTGCCAGGAAATCCAGAATACAGGTGTCTATGTGTCACACAAATTTCTTTGGTTTATGAAATCAAAACCTTGATGAGATTTTCATAGATTAGACATAGAGTCTAAGGAATTGAACCCACGACGATAAGTGTAGACTCCACATGTCGTTGAGAATAAGTTTAGGAAGTTCATTTATCGGGGAGAGTCAAAGAGTCAAGGATAAGTCTAGGGAGACAGGTAATCGAGTTTAAGCATACATAAGGCAATCCTATGCTAAGGCATCAAATAGCACATAAGAAGGCATAGTATTATGTAGCATGCAAACCATATGTATATTTTCAAGAATATAAGTATTATCCTATAAAGTTCATGCATAAGCTATAGTCTAGGTCACTATTTCTACTAACCTAAATCCCTATAGTTATGGGCTCTGATACCAATCTGTCACACCCCAACCTTGACGGCGGAATCGTCGAAGTGTGAGAGTTAAGATCGTTCACAGCCACATAATGCTATTATTAGTTCTAAATATATTAATCAAGATTCAATTGTAACAATACAAGTAAATTTTCAAACAAAGATACATCCAGAATACAAGTATAAAAGTATCCAGATCATTCGCTTATTTCTCTAAGTCCAATCCTAAGTGTGATAAGCTTCAAAGAGTAACCTGAAACATGTTAAAAATAAAAGGTCAACATAAAAATGTTAGTGAGCATTCCATAGTTTCCAATACATAAGTATATATAAAAGATGGCAATTCAAGTTATAAGTTAGTGAATAAAGTGATTAGGGATGTTATGAACAATGCAACAATCAAACCTCGACAATGTTTTACAAGTATCAAACGACGTTAATATTCTATTAACGTTAAAAGTATATACGATCAGCTAAGTGTACTTGGATCAACCAAGCAGGCTTGTCTTACCCATAGATCTATGACTTCGCTGGGCTAACAATAGTTAATGATTGTACATATAACGCCATAACATGGTAACCACAAAAGTTCAACTAACCACAACTTTACATGTTGAATTGCCATAAGTTTACAAGACTCAAATAAGTTTACAAGTTCAATGATATAAGTTAACATGTTTCACCCCAAAGTGTGAAAATAGGAAAAAGGGGTATGGAAATACTCACATTGATATAGGCATTTCAAGATGATATAAAACATTAAAGTAATGATCCAAAATATCCATTACAAGCACCTAAATATATAAGTTACAAGGTGAAGATTAAGGTTAATATTATGATTAACGTTCAAATAAGAGTTTGGATTTCAATAGTTTTAAGGTTTTTAATAAGTAATAAGTTTATAATGAAATTATTTACATTTTTAATTCATTAAAAGAATTATATAAGTAATTATTTTAGAATTAACTTTAAGTATAAACTATTGATATGATTCACTATTAATCAAGTTTTATAATTATTTAAAATTAATAGGAATAACGTTTTGATTAATAATAAATTATTAATCTAAACCTTTAGTTAGTATATTTTATATAACAAAAATAATAATAATATTTGTAAATAATTCGTGAAATTATAAATTATATAATTTCTACAATTATCATGACAAAACCTTAATTAATATAGTGTCCAATAGTATTATAAAGATTTATTGTTTCAAGTCCAATAATCATTTAATTATTTTTAAAATGAAACAATTTAAATATAAAGGTTAGATATACATTTAAAAATAACATTTGGATCAAATGTTTTATTATTTATTATTTGAATAAGAATTTAATAAGCTAAAACAAGAAAATAATCCAATTGTAATGTTTTGTTAAGATAAACAATTTTAAAGTCTATTTTATAAATTATTTAACTAGTTATGTTATTTGTTTTAATAAAATAGAATAAAATGTTAAGATATTATAAGAAATAAATTTTTAGAAATTTATTTGATGTTTAAAAAAAATATTTAAAGTTTATAAAAATTATTTTTATATTTATTAAAAATTTTCTAAAATTAATATATAACTGAAAAGCCTTAAAAAAATATGTTGAGGGTGTCCGGATTCGAACCCGAGACCTCAAAGTTTACAAATGAGTGGGGAACCAGTGAACCAAGGCTCTCAGCCGTGGTTTATCTTGGTTTTAAATCCTTTTAAACACAAACTAATAAATTTCCCCCATTCCCTTAGAACCCTAAATCGTTTGGACCACAAATTGAATGGCAAATCGATTGTGTTAAAGGAAACAAACATGGGGCTTTGACTCCCCTTGTAAATACGAACAAAATGATGTATCTAATTACCCGTTTTGTGAATGAATCGATGAAGAACAGGTTCAAGAACAGTGCGCGACTATGTTGTGATTCGTTCAGGTTACAATCGCTGACGAAACTCGAATTCGCTTTACGGAAAGTTTCGAATAGCCCAAATAATGAAAAGCCCTTTGTCAGTTTTGATTTAAATCGTTCGAGAGGTGGGTTTTGAGTAGGTTGCAGAATTTCGATGAAGAGAGAATCGATTTCGGTGAAATTGTGTTTGTTAGGTGAATTTGATTGTTGTGAACGCTTAGGATAGGTTATATGATTGCTTAAGTTCGATTAACTAGACTATTATTAGGAGTTATTGTCCGAACGGCTAGGAACTTTATGGGCGATCGGTTACTCGATCGAATAGGCTTGGTAACCGATGGATAACTCAATTATTAGGTGCATTCAAGTTCGAATTACACATACGAAACGGTTCGGATCGGTTTTGGATTGAAAATCGGTTGAAAATCGGGTGTTTGGGCCATGGCCGGAGCCGCGCCGGAGGGTGGCCGGAAAGCCGCCGGAAAATCGGGTAAAGGGGGGGTCGGTTTTGAAATTTTAATATTTACACAAATGGTCCCTTAATTTTGGATTCTTATTATTTTATGAATAAACTTCTTTTGAAGTTTATAAAATGACCAAACAGCCCCTAGACTTATTAAATTTTAAGTTTTAAGATATTAGAGTTTATTAATCTTTTCAAAGTTGTTATAAGTATTATTATTGTTATTAATATTATTATTATTATTACTATTATTATTATTATCAATAACTGTTATTACTTTTCTTAGCTTATTATCACATTAAGTTAAGTTTATAATATTAACCAATGTTTTAACATTATTAATATTATTTTAATTATTTAATTAATTTGTTAATCACCAAATTATTATCAAGCATATTAATTCCACAAAGTTTCAAAAATTGACATAAAAGACCCTTGTAAGATTTAGCAAAATTAACTTTTAAGTTAACGAAAATACGAGATGTTACAATAGTTGTTAGCCACAACTCTAGCTAACCGCAACCCGATTGTCTAAGTTGGCCCCTTTTTGCTTTGTTTAACACAAATAGCAAGTGGTCGATTCTCAAACATTTTACGACGATCTAATATGAAATGGACCAATGGTTGTCAGGCGTCGTGTGGTTGGTCTGAATTTACACATCACCTCCACGATCTCGATAATATTTTCATCAAATGATGACAGAACAAAATATATTGGACATGTCACCATCTTTAAAAATATTAACACGAGGTAACATGTCAACTTGCGGGCTTTAACCTCAGGTAAACACTTACCCTGACACTTGACCATTATCAAGCCCTAAGCAAAGAGTTTCACCAGCCGGATGGAACAATCATCCCAAGAACATGGAGGGGATCTCAGCTCCATAAATGATACATGTACCCAAATATAGTCAAGTGTAACCAAGGAATGTAATCCCGCTTTTCTCAAAAGGTGCAAGCGAGCACCATACTTTGCACTTAAATGATTAGCTAACAGTGTTGCCCTAGTCATGTTAAAGCTTAGTAACCGTAAACTTAAGCAAGTAATCAAGCTTGGGTAGATGATGTTACAAGCAACCAAATAACTTAATCATGATTTGAGTTTGGTAACCATGAAATAAAGCAAGTAGCCAAGCTTGACTAGATGATGTTACAAGTAACCAAGTAACTCAATCATATTTGTGTAAATAACCATGAAAGCAAGCAAGTAACCAAGCTTTGAGTATATGATGTTACAAGAAACCAAGTAACTCAATCATGTCCAAATTTTGTAACCATGAGGCCAAGCAGGTAACCAGGCTTGGGTAGATGATGATAAAAACAATCACACTCATGTTTTGAGATTGTAACCATGAGACCAAGCAAGTAACCAGCCTTGGGTAGATGATGATAAAAGCAATCACACTCACATTTGAGTTAGTAACCATGAGATCAAGCAAGTAACCAAGCTTGGGTAAATGATGTTGAAAGCAACCAAATGAATAAACCATGCTGGAGTTGCAATCATGATATTAGTTGAATCGCCATCGATGCTTGGACAAATAATGCATTCTATAAACTCAACCTGGTCTAAGTCAATGACCATGAAAATGATTAAATTACCCAAACTTTCTTAAATAGATATAGTTGAAATCATTCAAATCACACAACCTTGTTTGCATCGATGAGTTGAAATCATTTGAATATACTATTCTTGGGTAAAAGGTATCAAAGGCAACCAATTTCACAGCCATATATGAGTTAGTCCAAGCACTCGATCATGTTCGGGTAGAAAGCGCTACAAGCCGATTTGCTGCCCAATCATGTTTGAGTAAATAGTTTGAAATCAATTAAAATACTTATATTTGAGCAAATAATATCTCTAGCACATATGTTACTTAATCAAGTGATCTTCTGGTACCTCACTCAGGTCCCGGGTGAGTTTTCTCTTGTTCTTTCTCGACTTAGTCACAACGAGATCGAAAAAATGTATTCTTATCTTTCAACTCAGACAACTATTTTCTAAGCTCTCTCATTTATTTAACGCATTCTATCTAACAACCATAAATCTCTATGAAAGAAAAGAAAACTATTCGTAACTACTTAGCACCCAACGTTCAACATTTGTTTATTTCTCAAACTTTTGCCATAGTTAATCTTGGCTAGAGCGAGAGACAAAAAATAAACTCCCTGCATAATTAAGGTGTTCTCAAGAATAGTACCATTAGTCAAGTCCAGTCGAGGTTAACAATGTCAGAAGTGGACATATGGTATTAAAAAGTCGGTTGGGTGAAAGCCGAAGAAAAGCAGTGGAACGAAGGGCTGGCATATGATAAATGCACGCCATCGTAAAAGAAAGGTCGATATAAGGGAGGGAGTAAGTTACTCTAGCATCATGGCGAAACCATAACGCTGGACTGGGGGGACATGATGGGGTACCACCCCAAAAACAATGATAAAACCGACACAAGTATACAAGGCCGGATAACCTCGGCTGCGGCTTGCCTTCAGGCGGCACTTTTAAAACACACCCGACTACCCAAAGCATGCGGCCAAACAACCCGCAAAAGGTTGCTGAGTCCCAAGCCGCGGCCCATAAGGGTTGTCAAGGCCAAGCCACGGCCCACAAGGTTACCGAGTCCCAAGCCGCGGCCCACAAGGGTTGCCGGGACCAAACCGCAGGCCACAAGGGTTGCCGAGACCAAGCCGCGACCCGTAGCCCCACACAGTCAATACAGCCGCGGTTTAATAAAGGCCGGCTGAGGCACAGCCGCGGCCCGTATCCCATCCACATATGCAGCCGCGGTACACGTACAACGGATGAATCCTAACACTTGAAAAACTCTTAACTCAACACTTGGCTATCCTCAGTAAGCAAAAGAGTTCGACGGTACGAAAGAGAAACTATTGGTGGCCATAAGAACATGCTCAGTAACCAAAAGATGACAAACAATAAAAGACAAACGTTGAAGGAAACAGATGCAGCAAGATAGGCTCACAGAACCAATAGGAGACAAGTCAACTATAAGGGACAAATAGCATTAATACTAAGTAGAAAACCCTTTGCACCAAAAGGGAAACAACTCCATTGACCAAGGAATTCCAGTCCACATGCCTAAACTACAGATGTCTTGAAATAGATTTACATGGAGGAAGTTGGCATACGTAAGTCACTATAAATACAAGGGCCCAGGTATGTTTCAGATCATCTCATTCCAACTGACCACACTCATACACAATCATTCCTAACTCTCTACTCTCTCAGAGAATACAATTCACCTAATTCCTTCAGCTTTAACATCTCATGTCCATCATCTCCATTCTTACTCTCATAATGCTTATATTTGATACATCTTGTATACCAACTGACTTGAGCGTCGGAGTGCCTTTGGAGCTCAAGCTCCAGGGCCCTCTAACGAGCTTTCTGTGGTTGCAGCTCATATGTATAAGAAGAAGGGAAATGATGATTATCACCTATGGACGGATCTGAACCAAAGGAGTCATTCTATTGCACTGCTTCCACTTCAACTTGCCTCTAGGTGAGGAATTTGAAGCAACAGTAGGAGTTTTGGACGAGGTCAAGGAAGAAGCCAAAATTTTAATGCATCACGGACCGCTACCCAAAACACCGCTCAAAACCATGGCCAAAATGAGCAAAGCAAGGATAGAAATCAAGGTCGTGATAAACGGAACATTAGATGTTACTCGTGTGACAATCTTGGTCACTACTCGTGGGAGTGCACCAAACAACAACAGGCGGAGGCAAACCTAAACGTTGGTGAAAATGAAGGACCAACACTTATGATGACCCTTACCGAGTCTGATGAAGAAGCAATCCTACTCAATGAAGAAGGTACATCCTAAAATTTATGCTAATGATTCTAGTGATGAATCCTTGTGGTACTTAGATAATGGAGCGTCCTCTTGAGTCTATATTTAATGAACTTGATATAATGGTGAAAGGGTTAGTAAGGTTTGGGGATGGCTCGAACATAAGAATTCGTGCAAAGGGGTCGGTTGTAATAGATTGCAAGACCAGCGAGCAAAGAATCTTAAGTGATGTGTATTTCATACCGGAATTGCAAAGTAGCGTAATTAGTCTTAGTCAACTAACGGATACCGAAAACAAAGTTTGGATGGAAGATGACTATTTATGGCTTTATGGTCAAGATAATGAGTTTTTAATGAAAGTGCCTAAGTCTAATAATCGCCTATATAAGATTGCTTTAAAAATTGGATCACCGGCCAGTATGCTTGTTAAATTCTATCACCGATCAAAGATGGCTGTGGCACGCAAGGCAAGGGAATTTGAACTTTAAATCAATAAATCAATTAAGCAACAACTTGGCAAGAGGAATAACGAGACTACCTCACATTGCTCAATTATGTGAATCATGTCTTATGGGGAAGCAAAGCCGAAATCCATTCCCACAACACGCAACATATTGAGCCAACAAACCACTTGAAGTAATTCACACCGACTTGTGTGGACCAATCTCACCTCCAACATTAGGTGGTAATCGTTACTTTATACTTTTTGTTGATGATTTTTCTAGATACATATGGATTTACACTTTGAAAAATAAAGATAATGCTTTGAAAATCTTTATGAAATTCAAACAAGAAGTGGAAATTAAAAGTTCATTAAAAATCAAGAATTTGAGAAGTGATCGCGGTGGTGAGTTCCTAAACTCAATGTTCAATGATTTTTGTGATCAAACCAGGATCAAACGGATGTTCACGGCGCCCTACACACCTTAACAAAACGGTGTTATAGAACGCCAAAATAGAATGATTTTAGACATTACAAGAAGCATGATGAAAGCAATGAACTTACCACAAAACATATGGGGTGAAGGAGTAAGACATTCAGTTTTCATATTAAATCGAGCGCCGACCAAAGCGTTAAACAAGACAACTCCTTACGAAGCGTGGAGAGGAAGAAAACCAAACCTTGTACATCTAAGAGTTTTCAGTTGCGATTGTTTTATGAAGACTCCTCCAGTAAACCTAACCAAACTGGATGATTGAAGCAAGTAAGTGGTGTACCTTGGAACCAAACCCGGTACTAAAGCCTACCACCTATTTGACCCGACTCGAAAACGTATATATGTGAGTAGATAAGTTGTTTTTGAAGAAAGAGAACCTTTTGAATGGGGACTCTATAATGGTATAATGCAAGTAAGTACAGGTCAAGAATGGATTAAATTTATAATTCATATGAATGAAGACACTATTGAAGAAACATTACAACCATGTTCCACCGAAGCAAAAACACCAGTTGAGCATGCATCCATTGATCAAAGGGAGCAGCCCAACTCCAGTGGACCTCTCGATCAGTAAAATAGTCCAGCAGAACCTGCTGGGCCAGCACAACAGGCCCAATCAGAACATCATGCAGGCCCAAGTTATCAAACAAAAACCAAAACAGTAAGGCGTTCATATAGACCTACCATTTACCACAACATTTTAATGGTTTTGTGATGTTACAAGAATCACAACAAATTAATCAAGAAGAAGAACCCGGATCAGTTCAAGAAGCACTAAAATATAAGTTGTGGTTAGATGCTATGAAAGAAGAACTAATGGCCATTGAAGATAACCAAACTTGGTCACTTTGCGAAGCACCTATCGAAGCAAAGTTGATTGGATTAAAATGGGTTTTCGAGGTGAAACGTGATGCTAATAATGCGTTTACTAAATTTAAAGTAAGGTTGGTGGCAAAAGGATACGTTCAAGAGCAAGGTATCGATTACGAAAAGGTATCGATTACGAAGAGGTATTTGCACCGGTGGCAAGAATCGAAATCGTAAGGTTACTACTTGCAATAGCCGCACAAAATAAATGGTTGGTACATCATTTGGATGTCATATCGGCTTTCCTTAATGGTGAGCTAAAAGAAACCGTGTATGTAAAGCAACCAGAAGGGTTCGAAATTAGCAAAAAGGAACATATGGTCTGCAAGTTGAGGAAGGCCCTATACGGTTTAAAACAAGACCCTCAGGCTTGGAACGAGCGACTTGATAAGTCACTCAAAAGTCTTGGTTTTACTCGATGTCAAAAGGAACAAGCGGTTTACATGAAGTCTTTAAAATCTAGCTTAATAATAATTGGAGTATATGTGGATGATTTGATCTTCACAGGTTCAAGTAATGACGAAGTTGAGAACTTCAAAAAACAAATGAAAACCGAGTATAAAATGAGTGATCTTGGTCTCTTATCTTACTACTTGGGTGAACAAAGAAATAATTCAATCATTTTAAAGCAATCTAATAGTATTTTAAAGTGTGCAGAAATGGTGGAATGCAATCCATGTAAATACCCAATGGAACCAAGACTCTAATTACTAAGCAAGGATGACGAAAGTGAAGGAGTAGATGCCACCGAATATAGACGACTAATTGGTAGTCATCGGTACTTGTTGCATACTCGACCAGATCTAGCATATTCGGTTGGAGTGGCTAGCCGATTCATGCAAGAGCCTAAGAAAGCCCACTTGAATCTAGTAAAGCATATTTTAAGATATGTAAAGGGAACAATTAATTTTGGACTCTCATATGGGCAAATGAGAAGGAAGAAGTAGTGGGCTATAGTGACACTAGCCACGCAACAGATAACGACGATGGAAGAAGCACCACGGGTATGGTATTTTATTATGGTAATTCTCTTACATTGTGGAATTCTCAAAAACAAAAAAAACGGTTGCACTCTCGTCATACGAAGCCGAGTTTATGGCAGCCGCTGCTACGGCATGTCAAGCAATTTGGTTGAAAGGGTTGCTAAGTGAGCTAACCAAAAAGAAAGAAAAATTGGTCCTATTACGTGTTGACAACAAATCTTCAATTGCATTAATGAAGAACTTCGTCTTTCACGGGAGGAGTAAGCACATTAACACAAGATTTCACTTCATACGCGAGTGCATTGAATGAGGAGATGTCTACGTTGAACACGTTAGAGGTGAGCTACAAAAGGTTGACCCAGTAACAAAAGCTTTGTCAAGAATTAAATTTGAAGAGATGAGGAACTTGCTTGGCATGGTGGACCTAGGAGGAACTAAACAAGGATTAAGGGGGTGATTATGAGTATTAATCCTTGTTGGGCTCAAGCATGTTGGAAAAGGTCTAGTAGCCCATCAACAAAAGAAAGAAGATAGAATTTAATTTGAAATTTGAGTCTGCATATTTGTTATTTGGTTTATCTCTTTATTTGAATTCTAGATAAGTTGGTTGGTTTATCTAAATAGAATTGAGTCATTATAAATAGAGGGTTGAGTCTTCTACAATCTCTTAAGAAAGAGAAGTCTAGTTTTGTAATCGTTTTCTTGCTTTCGTTATAAAAGAAAAGGACGTCGTGGGAGTTGTCCCTTCCACAAAATTCCCGTGTGGTCGTGTGATTGCTCCAACATATACTACATCAATACTTTTTAGAGCGTCTCCTATTATACTCTTCAATTTTAAACTCTTATAAGATAGTAGGGAGGCATCTTAACCCCATAATATCCTTGAGCTGAGTGTTAATAATATTACAATTAAAACATGGAACATCTAGGTTCATACCTTAAGTTTATGTATTCCAAAACTTCCTCCCTGCCAAGTTAATGTTCACTTTTGTTACTAAATATTCATTAAAGTACACTAAAAAGGACGTACCGGTGCATGAAGCTCCCACTTTGCGCAGGGTCCGGGTATGAAAATTAAAAGTTAGATAAATGCTTGATTTATTCTCTCTATGCTTTCAATTGTCATGCGACATATATGTATTATCATTTATTTCTCTATAATTACCTTAATTCTTAATGCTCGTTGTTTATTTATATAACTAAGTCTAAATTTGATTTTCACAAGTCAAAAGTACGTACATTGTTTATTTTGTAGAACTAAATAAATATATATAGATTCTACATTTAGATTCATTGTATAGTGCTTACTATCTTGAACTACAGGAATTATAAAAAATCATCAATGCAATCTGAACAATACTTGATTTGAATTCTAAACTTATAAAAGATAACATAACTAGTTGATCAAATTACAACAAAGATAAATATCCCGGTAACTCTAGTTAACAGATAGAAAGCAATACTAAAATACAAATAAAACTATCATTAAGAAAACAAAAAAAATAAAAAGAAACAATGATTAATCTTTAATGGGTTTAGTGCTTAGGGTCATCACGAAATGATATCATTGTGTTGAGCCCTCGAACAAGATCCAAATCATGCTCCACAAGATCATTACTAATCCAGTCCGGCGGGTACCATCTAATAGTTCGCATCTCATCCAAAGCTCCAGTGTTCTCCATCACCGGTACATAAAAATCTTCATCTCTTCCTTCTGCCACCATATCGCTAGCGGTATTGCTACCGCCCTCAACCTCCTGTGGTAGTGGTAGCTGTGGTGGTCGTGCTGCTGCAGGACCCTCACTTTTAAGAAGCTCAATCCTTTCCTCAATTTCTAACAGCTTATGACCAGCCAAAGACACAATATTATTCAAATGTGTTAAGTTCAAGGAAGCCAGTGACATTTTACCACTCAAGCATTCCGACATCATGTTCGCCATCACGATATCGCGGTTCCCCATGATCTGCTTGTTGATCTGCTCCTTGACCTTGTTGATCCTTTCCTTAATGTAACTATCCTGATTCACCATATACTTGCTCCTCTCTATAGGTGACTTCTTCATGAACTCCCTTAGCATATTTTGTACTGCAATGTTGTCATCAGGCCATACCTCGGGCTGAGGCTCGAACGGGCTATACAAGATGCCACACGCCTCGATGTCGCATAAGATCGAGAGCTCGTTTAACTTCTTCTTCAAGCATTCTTTCCTTTTCATGAATGAGTTTTTTCTTGACTTGTAGTCCTCTATGAAAGCAAGCTTCACTTTGCTCCTTGGCATTGTAGTGTGTGGCTTTCAATTGGTTCTCATGCGCTTCTTATATGTAAAAATAATGTTATAAAGAATATTGTGGTTTTAATGACCTTATTTGGTAGTAATTATATTCAAAGATTTTGTCAAAAGTTCCTGGATGACCAAATTAATTGTAAGATTATGTAAAATAAAGATACAATTGTTGTTTTTTCTTTAAAAAGCATTTTCCTGCTGGTGGAAGTGAATAAGTAGTTTCTAAATTACGTTATTAATTATTTACTCCGATATTTGAATATAACGCCACTACAAGAATTTGAGTTTTTTTGCAGCGACCGAAATATTAAGGACTCATTTGCGACGATAAGTTTATAATAATTAAAAATTATAAAGTTTATAATAACTAAAAATTAATTATTAAGGACGAAAAGTTCCTGGATGACCAAAATTAATTGTAAGATTATGTAAACTTATTGCGAAGATAAGTTTATAATAATTTAAAATATTAAGGCATCATTTGCGACGATAATATCGTCGCAACTAAGGTACGGAAAATATAAGAAATAAAATAAAGATTAAATAAATCATACTTACTTTTTGCAGCGACATTATCGTAGCAAAAGACTTAATTAGCAGGAATTTTCCCTCCATCAGATAAGTTTTATTTGATATAAAAAAATTTAAAAATATAAATCGCAACGACAATTTTCGTCGCATAAAATACTTAAATTTTAAAAAATGTAAAATAAATTATTTTACTTTTTTTGCGACGCCTAAATCGCCGTAAAATTTTTGACTTGAAAAGTCAAAAAGTAAGTTCTTTTTGTCGTTTACCGTCTTTTTTGCGACGACACCCTTATCGCCGCAAAATACTTAATCGCAAAAAAATATATTTCTTGTAGTGAACGTTGAAGATTTATATGTTATAAATATAAAACAAGGAATTGGTTTCCACATACATATATATTGCCCGTTTACATACTGTCGCAAAGATAAAATTATCTCCATCTAAGGCTTTAAAACTTTTAAAAACTCCAATAAATGTTCACTACAAACTGAAGATCCAATTAACAGCTATCATTTTCAAATCGGTCCTTGGTGTCATCGGAATGACATCCATGTCACTGTCAACTCATATCTGAGCTATTTTGTATAAATACACTTTTAATGCTTATTAATAAGTGTGTGTATATTATATATAAACTAGTACTAAACCTCACACGTTATAATGGGGGGTATAAAATCATGCAAAGTAGATCCAACTGAACATCACAATCAATGACCACCATCACAGTAAAAACTTGTACTAAAAAAAATAAAAAACGAAAAAATATAATTAAACGAAAAGTATACATGTAAAAACGTTAAACCATACAAGCGACACATAAAACATATAAAACAATTAGTTAGTTGATCTAGGACTAGCGCGTTGCGATGCATTGTTAAACGAGAAAAAATAAGTGTAATAACGTTAAACCACACTCACACGTTTGACTTTGATGGTTTGATAGTTTTTAACTTTGATCATAAACACACTTTACCCCTTGACTTTACATAAATACATATAAATACATAGACACAACATATTTATACACTACTAAAACTTTGAATCACATGGATTTAGAAAGTATATTCCAACACTAAATTGTAAAAAATATAAAAGTATTGGGGTAAAATTAAAAAATTGTTAATAAATTAAAAAACCAAAAGATGTATTGAATGTTGTACATGCATAAAATGGTTGAAAATCTTACTTAAGCACTTGTGATCATTAGAACATATTAAATACATTTACCCTATTGCGCACATGTTATGTATACAGTACGATCAAATAAACCATACTATTTTTGTAAATTACTTAAAGTTTAGGTTGTTTTCTCAAACAAAAGTTTATATATCTATAATACTTTATATAAGGATAAGGATGACAAGATTTTCATTTTAAACACAAACTAATGTGTATTCATCCGCGCGCGTTGCGCATGTGATGAATCGGGCTCAGAAAAAACTCAGTTGCGATTGCTAACCCTGAAGGGTAGCCATGCCAAAACAACTGATATCGTCAGTTATCATCACAGCCCGGCACAGGACAACATGTAATAACGCTCAACCAAAGGATGCATCAGATTAGATCAGTTCGAATAAGTGTCGATGAGCCAAGGTCATCATCAATAACATCTCCTAACAACATGCAAATGCCAATAATAAAAAATGTAAGATGAATATCATGCTAAAAGTCTCAGATGAGCAATATCCATCATCATCGACATAACGAAGCATCAAACAATAAAGCCTCAGATGAGGAAAAACCAGGTGCATCGGGTAACACCGTTCATTCAGGTGCGTCAGGTAAGACTATTCATGTAAAGCCCCGTTCCCGAGCACCTCACAGCTGGTCATCATCGCACTTAAAAACATATCATATTGTAATCTTTACTAAAATCAGGCAGCGGAAACTTTGAAATAACTTTTCATTTTACTATAAAGGCTTTTGCAAAGTAATACAACATTCATTACAAAACATTGTTTGTTTGCATTACAATACAAAGCATTAAACAAAAGAATGTCATCCCAAAAGCTGAGTAGCCGCTCCGTGCCATCCTCAGCAACCTTACCTGCCAACTGGAAACACATAAAAAGTCATCGTTGCGGAGTGAGTTCTAGTTTTATAATAAAACATACTTTACTTTCATTAAAACCGTTTCTTTACTTTCATGCTATCACACATCATACTTACACATAGATAATTTTATTATTATCTTTATCGTTCATTATCGTTCACTTATATCTGGATCCTGTCAAACTTTACCCTTTTCATGGCACGCAACCATGATTACGGAGGTCGAGTGGCAAGGATCCCGTTTCATACTTTATCATTATATTTCTTCTGTTCATTACTATCATTCGTTCATTCTTTAACTTTCATTCGTTCTTTGTACGTCTTTAATTTTCTTACTCGTTCATCTTTAACTCTTTTCTTTCCATCACCCATAAACCTTACCTTTCTGTATCGTGGTACTAGACCTAGGTCTATCATAGACCTTCTATAACGATGCATCGCACCTCTAGGCCATAGTACCTAAGGTAGAGTTTAGGAGTACCATTGCTATATACAATACCTTTCTGTTTCGTGGTGCTGGACCTAGGCCTATCATAGACCTTCTATATCGGCGCACCGTACCTTCTTGGCCACATCACCTAAGGTAGAGTTTAAGTGTACCATTGCCACATGCAATATCCTTCTGTATCGTGGTACTGGACCTAGGCCACAGTACCTAGGATATGCAGCGATGGTTCTATACAATGGTTGATCCCAGTGTCAAGATTTTACCCTCTTCGTAGCACACAGCCACGATTACTGAGGTCGCAAAACAAGGATTCCATTTCGAGTCTGTTGCAACAACAAGGTCGCTCACCTCCTATATTTGCTTGCAAGCTTTTATTACTCTCATTCATTATTATTGCATGCATTCATTCATCATGTTCCTCTTTCATTATCTTTCACTTTATGTTACATAATACTTTCGTTTCATTCATTAACATGACACGTAAAGCCACGGGAAAGACAAACATACATCATAGTAAGGAACAACAACATACACTATAGCATTACCATACAGGGCATCATCATACATACATAACATAAATCATGCCTAAACATGCAACATCATCATCATCATGCCCTACATACCCTCTAAGACCTCCAAAGGTCGTATTACATGTACCTACGGGAACTTCCACGTCAAAACTTACCTCTGCACTTTCTCCCGAAAGTCAGTACTTTAACTATGTTCCCCCTCGGGTACTACAGCCCTATTTAGGCGTATGGACACCCTTCAGTCGCACGGCCTCCATGCGACTGAACATCATGTGATTGGACCAATACGGATGAACACCCAATCATGCGAATGAACACTATGTGAATGGACCTTATGCGAATGAACCTCATGCGAATGAGCACCTATGTGACTGGATTCTCAATCGCATGACTCCCCATGCGACTGGACCCCCAGTCGTGCGACTGAACCTCAATCGTGCGACTGAACCCCAATCGCCCTCCAGTCGGCCGTATGGCCTTCAGTCGGTCGCCTAGCCCTATCTGATGCAGAATGCAGTTCATCCGAACCTAATCTGCCATTTTCGACCTCCAAGCTCATCCGAACCCATTCTAAGCCCAAATCAACCATCCTAAACCTTAGGAATGCATACTACAACACCATTCAAGCACACACAAGCCCAGAAACAAACTCCAAACGCATCACACGCAATCACACCCAAATAGGTCAAACACACACACATACAAAAACGGGTTTACTATGTGTTCCAGCCCCAAATCAATTGAAAACGAGTAAAATAGGGGTCCTAGAACTCACACAAGCTACAAGAAGAAGATGAGCTTCGTCTAGACTCGCTAAACGATGATTTTGCACACTCGAACCAAGCTTTCTTCTTCTCTTATCCCTTTTCTCTCTTCTTTCTTTTCTTTGGCTGACTTTTGGAGATGTGGGGAGGGTGTGAGCTGCCCTCCCCTCTTATTCTCTTTCTCATCCAAGCCTTCTCGTGTTTTGGCAAATTTGGTCCCCCGACTTTGGACTTTATTTCTTTTTCTTCTTTCGTCGGCTACAAGGAAAATATTCGGGTGTTACAATTCATCAGGTAAACCCAGAAGAGGATGGATCTGAAAAGTCTAATGCCTCAACCGGCCAAATAAGAGAACATCATAACACTTACCGACATGAAAACGGCCGCCTGCTCTACCTCAACCGCAAACGGGAGGCCGAGCGGCGGCTGTCCCTAAGGGAGCCGAAGCCTCCGACATTTGGCTTAATGGCCGCAAGAGACCATACCCTGAGTAGATGTCGATTTCAGGGAACATCGAACGATTTGAACTACAACAGCCCCCAAGTCGGTCGGCCACGTGAAAGACTTTTGGAGCATATATAGTCATATATAATGTGTCCGTTGCTTGACGAATAGTCTAGGCTTAATGTTATACACATTGTAAACACATGAGGCTGGGTCATTCGCAGGAGCATATGCGAATGAGACTCAGTCGTACGACTGAGCCATGCTAATGGACCAGTCGTGCGACTGAGAGATGCGATTGGGGCATTCGTAAGACTGAACCATAAGAATGGTCCAGTCGTACGATTGAACCATACGCATGGTCCAGTTGTACGATTGAACCATACGCATGGTCCAATCGCACGAATGGGCCCAATCGCATCTAATATGGGCCGAGGCCTATATATACCAGTTTCATGTGTTAAGAGTAAAGGGTTTTGAGAGGGAGTCTGCCCGGGCCTAGGTGCTACCGGATGAGAGGGGAGATCATGCTCGATCTCCCCTTGCCAGAGTCTTGATTCTTAAGTTGTAACGAGCTTAAAATCGTTAGGTTTTATCAATGAAATCATTCGATTATTGTTCGTGTTATTGATTGACTTTTGGTTTATGCTGTTATTTATCCTTCCGTCAAGAACATGCTTGGATGTTTATCGATCAAGTGACTTCACAATTGGTATCAGAGCCGGTTACTGCTAGAATGATCTAACAATCATTCTAGCAACCCGAGCTCTTGATTTCTGGATCAAATTTCAGATCTTGACGTTAAACCCACTTCGTGTTCTTCGTGTTTTGCTCAGATCTAGGTACGTGTGGTGTTTCTATGTTAAAATCAAATTCAAAACCATGTTCCTATCACCCTTGCGAATCTGATGATGTCTATCTTGATTCGGTTCGCGTAAAATTCGTCAGATTAGGGTTCTGGGCAGCCCTGGCCGCTGCAGATCTGAAAATTTACGTGCAGACCCGTTCATGCAACTGGGCCATGCGAATGGACCAATCATACGACTGGATCATGCGAATGGACCATTCGTACGACTGGACCGTTCGTACGATTGGACCATGCTAATGGACCATTCGTGCGACTGGGCCAGTCGTATGTTCAATCGTGCGACTGGACCAGTCGTATGTTCAATCGCCCGAATGAGCCATCCGCATTGACTCATCCGCATTTGTTCCAGACAAAAAAAAAAGTCTGGAACAGCTTCTTGCACGAATTTTTCCCTAACCATTTTTATCAGTCGGGAAGCCTTCTGAAAAAGTTTGGTAAAATAAAATTTTTTTTGGGAAAATTATCGGGTCATTATAGTTCGTCTTCAGGTCAATAGTGAAGATTTTCCTGGAGAGTCTATGCAAGAGTTGAGGATGAGCAAAGGACATTCACCCTGAGGTTCTTATGTCAAACAAGTTTGATGGATACCCCGTTATTCGTTGGACTTCCAGAATAGGTGAATGTTGATAGAACACGAACGAGAGAAGAGAAGATGTCAGCTGTTGGTACTGATTTTGTGGGGTAGTCAGGAGCATCTGACTATTTATGGGCCGATCAAGTTATATCTATCCGCACAGAGAGGATTCTCATCCAAGAGGGAATCCAAGTATAGAGAAATTGAAGACGTAATCAGAAAGTGATGATGTGAATTGCTTTCCGATGATGAATCTGCATGCATGCTGATTTGTTTGAGATTGTCAGCTGTAGATTGGAACCTTCAACCTTTTGCCCAATACACCGTATGAAGAAGTTAGGAGAGCACAACGTTTATATATTGTGTAACACCCAGAAGTCTGACGTTTCGGTGGGCTATGCGACTGAGCCTCAGTCGCCTGTGAATTGTGCGACTGGAGGTCAACCGCATGGCTATTCGGCCGATTGAAGCTCAACCGCACGATTGAAGTTCAACCGCCCGAATGGAGTATGAGCCGCATGGAACATGTGCGATTGGGGTCCAATCGCATAGTGTTTATGCGACTGAAGGTCCAGTCGCCCCTGGACCAGATGCGACTGAGAAGTGGGTATAAAAGGGGAACAGCTCCACTCTCCTCCCATTTTCAGTCGGGGAGAGAGAGAGAGAGCAGAGGGCGACAGAGAGCAGAAAGGGACCGAGAAGAGAAAGAAAGAGGGGAAGGTGCTGCCCGATTGTCGAGAAGCAAGCTAATTCGAAGCTCATCAACTTCTACCTGACAATGTGAGTTCTAGGACCCCTCATTTACATGTTTTCTAACGATTTTGGGGCTGGAAACACATTAAAACCCTAGTTTTTAAATAGTGAAAGTTTGACCCATTTGGGTAAATCTTGAGCATTGTGTTTATGGTATGAATTAGGACTAGTATATGCTTGTATGATGTCCTAGTATGAATCCCTGAGGCTAGGGAGGGTTGATTTGGGCTAAAAATGGGTTTAAGACGAGTTTGGGTGCGGGGGTTCGCGACTGCTGTTTATGAAGAACTCCAGTCGCTGCCCAGTTAGGGTTATGCGACTGAAGGGCCATTCGGCCGAATGAGTGAAAGTTGATGTCCAATCGCCCGACTGAGGTACAGACGCCTGACTGAGCCTCAATCGCACTATAGTTGATGCGACTGAGAGTTTCGGTCGCATGAGTTCAATCGCAGAGTAGTTGAGTCGTACGGTTAAGAGTTAGTCGCATATAGCCAGTCGCATAGTGTCTAGTCGTACGGAAGGAAGTTCAATCGCACGTATGAGTACCCATTCGCATGAGTAGTCCAATCGCATGACCCAGTCGCATGGAGGACATGCGACTGGTGGTAGTTCAGTCGCCCGGACAGGGCTGATGTGAGTGAATGTAGAAGTGTATGTATGATGTATGTATGCTAGTATGATGTATGTATGTTAGTATGATGTTGCCATGATAAATGGTGAATACTGATGATATGTAAGTATGTATGTTCCTTTTATATATGTGTTTTATCTTTAATAACTTTACGTGAATGAATGAACGAAAGAAAAGAATGTATTAAGAACGTAAAGTGAAAGATAATGAAAGAAGGAACATGATGAATGAATGCATGCATTAATGAAAGAAAGTAAGAAAGGCTTGCAAGCAAATGAAGGAGGTGCACACCCCTGGCAGGTGTTAGCTCAACGGTGTACGGGTTAGCTACCCCGAAGGATGTACATCGGGTCAATCATTGAGATTGATAATGAGGTGAGCAACTTCGTGTTGCAAGAGACTCGGTTAGCAGGCAATCATAAGATTGTCACTGAGGTGAGCAGTCGCGCACTGCAAGAGACTCGGCTAACGTATGTTAGTAGTGAAGTAAAAGATAAGTGGTGCATGTATCTACCCCAGGTGACTGGATCAGCTTTGTGCACAACGTTCGTGGCTAACCACCACAGGTCCAGCACCAGTAGTATGTATGATGAAAGTGGGGTATTGTACATGTCACCGAATGTAACGAACGTTCGAACGAAAGTAAGAAAGTATGAATGAATGTAATGAATGTTCGAACGTAAGTAATGTATGTAAGAAATGAAAGTAAAGTACGTACGCAAGTACGTGAAGTATGTATGTATGAAAGTAGATGAGAATGATGAAGAGTACACGAATGAAAGTATGTAATGAATGATGAGATAATAATAGTATTATCTACGTGTACGTATGATGTGTGAACACATATATGAAAGAGCAGTTAATGAGAATGAAAGTATGTTTTATTATAAAACTAGAACTCACTCAGCAACGCTGACTTTTATGCGTTTTCCAGTTCGCAGGTAGTGTTGCTGAGGATGGTACGAGGCGACTACTCAGCTCTTTTGGGATGGCATTCACTTTTTGATTATGCTGCAACGTCATGCGTTGTGGGCCCATAACGCACGCAACTCATCACGTTGCATGCCATTACGAGATTTCTTGAGTATTCCCCTAAAAGGGATTATTTAAGGAATCTTCTTTAGATTTTGATAAGTTCGCCACGCATTGGAAGCGTGTGCGTAGCACATGCAACGAAATATGTTGCATGATAGTGTCAAGAATATTCCGTCAGGGTTCCGATGTACGGAATTACCTAAGGAATATTCTTTAGTATAAAATATAATTTTTATGTTTTTGAACTTAATATCTTCTCTAGAGGTCGCTGTATGATCCTATGAGGAGAAACAAAGTAGAGAAAGCTGTATTTTGTAATCGAGTCAATGATGTAATGACTTTTACGAATGAATGAGAATGTATATAATTTATCATTTCCGCTGCGTATTTTATGATTATATACATTATGTACGTTATATGTGCGATGAAGAACCAACAGTAAGGTGCCCGGTGAGCGGGGCCTTACAAGTTGGTATCAGAGCAAAAGTTTAAGTAAAATGGGTAAATTTTCATAATAAACCTAAACTTAAACTGAGAATGGGACAGGGAGAATAAGAATGCCATCTGAGTAGTCGCGTGCCATCAGGTATTTTTTCTTAAAAGATTAACTGGTATTATGTGCGCTTGTTATGTGAATGATGTGTACTGTTAGACTGAGATACTAATGTAGTCAGGATAGGTGATGCTCGGGGTACGAAGAGTAGAGTAAGTGGCTAATCACAACTGGCCACTGTAATTAGGGACTTGCTGTACTTAACATAAACTGAGCTATTTCCTTGAATGACCGTGTTGGTGTTTTAATCTTTCAGTGTGATAGAAGATGGTCGGTGATAGATCATCTGATGCTTCCCGTGATGGTGAACGTGGTGATGAGCCGCGTATCACGCGAGGAAGACTTAGGAAAGAGAAAGTAGTTCGTGAGGAGAACGAGATTCCTCACCAGGAAGAGACGGACGAAAGCGCCAAGTTGAGAGCCTCGGTAAAAGAGGCAGTGATTGAGGAAGTGCACCAGGTTATGCAGACGATTTTACCGACTGTAATGACCGAAGCGATAAAGGCAGTAAGAGAGGAGGATAGACGAGGGAGGAGACGGTCCTCCGGTAGACAGCAACAGACAGAGGCAGAAACGGTATTGTCTGATGACGAGGAGGAAGAGGAGGAAGAACAGGTTAGGGGGATAGCCCGGGGTTGTGATTACGGGAAATTTATGAGATGCAAGCCTCCGACTTTTGATGGTTCAGGTACGGCTGCTGATGCTCACCAATGGGTGAGAAAGATGGAGGCGGTCCTTGATATCAGTGACTGCCAGGAGGATAAAAAGGTGAAGTTTGCTACCCACTCGTTTACGGGGACGGCATTGTGCTGGTGGGACAATATTGTCCAGGCCGAGGGTAGCAGGGCCATTGGGAAAATGAAGTGGTCTGAATTGAAGAGAATGGTAATCGAGGAGTTTAGTCCTCGTCGAGAGATGGACAGAGTTGAGAGAGAGTTCCTGCAGTTGGAAGCGGGAACGATGACCCACCAACAATACACGACCAAGTTCAACGACATGGCACGGTTGGTTCCAGAGCAAGTGACGCCGGTGTCTCGCAAGATTAACCGGTATATTCAGGGGTTGCCAGCCGAAATTCGTTGGCATTTGATTTCCGCCCGACCCAGTACTTTCAGGTCGGCGGTGGATTTAGCTGGGAGGTTGTACGATGAACGGGCTGCGATGGTGAAATCTGAGGGCAGTAAGAAAGGAAGTGATGAGAGGAAGTGGCAGGGAAAGAGGTTTGGTCGGGGTGATACTTCGACAAGTAGTAAGAAGGCACGGGTTGATGAACGCCGTGTGGTCGTGACAAGTGCAGGATCGAGAAAGTGTGGGAAGTGTGGGCGAGAGCACGGTGGTGAGTGCAGATGGGGGCTGAATGTATGTTTCAAGTGTGGAAAGTCCGGACATATGGCCAAGGAGTGTAAAGCGATGAGGTGCTATAACTGTGGGGAAAGTGGTCATATGAATAAAGACTGCAAGAAGCCGAGATCTGAGGGTTCCGGCGTGAAGAAGACAGGGGGTGAAGGGTCGAAAGCGAGCACCAGAGCATTTACGATGACGCAGGAAGAGGCGAGGACGGACCCCGATGTAGTGTCCGGTACGTTTCTGGTGAACCAAACTTTAGCCTCTGTATTATTTGATTCGGGTGCCAGTAGGAGTTTTATTTCTGCTGCATTTTGTGCCAAATTGCCCGTTAGTAGTAGGCGTGTGGATGTGCCGTTTGATGTAGAGACTGCGATAGGTAAAACCACCAGGATTTCAGAGGTAATTGAGGGTTGCGATGTAGAACTGGAGGGTCACAAATTCCCAGTTAAACCCTTTGCAATGACGTTAGGTGGTTTCGATTTGGTGCTAGGAATGGACTGGTTGGCAGATTTCGAGGCGAACATTGTGTGTCGCAAGAAGATGATCAGTTTGACAGCGCCTGACGGTAGTCCAGTGACAGTTTATGGGGATCGGGTTACTACGATTCCGAAAGTGATCTCAATGGCAGTGGCGGGGAAATGTATGAGGCGTGGATGTAACGCCTATTTATGTTATGTGAAAGATGTAGAGAAGCCAGCACCACAACTGTCTGATGTTCCGGTTGTGTGTGAGTTCCCAGACGTGTTCCCGGAAGACTTATCGGAATTGCCACCTGACAGAGAGATCGAGTTCCAGATCGATTTAGTACCAGGCGCCCAACCTGTTGCCAAGGCACCATACCGATTGGCCCCGACAGAGATGAAAGAGTTGATGGAGCAGTTACAAGAGCTGTTGGATAAGGGGTTTATCCGACCGAGTATCTCACCTTGGGGTGCTCCGGTCCTGTTTGTAAAGAAAAGGACGGTAGTATGAGGATGTGCATCGACTACCGCGAGTTGAATAAGCTGACAGTGAAGAACAGATACCCCTTGCCGAGGATCGACGACTTGTTTGATCAACTTCAGGGTGCTAGTTGGTTTTCACGTATAGATCTTCGATCAGGCTACCATCAACTGAAGGTGAAGGAGCAGGATATCCCTAAAACAGCTTTTCGTACGCGCTACGGTCATTATGAGTTCCTCGTTATGTCATTTGGTCTGACCAACGCGCCAGCTGCTTTTATGGACCTGATGAATAGGGTGTGCCGGCCGATGTTGGATAAATCAGTGATTGTATTCATTGATGACATCTTGATTTATTCAAAGAGTGAGACTGAGCATGCCGGTCACATTCGCGAAGTTCTGGAGACGTTAAGAAGGGAGAAGTTGTATGATAAATTCTCCAAGTGCGCATTCTGGTTGCGTGAGGTTCAATTCTTGGGTCATGTAGTAAATCCGGACGGGATTATGGTCGATCCGGCGAAAGTGGAAGCAGTTATGCAATGGAAATCTCCGAAGACGCCGACCGAGATCCGTAGTTTCTTGGGTTTGGCGGGTTACTATCGAAGGTTTATCCAAGACTTTTCCAAAATTGCTTCTCCACTGACAAAGTTGACCCGGAAGGATGTGAAATTTGTGTGGGGTCAAGCTCAAGAGAAGGCGTTTGAAGAACTGAAGAAGAGATTGACCCAAGCTCCAGTATTGGCGTTACCCGAGGGGAGTGAAGATTTGGTGGTTTATTCTGATGCCTCCTACTCGGGGTTGGGGTGTGTATTAATGCAGAGAGGAAAGGTGATAGCCTATGCATCCCGACAGCTGAAAGTTCATGAGGTTAATTACCCTACTCATGACCTGGAGCTCGCAGCTGTGGTTTTCGCGTTAAAGATCTGGCGGCACTACTTGTATGGGACGAAGTGCACCATCTTCACGGACCACAAAAGCTTGAAGTACTTCTTCAGCAAAGAGATCTGAATATGAGGCAACGGCGATGGTTGGAGCTTATAAAAGACTATGATTGCGAGATCCATTACCATCCGGGCAAAGCCAACGTGGTGGCGGATGCCCTTAGCCGAAAGGAGAGGCCCGAGCCAATTCGAGTGAAGGCGTACCAGCTAATCATGACCTCCGACGTGATGAAACAGGTCAAAGAGTTCCAAGATGAGGCTTTGAAAGACGAACATCTTAACTCTGAACGAATGAGAGGTCTGGTCACGGAACTGGGTGAGAACACAACGGGTGCTAGAACTCGGTTTGGGCGTATGTGGATTCCTCGTCTTGGGGATCTACGAATGAAGATTTTGGATGAAGCTCATAAGTCTCGATACTCCATTCATCCCGGCGCCACCAAGATGTACCAAGATATGAAGAAAGATTATTGGTGGCCGGGTATGAAACGCGATGTGGTGGAGTATGTGAGTAAATGCCTCACGTGTTTGCAAGTGAAGGCGGAGCACCAGAAGCCGTATGGAAAGATCCAACCGTTGGACATACCGGAATGGAAGTGGGAACACATCACCATGGATTTTATCACAAAGCTGCCACGTACCCCGAAAGGGTATGATACGATCTGGGTGATTGTGGATCGATTGACGAAGAGTGCTCACTTCTTACCGATGCGGGAGACATATTCGTCCGAGAAGTTGGCTGATCTTTTCATCAAAGAAATTGTGACTCGTCACGGTGTACCGGTGTCGATTGTGTCTGATCGCGACACCCGGTTTACATCTAAATTTTGGAAGAAATTCCACGATGCTATGGGGACGAGATTGCATATTAGCACGGCTTATCATCCTCAAACTGATGGTCAGTCTGAAAGGACCATTCAGACCTTGGAGGACATGCTCCGAGCGTGTGTTATTGACTTCGGGGGAAGTTGGGATGACTATCTACTGTTAGCCGAGTTCTCATACAACAACAGTTATCATGCCAGTATCGGCATGCCACCCTATGAGATGCTATACGGTAGGAGATGCAGGACACCCTCTGTTGGGGTGATATTGGTCAGAAAGAATTGGGAAGCGTCGAAGTGGTAGAGGCTATGACTGAGAAGCTCGAAAGAATTAAAACTCACATGAAGGCGGCCAAAGACCGACAAAAATCGTATGCCGACAAACGACGCAGACCGATTGAGTTCCAGGTGGGAGATCGTGTGATGTTGAAGGTCTCACCTTGGAAAGGGATCATCCGATTCCGGAAGCAGGGTAAGTTGAGTCCGCGATATATAGGCCCTTTCCGAATCATTGCTCGAGTAGGAGAGGTGGCCTATAGGTTAGATTTGCCAGATGAACTAAGTGGAATCCACCCGACTTTCCACGTGTCTCATCTGAGGAAGTGTTTGGCGGACGAAGACATGGTCGTTCCACTGGATGATATCGAAGTAGACGAAAAGCTCAATTATGTAGAGCAACCAGTGGCGATCATAGATCGAAAAGAGAAGAGGTTGAGAAATAAAGTGGTTCCCCTTGTGCGTGTACAGTGGCGGCACAGGAAGGGATCCGAGTCAACGTGGGAAACCGAAGAAGAAATGAGGCAGCATTTCCCACGATTGTTCGAAGAGTAACAGGTTTTGGGGACGAAACCTAAAATAAGGGGGTTGGACTTGTAACACCCAGAAGTCTGACGTTTCGGTGGGCTATGCGACTGAGCCTCAGTCGCCTGTGAATTGTGCGACTGGAGGTCAACCGCATGGCTATTCGGCCGATTGAAGCTCAACCGCACGATTGAAGTTCAACCGCCCGAATGGAGTATGAGCCGCATGGAACATGTGCGATTGGGGTCCAATCGCATAGTGTTTATGCGACTGAAGGTCCAGTCGCCCCTGGACCAGATGCGACTGAGAAGTGGGTATAAAAGGGGAACAGCTCCACTCTCCTCCCATTTTCAGTCGGGAGAGAGAGAGAGAGCAGAGGGCGACAGAGAGCAGAAAGGGACCGAGAAGAGAAAGAAAGAGGGGAAGGTGCTGCCCGATTGTCGAGAAGCAAGCTAATTCGAAGCTCATCAACTTCTACCTGACAATGTGAGTTCTAGGACCCCTCATTTACATGTTTTCTAACGATTTTGGGGCTGGAAACACATTAAAACCCTAGTTTTTAAATAGTGAAAGTTTGACCCATTTGGGTAAATCTTGAGCATTGTGTTTATGGTATGAATTAGGACTAGTATATGCTTGTATGATGTCCTAGTATGAATCCCTGAGGCTAGGGAGGGTTGATTTGGGCTAAAAATGGGTTTAAGACGAGTTTGGGTGCGGGGTTCGCGACTGCTGTTTATGAAGAACTCCAGTCACTGCCCAGTTAGGGTTATGCGACTGAAGGGCCATTCGGCCGAATGAGTGAAAGTTGATGTCCAATCGCCCGACTGAGGTACAGACGCCCGACTGAGCCTCAATCGCACTATAGTTGATGCGACTGAGAGTTTCGGTCGCATGAGTTCAATCGCAGAGTAGTTGAGTCGTACGGTTAAGAGTTAGTCGCATATAGCCAGTCGCATAGTGTCTAGTCGTACGGAAGGAAGTTCAATCGCACGTATGAGTACCCATTCGCATGAGTAGTCCAATCGCATGACCCAGTCGCATGGAGGACATGCGACTGGTGGTAGTTCAGTCGCCCGGACAGGGCTGATGTGAGTGAATGTAGAAGTGTATGTATGATGTATGTATGCTAGTATGATGTATGTATGTTAGTATGATGTTGCCATGATAAATGGTGAATACTGATGATATGTAAGTATGTATGTTCCTTTTATATATGTGTTTTAATCTTTAATAACTTTACGTGAATGAATGAACGAAAGAAAAGAATGTATTAAGAACGTAAAGTGAAAGATAATGAAAGAAGGAACATGATGAATGAATGCATGCATTAATGAAAGAAAGTAAGAAAGGCTTGCAAGCAAATGAAGGAGGTGCACACCCCTGGCAGGTGTTAGCTCAACGGTGTACGGGTTAGCTACCCCGAAGGATGTACATCGGTCAATCATTGAGATTGATAATGAGGTGAGCAACTTCGTGTTGCAAGAGACTCGGTTAGCAGGCAATCATAAGATTGTCACTGAGGTGAGCAGTCGCGCACTGCAAGAGACTCGGCTAACGTATGTTAGTAGTGAAGTAAAAGATAAGTGGTGCATGTATCTACCCCAGGTGACTGGATCAGCTTTGTGCACAACGTTCGTGGCTAACCACCACAGGTCCAGCACCAGTAGTATGTATGATGAAAGTGGGGTATTGTACATGTAACCGAATGTAACGAACGTTCGAACGAAAGTAAAGAAAGTATGAATGAATGTAATGAATGTTCGAACGTAAGTAATGTATGTAAGAAATGAAAGTAAAGTACGTACGCAAGTACGTGAAGTATGTATGTATGAAAGTAGATGAGAATGATGAAGAGTACACGAATGAAAGTATGTAATGAATGATGAGATAATAATAGTATTATCTACGTGTACGTATGATGTGTGAACACATATATGAAAGAGCATTAATGAGAATGAAAGTATGTTTTATTATAAAACTAGAACTCACTCAGCAACGCTGACTTTTATGCGTTTTCCAGTTCGCAGGTAGTGTTGCTGAGGATGGTACGAGGCGACTACTCAGCTCTTTTGGGATGGCATTCACTTTTTGATTATGCTGCAACGTCATGCGTTGTGGGCCCATAACGCACGCAACTCATCACGTTGCATGCCATTACGAGATTTCTTGAGTATTCCCCTAAAAGGGATTATTTAAGGAATCTTCTTTAGATTTTGATAAGTTCGCCACGCATTGGAAGCGTGTGCGTAGCACATGCAACGAAATATGTTGCATGATAGTGTCAAGAATATTCCGTCAGGGTTCCGATGTACGGAATTACCTAAGGAATATTCTTTAGTATAAAAATATAATTTTTATGTTTTTGAACTTAATATCTTCTCTAGAGGTCGCTGTATGATCCTATGAGGAGAAACAAAGTAGAGAAAGCTGTATTTTGTAATCGAGTCAATGATGTAATGACTTTTACGAATGAATGAGAATGTATATAATTTATCATTTCCGCTGCGTATTTTATGATTATATACATTATGTACGTTATATGTGCGATGAAGAACCAACAGTAAGGTGCCCGGTGAGCGGGGCCTTACATATTGGGATATGCTGAATGTGAGGGGGAATTTCTGCAGTTGTTAATGTTAATCAGGTTAGCCTGTGTGAAGATTGGAGTAATGGAAAACTGTTCATGTCATTATCTGGAAAAATCAGTCATATGGGGAATCTTGCTGCTATGATGGTGTTCTACAAAGTAAACGAAAGCTATTGTGCCTAAATTCATTTTCAGGGATACTGTAGCAACCTGACGGATCAGCAACGTTGGCTAATATGGTTGTTCGTTTGATTCTATTGGAAACCAGAGCAAAGATTGACTGAAGATTGTAAGAGGTGTTATCTACTATTCGCAAGCAACGTCCAAGGGGAATTTGTTGGAGCATATATAGTAATATATAGTGTGTCCGTCGCTTGACGAATAGTCTAGGCTTAATGTTATACACCTTGTAAACACATGAAACTGGGTCATTCGCAGGAGCATATGCGAATGAGACTCAGTCGTACGACTGAGCCATGCTAATGGACCAGTCGTGCAACTGAGAGATGCGATTGGGGCATTCGTAAGACTGAACCATAAGAATGGTCCAGTCGTACGATTGAACCATACGCATGGTCCAGTTGTACGATTGAACCATACGCATGGTCCAATCGCACGAATGGGCCCAGTCGCATCTAATGTGGGCCGAGGCCTATATATACCAGTTTCAATGTGTAGAGAGTAAAGGGTTTTGAGAGGGAGTCTGCCCGGGGCCTAGGTGCTGCCGGATGAGAGGGGAGATCATGCTCGATCTCCCCTTGCCAAGAGTCTTGATTCTTAAGTTGTAACGAGCTTAAAATCGTTAGGTTTTATCAATGAAATCATTCGATTATTGTTCGTGTTATTGATTGACTTTTGGCTTATGCTGTTATTTATCCTTCCGTCAAGAACATGCTTGGATGTTTATCGATCCAGTGACTTCACAAAGACGAAATAGATAGGTACAACCGGTGAACCCACCGGCTTAATCTAGCCGCAAGCGGAAGGCCGACGACCGGGCAACTCTCGTACCCTAGAGACCCAATCAAGCGGCCACCGCAACGTACAAAGCGAAATAACTACCATCGGCGACTACGCCAATGTTACCAGGCGTCAGACCGCCACGGTAACAGGCACCGACACCGAGCAAACGCCGCCTGCATGTTAGCGTAACGAAGAAGATGACATTCATCAAAAGGCCCAGCGCAACAGCCGAGCAAGCACAAACGCCGGCAACAACGTCAAATAAAGAAGAAGACGATTATAAGGCCCAGCGCAACAGCCGAGCATGCACAAACACCGCAACAATGTCAAATGAAGAAGAAGAAGACCATTATAAGGCCCAGCGCAATATTCAAGGAGACACACCAGTCGAGGAGAACTGAAATTACTGAAATACCCTTGAACACTGTTCATGGAGTTAGTTTTTCATATATAGGGTAATTAATACATTTAGACATTTAATTCATTTTTAAATTTTTATATAGTACCAAAATAGCTCTCTAAGCATATTAAGTATTTATTGATTAGTTTAATATATGTTGTTAATATTGTAGACTTTAAATTTCATAAATATTGACAACAATGAATTTATAAATTATTATATAAATTATTATAGGATTTACGTAAATTATTATTCATAAAATTTATAACAATATCATGCTTCACATGTGAAAACATTACAAAAAGAAAATCCAAACATAAGAAATATTCTTTTTGTGACCTCTACATTTTAAAATATATATATTGGTAAATCCCAAATATAAATATCTTTGATAAATCTATTTATAAAACAGTTCTAACCCGAACCCATTTTAATCCATTACCCAACCAGACCAACACGTCCAATTTGTCACCAATGATCTTTCTTTAAGGATAGATATGAGTCAATAAATTATGATATGGCACATATAAGAAGCGTACCGTCTCCATTTAATTATTGTTTGAGTGTTTACCCCGTATTAGATCGAATACCCAACCCACTTGTCTAACTCGTTGTCACCTCTACTTAACTAATAAAAAACCTATGGGGCCATGATTTCTTTTTATTTGCTAATTTTATGCATTATTAAATTACTTTTAAAATAAAAAGGGCAAGAATGACACCTTTGATGGTTTTTTTTACTATAGATAAACTTAACTTATTTTAAGGATCAACACGTTGTCACCAATAATGATCTTCTCCCGATAAGAGCGTGTCTTACTTACAGATCATGAACCTCCGGATTTGATATACGTTTATGTTGAATTGTTGCTCATAATAGCTTTTCAATATTAACTACGTAGGAAGCAGAAAGTCAAAAAAATATATTTCACAGAGTATAAAATTATTTTATTATTGTTAACATAGATATTCACGCCAACAAAGTCTGTTTTTCTTTTTGATCTGTAAGTGTTGCAAGCGATTTTACGTACAAAATGTCACAAACTTATTCCATGGTTTATGTACAGATAATTCCGTATAAGCGCATTTTTAAAGTCATTAGTTTCGAAAATCACTCGCATTTAAGTATTTCACATATCAAACCTTTATCTTAAAGATGGTAACCTAGATAAACCAAAGAATATTAGACAAAGCATGCGTCTCTAGCAACATGTGGACATTTCTACAAGTTATCTTTTAACTAGTTTAATTATGCAAACATGTTATATCTTATATTTATCTATATGTTTATTTCTAATCCACTTTCTTTTTATTATTTTTAGTTTTATTAATTTATCATTAAATAAAATTATGAATAAACCATTACAACTTACTTATTTTTATCTACATTTCAGTATGAATTCATTCAAAATCAGTTGTATGTCATATTGTACAAGTCACCAGAGTATAAACATAAAAGTTGTTAAAGTTGATATAAATTCTTAAATTTTTCTTACTTACATTGCATCACATTAAGATTAAAAGTTAATATACATATAATTTGATAACATATATATATATATATATACACGTAAATGTAATGTCACTGTAAAGAGAGATAAAAACGCTATAATGTTATGTAATAACTTAATATATCTAAAGTTTCGTTAGCATCATAATTTATATTATTTAGTAGTGTAGCAAATATATTATTAGTGTCGATATATAACATTACTTAAAGCATTCTCATGTTATAATTAGCAGTAAATATTTATATGTTATTGCAAAAACAAAAAATATATATATTAGAAAAGCCTTACATGATACACCAAGCTACTCTGATTACATTGACTTATATGAAAAAGTTACTATGGATTGTTAAAATCCTACTTGAAAAAATCACAAAACTAAAAACACAATATCGTTAGCACCTGTGAACTTCACATATTTACGAAAAAAAATCTTTCTCAAAAATTTTAAAATATTATACCACTAAAATGTTAAAAAATAAATGGTACATGATACAACATGTTAGCTTAATTACATTGGACTATTACACAGGATTACTTGAAAAAAGTTACCATGGATTGTTAAATGTCTACTTAAGAAATCATAAACTAACTATACTGATTCATTAGTATATGAAACCCCTCACAAATATATTACAAAAAACAAGCTTTCTTCGAAATTAGAATGATGTGTTACGGCGACAACGTCAATGACCGCTAAACGATGTCAATTGATAACGATAACCGCCAAAGAACACCGTCAAACATTAACGTCAAACATTAACCGCACCATCACAGGAATTATTAACCATGTCATCACCGAAAGTAGTAACTGTCATAAACCTGCACTTCATCATTCCGGTAAGCCTGCACTTCAGACACGTTAATTCAAGGCTTCGATTGGTAGAAAGAAGGAGACAAATGGAAGTAAATGGAGTATGAATCGACAGAACGAACCATCGATTAAAACTGCCTATTAAATCTTTTATAACAACCTATTTATTTAATTTAAAAAAATAAATTAAATCTTTTACAACAGCCTATTTTTTCATCTAAATATAAGGTTTTTCACCTTTTTTTATTTTTTAGTTTTTTTTATCTAAATATTATTTCATAATCTTTTAGTTTAAAGAAATTTATAATTACTTGGGATAAGAAAGTAGATATTAACTTTACTATTTTAAAGTTTTAACACATTAGGTGAATAAAAAATATTTATATATTATTAAAATATTAAGTGTATATCAAAATATAAAATCAAAGGCTGTGATATAGATACATTTTAATATTGTATCAGGAACAAATTGTGTTTTATCATTTCATAAATTAATATGTAATTATTATATAATACAATTAATTGATTATATTTTTGATTTTTTATATTCATTTTAATTTTTTCTTTGATTCTCTAAGTTATATATAATAACATCAAATTATTCATAAAATGATAGTTATAGTTAATCATATTATAGTCTTCGTTGCAACACATGACAATGCCAACGAGTATAATAATATAATACAACGAGTATAATAATATAATACAACAAAAGATTTTACAAAATTTAGAAGAAGAAGGATTTATGTTGAATGCAAATCTAACCTTTTTTATTATTTAAAACTACAGAAATAAAGTGATTGGTTGAATGCATGTCTCATTTTTTATACAAAGAAAAAATTATATGTTGTTAGAAAATGTGAAAGATCAAATCAAATCATAGTAAAAAAGATAGTAATATGTCGGATAAGTTTTCAGAAAAGTACAAACATTTATAAATATGTAACCTATAAAATAACATGAATGCCCTTCAAGATTTCTTTTTTTTATGATGATGTGACGGGCTTCCATTGGTTAATATAGTTAACAAGTTCTCACAATTAGCTTGGGTTAATGTATATATATATACACATATACATGTATTGAAAAGGATAGTTTTTATATCACTTTTTCCTATATCGTATAGTTTTTATATACATGTATTGAAAAGGATAGTTTTTATATATACATATACATGTTCGCTTTTATGGTTTTTGACTAATCGAACCGATAAAGAGCACTCCCATGCCGCCTAATGCGGGACAAAAAGACCACCCTTCCACCGCAAGTGTGCGGTACAATACTAGCTTTTATAAAAGTTGTGGGACACTAATACTTGGAAGGCAAATTAAGTCAAAGAACACTATACATAATCGTAACACCGAGGGGGCGGCCGGGGGTATGTCCTCCAAAATATCGAAGGTCGATGAGTATGACCCTTATAATTTTTAGGATGCACTTTTAGTTTTTATACTCGTAATAGTACAAAAGGCCTACTGAGCGGCACCATGGAATATATGCTAACACCAATAATGTTATGGTGCCTGGTGATCACCCTCAACAGCCATCGACCACTAACAATTCTTATTATCCGATGACCGGTGTGGGCGGTTCTTCAAGCAACGAAAGATCTTAAGGTGCTTGTTCCGATCCATGGGTATCCAATTACCTTTATTTAATGATACAATTACATAGTCAGGAGATTATTAATTTTGCTTAATGTTTGTGTATTATCGCCTTAGCAAACATCTAAAAGTTGTGGAGGCATGGAACACGATAACGGCTGAAAGTGTAGGATAGGAGGAGACAGTATGGTACGTATAGAGTTGTAGGCAATAATGAGACCGTTCATTGACTATATAATAGTTATTACTATCAGCAACTATCATGACCATCATCAGGGCTGTAACTCAATTCGATTCGATTAACACTCCTAGATACGAGGCAGGGCCGAGCCAAACCAAGCGGACCTTTGCTCGTGCTTGGCTCGTTTCTAAACAAAATCAAGCCGATCGGCTCATTTACAACTACGGAAATAGAACGAGCATTTTAGAAGTGTTAATTCTTCGATCGGTCGGCAAACAATTTGTACAACTCAACTATCTAGTTTGCAATGAGAGACGGTGAAAATGTTGGGCCTTAGGTTGTAATGACTTGGAAAGCAACCACATTTCATAACATAATATTTTCATGAATGACGATACGTTATGGCCGGTGATAAGGCTAAGGTTGTAGCCGATGTGGGGGGTGATCATACTACATAGAACGATACGTGAGAGCGGGAATGATCGACTAAAAGTAAGAACGGGGTCAAAATCTTATAACGATTTAGAATTTCACTTTAGTGCTTAGTGTTAATTTTTTTTATTAGGTTGATTAATCTAATATGTATAAATATAATTATATAATTGTATATATTATGTCAAATCTACTATAGTGCTATGAGTAAACAATATTTATAAAAAATAAAAAATAATGTAAGGCCCACCTTTCTCAGGGGAACCTCACAGTTGACCATTCACAGCATAACATTTGTTAAGACAATCATTTACTCATATAGGTATAAAATATATGTTGCAGCGGAAAAATACTGTCATTTCAATTCATTACAAGTAAAATATAAACATTGTCTTTAATCCTCAAAACTATTTAAGAGTCATTTGTTTAGCTTTTCTTCATCCGGGATGCCAGTCTTCTAGTGCCAAGAAGCTTCAGTCCCATGCCTCTATTCCGTAGCTCTAACTCTTACCTGTCAACTGATATGCATACAAAAGTCAGCTTCGCTGAGTGAATTCTAGGTTTTTCTTTGCTAAATAACTTCCGTAAGAGATATTAGCTTTATCAGTTGAAAATAGTTCTCGTCTATCAAGCATCAATACATACAGGCTATCACTTTATCGATACTTTATCATTTCTTTTCATTTCTCGTTATTTATTACTCTTCTTTATCCGTCAATTCTCTGTCACAATCGGTGCCTAGGCTCGCCTAAGACTTTACCGACACGCCAATTAAGGACTTACAGTCGTACTCGATCGGGCCATTATTGTCATGCCAATTCAGGGCTTACAGACCTGCCTGTTCGAGCATTACTTTATCCGGGTGAGGGTACAATGAATGCAACCCTCCTTTAGCCATTGCTTACAAGTCTCTACTTTATCCCTTGCCTGCAGGACTTTACTTGCAAGACTTTACTTTATCCAGGTACACGTTAACGTGTACCTGGATAAAGTAAAGTCTTGCACGTTATGGGCCACATAACCTTTCTTTACGTTTCACTTTCTTATTTAAGTTATATATATATAATATAACACAACACATCTCGAAGGCAATCCATCACTACAAGGTTATATCTCGATAAGGAAAACACGTTATCAATTCGTTAGAAAATCCCGTTTCCCATATAAGATAGTAATTACTCTAAAAGAACTGATTACAAAAAAGTATATATCTTAGTATGCATACCACCCCAAAACATTTAAAGCATGTATAAAATAGGGGATCTAGAACTCACCTGAACTCGTCCAAGTAGCTTAAATTCTAAGTCACTTAGGCTATAGCCTGAATACTCTAGCTGCACGAAAGTTAACATGCAAAAACGTCATTTTCTTCATAGTTTCGCCCATAGTTTCGCTACAGCGAAACTGCAGTTTCGCTGCCAGTTTCACTGGGCAGCATTTCTGCTAGTTTCGCTAGGCAGATTCGCTGCCTTGAGCGCCTAACTTTCGTTGGAATTCCTAGTCTCGCAAAGTCTATAGGTCAGTCTGGGTCTTAGCGAGATTACTGGCGAAACTATAGTTTCGCCCCAGCGAAACTGTAGTTTCGCTGGAATTTCTCCTAGTCTTGCTGAACTAATGTGCTGTTTCGCTGGTTGAATGCTTAAATTCGCTGGATCGGGGCCCAGTTTCGCTGGATGAACAGAAACTCAGATCCAGCCCATTTTTAACCCAAAATCTTAACATTTTACGTCCAAATCCTTGGTTTACCTTCCATGAAATCAAATCTAAGCTTTTTACACGTTTTCATACGTAAAAATTTGACCTTTATGTGTGTCTTTAAACTTTTCAAAACCCCAAAACCCTAGAATCCGGGTTTGATCTACAGAAGGCCTTAGGGGCCGATTCTTACCTCGTTTTGTTGCTCTTTCCTTGTGTTTTGATGCTCCAATCCACCAGAACTTCAATCCTTCAAACCTTCAAGCTCCAAATCTTGAATTTCTTCACTTTCTTCTCTACTTTCTCTCTTTACGAATTTGGTGCTAGGGTTGTAATGTGATGGAATGGGACTGATTATGCATGTTTAAGGGCTGATTAGGGCCCTTAAACCCACCAAGTCTCGCCCATTAAGGCTAATTTGATCCATAGCCCACTAATTTACCCCTTTATTTCTTAAATTAAACCTTAAAAGCCCATTATTATTAAATGGCTCGTTTCGGGAAATTTCGGGGCGTTACAAGTCTCCCCCCTTATTTACGTTTCGTCCTCGAAACCTGACTCGTCATTAAACAGATCGGGGTATTGGCGCCTCATTTCCTCCTCGGATTCCCAGGTGGCATCCGACCCCTTTCGGTGTTTCCATTGCACCTTGACTTGTTTGACTACTTTATTTCTCAATTGTTTCTCCTTCCGGTCCAGTATAGCCACTGGTTGTTCTACATAGTTTAGCTTCGCGTCCACCTTGATGTCATCTAGAGGTACGACTGCCTCATTTGGTGCTAAACATTTTCTTAAGTGCGACACATGAAAGGTAGGGTGAATCCCACTTAATTCTTCTGGAAGGTCTAGCCTGTAAGCTACATCCCCAACTCGTGCTAGTACCTCGAATGGTCCGATGAACCTGGGACTCAGTTTCCCCCTCTTCCTAAATCGGATGATTCCCTTCCATGGTGACACTTTCAGCATTACCCTGTCGCCCACGCTGAACTCTATTGGTCTTCTTCTTATGTCGGCGTATGACTTTTGTCTATCCTTGGCAGCCTTCATATACGCCTTGATTTTCTCCAACTTTTCCGTGGTGGCTTCCACGACTTCCAAGCTCCCTAGTTCCTTCTGACCGACATCACCCCAACAAATAGGAGTTCTGCACCGTCGACCGTACAATAACTCATATGGGGGCATCTTAATACTGGCGTGGTAGCTGTTGTTATAGGAGAACTCTGCTAGTGGCAAATGATCATCCCAGTTACCGCCAAATTCGATAACGCATGCCCGAAGCATATCCTCCAGTGTCTGGATCGTTCTCTCCGTTTGCCCATCGGTCTGCGGGTGGTATGCGGTACTAACATGCAACCTCGCACCCATCTCTTCATTGAACTTTTTCCAAAACTTTGAGGTGAACCGCGTATCCCTATCTGAAACAATCGATACGGGCATACCATGTCGCGCCACAATTTCTCGGATAAATAGTTCAGCAAGCTTTTCTGAACTAATTGCTTCCTTGATTGGCAGGAAATGCGCACTTTTAGTCAATCTATCCACAACCACCCATATCGCGTCACGGCCTTTCGTCGTACGGGGTAGTTTGGTGATAAAGTCCATGGTAACATGTTCCCACTTCCACTCTGGCACTTCTAATGGCTGAACATAACCATAAGGTCTTTGGTGCTCAGCCTTCACCTGTAGGCACGTGAGACATTTATTTATATACGCAACCACATCCCTCTTCATCCCAGGCCACCAATAATCTTTCTTCAAGTCGTGGTACATCTTATTTAGGCCTGGATGTATTGAGTAGCTGGTCTTGTGCGCTTCATCCATAATCTTTTCCCGCAAGTCACCATGCTTCGGAACCTATATCCTGCCATGGAAGATCTTAACACCCAAGGTGTTCTCTATCAGTTCATCCACTTTTCCCACCATCCTTTCCTTATTGAATTGCTTCTCTTTTAAAGCGTCCATTTGAGCTTTGCTTATCATCCTCATAACATCTGGGGTCACTACTAGTTGGCACGCCTTCACCCGGATCGGTTCATATCCTTCCTTTCGGCTCAGGGCATCGGCTACCACGTTCGCCTTACCCGGGTGATAATGGATTTCACAGTCGTAATCCTTTATCAACTCCAACCACCTCCTCTGTCTCATATTTAGGTCCTTCTGTTCAAAGAAATATTTCAGACTTTTGTGGTCGGTAAATATGGCGCACTTAGTTCCATACAAATAGTGTCTCCAGATCTTCAATGCGAACACTACTGCGGCAAGTTCCAAATCGTGCACCGGGTAATTAACCTCCGTGTCCTTTAGCTGTCTGGATGCGTAAGCTATAACCTTTCCTCTTTGCATCAACACACAGCCTAGCCCGCAGTAAGAAGCATCGGAGTATACCGTTAGGTCTTCATCTCCCTCCGGTAGGGTTAGTATAGGAGCTTTGGTCAGTCTATCCTTCAATTCCAGAAACGCATTTTCCTGTTCTTTCTCCCAGTCGAATACCACGTTCTTCCTCGTTAACCTTGTTAATGGGGAAGCTATCTTTGAGAAATCCTTGATGAACCTCCTATAGTAGCCAGCTAATCCCAAGAAACTACGGATTTCGGATGGCGTCTTTGGGGAATTCCATTGGATAACTGCCTCGACCTTTGCTGGATCAACCATGACTCCTTCGGAATTTATAATGTGCCCTAAAAACTGCACCTCCCGTAGCCAGAAGGCACATTTAGAGAACTTCGCGTACAGCTTCTCCTTTCGTAAAGTCTCCAACACCTCCTTAATATGACAAGCGTGGTCTCCTTCATTCTTTGAGTATATCAAAATATCGTCAATGAAGACTATCACTGATCGATCCAACATCGGCCGACACACGCGATTCATTAAGTCCATGAATGCCGCAGGAGCATTGGTTAGCCCAAAAGACATAACCAGAAACTCATAGTGGCCGTAGCGTGTTCGGAAAGCCTTCTTCGGGATATCTTGCTCCCTTACCCTCAGTTGGTGATATCCAGATCGGAGATCTATTCGGGAGAACCAGCTTGCCCCTTGCAACTGATCAAACAGATCGTCTATCCGGGGTAGAGGGTATCGATTCTTTACGGTCAGCTTATTCAACTCCCTGTAATCTATACACATCCTCATGCTGCCATCCTTCTTCTTCACAAACAACACGGGAGCACCCCATGGGGAAATGCTGGGCCTAATGAATCCCTTATCAAGGAGTTCCTGCAGTTGTGACATGAGCTCCTTCATCTCGGACGGAGCTAGGCGGTAGGGTGCTTTGGCAATGGGTTGGGCTCCTGACAGTAAGTCAATCTGAAACTCTATCTCTCTATCTGGTGGTACTCCGGGCAGATCCTCCGGGAATACGTCAGGAAAGTCCCGCACCACTGGTATATCGGCAACTCTTTCGCTTTATCTTTAACATCCTTGACATACGCTAGATAAGCTCCGCACCCTCGCCTCATACATTTCTCCGCCTTGATCATGGAAATGATCCTTGGAACCTTACAATCGTTATCACCGTAGATCGTAACCGAACTACCATCTGGAGCCGTTAATCGGATCATCTTCTGTTGGCATACTATGTTAGCATCGTGGGCAGCTAGCCAATCCATCCCTAGTACGACATCGAAACCTCCTAAGGGCATAACAAACAATCGTACGGGAAAGTAATGGCCTCCTAGTTTAATGTGGCAATCCTCTATCATCCTGACTATTCTAATGGACTTACCATCGGCTGTTTCTACTTCGAAGGCATCATCTATTTCCTTAGTTTGGACATCTAGTGTAGCACAGAAGGATACAGATACGAAACTCTTACTTGCACCACTATCAAATAATATGGAGGCGCAACCATCATTGACAAGGAACGTACCTGACACTACGTCCGGGTCCTTCCTTGCTTCCTTCTTGTTCATGGTGAAAGCCCTTGCCTTGACCTTGGGCTTTCCATCATCCCCCTTGTCATCACCCCTGCTCGTTTCCGAGTTTCCTGGCTTAGCTTTCTTACAATCCCTGCTGTAGTGCCCCGACTCATGGCAGTTAAAGCACTCGTTTACTTCCGGGCACTCTCTAGCCACGTGGCCCGTTTTCCCACACCGGTAGCACCCATGGCTACCCAATCGGCACTCTCCGGGATGCCTCCTCCCACACTTCCCACAGTTCTTAACTTCCTCGACCCCCTTCACAACCATCTGTTTTGCATCCACCCTTGCTTTCTTGTTCCCCGGTTGGTGTTCACCACTTCCATATCTCTTCCCATTGTTATTCCAAGCCTTCTTCGTCTCACCCACTATCACCGGCCTGCGATGATCGTACAACCTTCCACTGAGGTCCACTGCTGATCTAAAAGTACCAGGTCGGGCCGTGACCATGTCCCTACGAATGTCCAGAGGCAACCCTTGTATGTACCTCTTGATTCTCTTGGATTCGGGAGTTACCAAGTCAGGCACCAGACGTGCCATTTCATTGAATTTTGTAGTGTACTCCTGGTGAGTCATATTTCTAGCCTCCAAACTCACGAACTCTTGCTCAATCTTGTCAAGCTCTCTTTCCGGGCAGTACTCCTCTATCACCAACCTCTTCATCTCCGGCCATTTCATCCTCTCAATAGTCTCCTCTCCGTAAGGCTCAGCAATGTTATCCCACCAACACAGTGCTGGATCCAAAAGGGAATGGGAAGCAAACTTCACCTTTTGGTTTTCACGGTACTCACTGATCTTCAGTACGGCCTCCATTTCCCTGATCCAACGCTGGGCAGTGGCAGCGTTACCAGTACCATCGAACGTCGGGGGCTTACACCTCTGAAAATCCCCATAGCTGCACCCCTTCGCCCTCTCTTCCACCTCGGGACCGTCATGGTTACCCAGACGATCTCCCTCGTCGCTCAACTCCTCAGTCTTGACCGCTCCCTTTTTATCCACCTTCTCGGAAGCTGTACTCTTATTACTGTCGCCATTAACCTGCTCCACAAATTCCGCAAGCAGAGCGGGCATCACTCTAGAGAGGACCTGGTGCACCTCTTGGGCAATAGCTTCCTTCACTGTCTCCTTCAGTTTTGCCTGGTCCATAGTAAGCCCCTCAGCTCCCATTTCTAACTCAACCTCCTCCTCCTTAACCGGTTTCTCAGCCGGCTTCCTGGGTGACCCTTTTGTTGGCTTCACAGTTGCACTTGCAGTTTCCTTTGCCCTAGTCGGGGGCCTTCCCCTAGTGCTTCTCCGGGTGACCATTGTTGGAACTTCTTTCTTTGGTGCCATTCTTTCTACTTCCTATAAGATTCAGAATGTTAATATGGTCTTTCAAGGCAAGTTCAGTTCACGATAAGTTTTGTAAATTTTTAATAACAGTGGCCAGTTGTGATTAACTACTTACAGAACTTCTCGTGCCATAAACTTTCCTATCCTGAACCACACCAACACTAGAACCTACTATACCTATTCTATGCACGTATAAGTCACATAAATTCAGATAGGTGTTACAGATAACTTTATCATACTCTACCTCGGCTCTTACTTAAGTAAGAAGGAACTATCCCTCGGAATAATACCTACAACATACTTTGTTACCTCTTAGCATGGAGCTTCTTGGACTGGCATCCTTGACACTTGGTCCCATTATCTGTTTAAGTTTAGGTTTATGATCGGGTGGTGAAAGTTCAACGTTTAATGGCTTTATTTCCGGGTTTTATGTATAAATGTATGAGAAATAGAGTTACTTTGGGATTATTTGGTGTTTGTAGGTTAAACGTGAAGAATACGGAGAAATGGGAAGAAATGGGACGATAATTGGAGCTCGAGAAGTCAAGATATGATAAATCGAAGTTGTACGGAAATGATATCTTAAAACGAGCATAACTTGAGCTAGGAAGGGAGTTACGGGGCCCATGACCTATCAACGGAAAGGTCTCGAAAAACTACACATGAAAATCAAGGTTGCACAGGAAGGCGGCGCCACCGACGCCCCCAGAGGCGCCACCGACGCCGGGGTGCGGGTTTTTGTTAAGATTGAGTCTATTTTGAAGGGATTTAAAAGGGAAAAACCCTAATTGGAATTAGAATTTTTTCAGACAACAATCTTGGACGAAAATTGGCAATCTTGGATCATTCTCAAGCTCTTCCAACATCAAGAACATCAATTTCATCCGAATTACATGATCAAATACACTCGTGTTGAAAAATCGATGATGATGCAAGGCTAAATCCATTGTGATTCAATTCGGGGGAAGGGTTTGTGCAAGTTCTTATTTTTCTTATCTTGTAACCTAGATTTGAGATTAAATCTTGAACCTTTTAAGTTCTTATTGGATTTAATTTATGATTTGATTAGTTAAACGGTTTGATTATACGTTAACCTAATTTTGATATTCTTTAACTTTGGTTGTCTATGATCATTACGTGATTGATTATTAGAATTAGGGTTTCATTATTCAAATTGGTAATTGTGTGAATAAGGTCCTTTAAACTTTAATCCATAATTGTCACTTAAATCATATCATGTGTAAGTCACCATTAATGACTTCTCACTAGGTTTCATTCAAGAAAAATTATAACTTTGCCAAACCTGGATCCTAAAGTGGGTTGCTTTTTCTTCAAGATTGTTAAAAACTTAAACTTTATTTTGTTAAATTAATTATTTCTCAATTCAATTAATCAAGCAATTTCCTTTTTCAATGTTTAATTATTTTAGTTTAATTGTTACTAGCACTTTCCTGTGATTCCCTGTGGATTCGACACCCTGCTTACCCTTTGCTATTAAGGGTGATTAAGGACTCTTTAATATATATTTTTGACCGACCACACGACATCGATCAAAATGGCGCCGTTGCCGGGGAATCGTTGCGCTTAGTGTTAGTAATAATTATTTGTTTTTCTTAAAAATCTTAAAAAAAATAAATAAAAATATTTTATTTTTCTTGTTTTTCGTTTATTTATTATTTTATTGTTCGGAATTACACTGGTATTTATTTCTTGTGTGCAGATAGTTGAGATTCTTATGCATACGAGACATTCCGGAAGGACTTCCCCGTTGCTCTTTGACCCTGAGATTGAGAAAACAGCAAGAGACAACCGAGTTTTTCACAAGGCACATCCCTCATCAGCTCCTATTCCACGAAGTGTGTGGTCTGAAGAAGGAACCTCAACAGCTAAGGCTAGTGAAATCTTACGAAGGCTTTCCAAAACACCGGAAAGTAATCCATTCAACAGCATGAACAACTCGGGAAATCAAAGTGGTCCGTCTACTCAACCTCCTCTACAAAGGGAGCAACCTCTAGGTGATATTCCACCTCCAGTGTTCCCACCACATAATGCTCCACCACCTCAACAACAAATTCCACTATTTAACCCAGTTCAAGGAAACCCTATACCTCCACCACCATAATTCCCAACGGGTGACACTACTCGTGTATACCCACAACCTAATCCACCTATTCAACAAGAACCGGTTAGAAATGTTAAGTACGAGGCTCCACGAAATCCCTCGGTTCAGTTTAATCAATCCAACTTGAGCCGGAATGATGGTGTTAAGGGTGATGAAGATATAAGGGACCGGGTATCAAATTGGGATGATGGAATGGAGCATGGGAATTCAAATGCTGGATATGGAGGGGGAGATGAAGATGGATTTGGTTTCAACTATGGTTATCAGCATCCAGGAGGCTACAATCATCATTTTAATCCAGTCTTCCAAATGGCTAATCAAGGTCCACCAAGAGCTATAAGGCAACCAATGAATTAACATCCTCAACCGGGTTTTCCTCAACATCATGATGGACTTCCTCAAGTCCATCATCGTGCCCCAATTCGAGGAGTTGAAAGTCATTTTAGACCTCAAATTGCAGTCAATTCATCACCAATAGTAAGCCCTATTGCACATGGTCGATCTTTCGAAGTGAGGCCACAAGGATTGAACATGTTGCCCTCTTTCTATGGTAAAGGAACCGAGAAAAGTCATGGTAATTTCCACTCTACGTCCTCCGGTTAATGTTAAAGGAACGGTTAATGTTAAAGGTTCAAGAAGGAACGGTTCTAGGGCATGTCATATCTAATCGGGGAATTGAGGTAGATCGGGCCAAAATCACGGTAATTTCCACTCTACCTCCTCCGGTTAATGTTAAAGGTGTGCGATCATTCTTAGGACACGCAGGGTTTTACAGACGGTTCATTAAGGGCTTCAGCATCATAACTAAACCCTTATGTAACCTACTTTTGAAAGACGTACCCTTCGTGTTCGATAAAGAATGTTTGCATGCTTTTAACACGTTAAAAGAGAAATTAGTGGAGGCCCCAATCTTGCAATCACCTAATTGGTCACTTCCGTTTGAAATTATGTGTGATGCAAGCGATTTTGCAATTGGGGTTTTTTTGGGTCAACGGGTGGATAAGAAACCCGTTGCAATATACTATGCAAGTAAAACATTAGCCGATGCTCAGTTAAATTATACAACAACTGAAAAAGAATTGCTTGTAGTAGTATATGCCTTAGATAAATTCCGTTCATATATATGGGGAAGTAAAGTAATTGTTTATTCTGATCACAGTGCAGTCAGGTATCTAATGGAGAAAAAGGATGCTAAACCTCGACTTATACGTTGGATATTGTTACTACAAGAATTTGACTTGGAGATACGTGATAAGAAGGGAAGCGAAAATGTAGTCGCAGATCATTTGTCAAGAGTGGTGCATCAAAACACTGATTCACATCAGGAGATTAATGAGACATTTCCAGATGAGCAATTATTATCCATTTCTTCCGAACCATGGTATGCTAACTTTGCAAACTATTTGGCTGCAGGTACCACTCCCGATCATTGGAACAAGAGGAAGAGACAACAATTCATGTCGCAGGTCAAATATTACATTTGGGACGAACCAGATCTATTCAAGGTCGGAGCGGATCAAATCATCCGAAGATGCATTCCTGAATCCGAAATTCAAGACGTGTTAGAACATGCACACTCATCTGCATGTGGGGGTCATTTTAGCGGACAGAAAACCGGTCATAAGATCCTATCTTGTGGACTCTTTTGGCCCACCATATTTCGTGATTCGTATAATTTTGCTAAAAATTGTTTGAAATGACAACAAATGGGAAGTATATCAAAATGTAATGAAATGCCCATGCAACCAATTCTCGTGGTCGATATCTTTGATGTTTGGGGAATTGATTTCATGGGCCCATTCCCAAATTCGTATGGCAATCTATATATTTTAGTGGCTGTGGATTACGTGTCAAAATGGGTGGAGGCAATCACCACTAAAACAAATGACCATAACGTTGTGTGTAAATTTGTTCAAAGTAATATTTTCTCACGATTTGGTCTTCCCCGTGTGATCATAAGTGATGGGGGGTCACATTTTAAGAATTTCACTTTGGAAAGTTGTTAAAACGTTATGGCGTAGATCACCGAATAGCAACACCATACCACCCTCAAACGAGTGGTCAAGTGGAGGTTTCCAATAGGCAAATTAAGGAAATCTTACAGAAAATGGTACGATCGGACCGTAAAGATTGGTCCACCAAGTTAAACGACGCTTTATGGGCCTATCGCACCGCTTTCAAAACGCCTATTGGTACAACCCCATATCGGTTGGTCTACGGGAAAGGATGTCACTTACCTGTCGAACTCGCTCATCGTGCTTTATGGGCAATTAAAAATGTTAACCTTGATTACAATGTTGCAGGCACTGCACGGAAGTTGAGTTTCAACGAACTGGAAGAATTAAGGAACGAGGCATACGAGACGACAGCCGCATACAAGGCAAGGATGAAAGAAGTGCACGACGCTAAGTTACGGAAGAAGACTTTTGAAATTGGCCAGAAGGTGTGGTTGTATAACTCACGGTTGAAACTGTTTCCCGGTAAGTTGAAAAGCAAATGGATGGGACCGTATGTTGTCATTCGCGTTGGTAAGTTTGGCGATGTCGAGATTGAAGACCCTAAAGACGGTGTACGACAAATGGTGAATGGACATCGATTGAAACATTATCTGGAAAGCAAGGATATGAGCGAAACCAATGAAGAATTGGTGAGCTTCTTGGTACATGCACCAACTTACACAACAAATCCGTAAGGATCAGGTAACGGTCTGGCTGAAGACCTTAAACTTAGCGCTTTCCGAGAGGCAACTCGGTGAACTTTGTGGGTGTGTTCACTAGAAACCCTCACGAGACTTCACTCGTCCACTCGGGCGTCGCGAGTGGTTTAAAAGGCTTGTTGCATCCGCTAAATGCAACCGTGATTCCTACGAAAGTGAGTTTAGTTGTTATTTTTTTCGTTTGTTCGTTACCATATGATTTTTTTTATGAAAGAACTTGACAACACCCAAGTGTGGGGAACTTCATGGATAGCCAGGTATGTGCACAGAATTTTTTTTGACGATTCGGGGCGAATCATGATTTTTCGTGGTGGGGTGCGACGCGAAAGTGGCATGATTAGTGAAAAACAAACAAAAAAACAAAAAACAATTTACTTATTATTATTATTATTATTATTATTATTATTATTATTATTCTATTTATATGAGTTTTTAGTTTTTTTTCTCCTTTGTTAGTAGTTATCTAGTAAAAAACAAAATAAAAAAAATGTTTTTTTGGAAACCACCGCCACCGACGCCGTCACTACCGCCACCGACGCCATCGGCGCCAACCATCTCCAAACCCACTGTCGGGCGGTGGTGACCGACGCTGGGCTTGGCGCCGGTCCACCGCCACCGACGCCCCTTTCACCACCACCGACGCCGCGGCCCAGTCAGGCGCGGGTCGGCCCACTTTTTACCCGGTTTACCCGAATTCCACAACCAAAAACACATTTTTGTTCAGAATTGCGGATACATATGGATCATCACTTCATTTTTCATTATCTTCTCTCCATCTTTTCTCTCTAAACTCTCAAGAACACAATCGAGCCCTAATTTCAACTTCTTCGATTCTTAACCAAATCAAGCAAATAATAGGTGCATCTTGCTTAGTTTTTCGAGGGGGTCACGTTTCACCGATTAGTTTTGCAAGATTCTCACTCGTTTGCGAGAAAACGGGAGTTTAAAGTTCGGATTTTTGGGGGTTTTTACACAAAATCACTCCATTCTTCTTTTTGTTCATCTAAACACCTCACATTGTGCCAAGGTATGTCTTTTGTTACTTCTTTACATGTTGTGATCCTAGATGACCATGGTATGTTTATTTCCTTGTGTAAAATCTTAAATTTCATATCAATTGCTTAAGGAAGTAGTATACAAATGATTAGCATGTTAAGTTGTGTTGATTTGTGCTATGTTGATTAATTCTACATGAGTTTGGGAAATAGGGTGAGATATGATGATGATAGAAGTAAAGGTTGGTAAAATGATGACAATGAATTGTTTCATCAGAATGATTTGGTGTTTATGATGTCAATAAACTTAAAAGCCCTTATCATTTGCATGGAATTTAGTGGAAGGCCAACGACTTTACTTATGTTATGTGCAATTCATGAGGGCAATTATGAACTTTATGGTGGATATCCACATTAAGGGACACTCGTGAGAATTAATTTGAGATTATGGGTTAGTGATACTTCTATTATGGCATAGAATTGATTTGGGGATTATACGCACAATATAGACTTAAAAATCCTTATTAATTAGGTGTGATAGAACTCATAATCCATATAATTGTTTGTTTACTTATGAGGGAGCTAAATTGATATCTGTTCATCGCAGGAATCATGCCACGAACCAAGGAATCAACTTCTCGAGGAAAAGGCAAAGCTTCCGCCTCATCCTCTGAACCTTCGGGAAAACGTTCGAGGCGAAGCACAAGCAATATAACCGAAACAAGTTCCGAAAGCGAAAGGGATGAAGCAATGGACACCAACTCCAGTGGCGATGACATTGACTATGATTCCGAGGGGAATCCTCTTTGGACGGAGAACAAGAAGCCACTATCCAAGTTCCCACGAGAGATGCAACCACAACTGTACATGGACAAATTCAAGGGCAAGAATGACCTCACTACACTCATGGTTTGTGAAAGACCCATGGAACTCCCGGAGTTTCGAATGTTTGGAGTGACTGAATGCTTTGAAAGGTTGGGATGGAGAGAGGTATTGACATTTGTCAAGATGGATAAGCCACATGTGTATGTGAATCAAATCATGGAATGGATGTCTACGCTTGTAAGAAAGGATGGATCAAACCCACCACACACCACTACACTAACTGGCAAGGTCGGTGGGAAAACAATGGTTATGTCTTTTCAGACAATTTCTCAAGTGGCAAAGTTTGATACTGCACCCGAGCCCTATGAATATCTACACGAAAGCTCAATTCTGGAAATACCAACTGGGGATTACCTGCGGGAGGTCTTAAATGATATCTTTGATGTTCCTATCATTGCCTTAACTTCTGAAAACATGAACAGAAGTAATATGAAGATCTTACCAAAGCTACTGATAGTGATCCTGAGCAAGAATGTGATCCCTAGAATCTCCGACAGAGGAAGAGTGCGACACTATGAACTTAGAATGCTTCATGCCCTCCTTACTGGTAGACACATGTTATCTTACCGACAATTAGTAATGATGAACATTTGGGAAAGCCAAGAAAGTAGGGCGCGATTGATGATTCCACACTGCCGTTTGATCACCATGTTGTTGCGCAAGCAAAAGGTTGTGTCCAACGAGGCTTTAGCCATTCCAATCACTGTTTTAAAGTTTAAAATTAATCGGTTGGGAGGAAAATCATGGGAATACAAGAAGACGGCCACTCACTATCAACTACGAGACAAGGATAGTGGTCGAGTATTAATGGTAGAACGAGATGATGGTCCTCGACAGGCGGATACGGATGATGTTGCTATGGGTCAAGGTGGTGTGAGAGCACTTGAGGATGTGGATGCTGGTACAAGGGAGCCAACTGAGGAAGAAGAAATCCAGGCAGCAGTTGTCAGAGCCAGACCTTTTGGTTTTTCAGGATGGACCTTGGATCAGAGGCACATGTATGATGAACAGTCACGCGAAAGGGAGCGACAAAGAAGGTGGAGAGAGAGCTATGATAGGAGGACAGAGGAGTATGAGCAACAATCGAGGGATGCATGGGCAGCACAAGAACGGCGTGACAGAGAGCTACGTGATGACATGAGGATGTATGCGCGTGACTCCGCGTATGCACGCGAGCAAGCTATTAACGATTATTTTATGTATCAGGAACAGGTTCGCCAGTATAATGACTACCATGCAGGGCTGCCGTATCAAGCTCGACCACAACCCGTGGATTGGAGAGCTCTACCACAATACACGCCCGGGCAGCAATATGAGAGGTACCCACAAGCTCAACCGTCACAGTGGGTACCAACGGCGACAACCCCAGATGGAAGCTCACACGCGACGAGGGAGACCGAAAGCTTTGACATGAACGCCATGCACCAAAGTCTGATGGAATCCTTCTTTGGACCACCACTGCCCAGACCTCCATTTGGATGAGATCAGAACACTCTCTGATCACTTGATCAGGTCCACGTGTTTCTCCATTCTATCTGTTTTATGTTCAAACATGTTATTTGCTGTTATTCTCGTCAACACTCTTTTGGTGTGTTTAATCTGTGGTTGGGGGTGTAAAACAATAACTATGTATGTGGGAATGAGTGAATCTATGGTAGGTGTGTTGTGGTACAACCCGAGTAATGACTTGTTTTGATGATTGGGAGAGCATGGATATGATGATGAAAACTCCCCTTAAATCCACAATTGCTCCAACAGACTGAATGGCGCATTGGGGACAATGCACCCTTAAGTGTGGGGATGAGGGGGGTTATGCAAATTAAGGTAAAAAAAATTTGAAAAAAAAACCATTTTGCCAAATGTGAATTTTTGCAAAAGTTTTCAAGTAAAGCTCAGTGTGTTTATGAAACCAGAACCTTCACTTGTTGTTTATTAGAGATTGATATAGATCTTAGGTCATGGCCATGTTCCTTAAGTTCAGAAAAAAGTGTTCTAGCGGGTCATTTGTGGAAATATGATGGATACCCAGTTAGTGTTAACAAGTACTTGATATAATAAACTCATGTGCACATTGGCAACCTAAGTTCCTACTTGGTGAGATTTTGAGCCTATGACTTCATACACATCATACACATATTCAATTGTTGAGGGTAGGCCATATATTAATGTTGTTACAGAACTTGTGTTGTTGATGCATACCAATACCATAAGCAAGGTGTTTGCACATGAATGATAAAGGCAATCTAGGAACCCATCTACTTGTTAAACGTTTGTCAGTTTCATCCATCATTTCCCTTAGTAGCCACGTTGAGCCTTAAACCATTTTTTTGTTAAACCCAAGACATGAAGCCCAAGTTATTAGTTGATAACCAATCGTTAAGCCATTCAAAGTGAAAGAGCATGAAAGAGCATCCAAAGTCAAGTTTATATTATAAAATAAAAAAAAATTGAAAAAAAAATTTTGAAAAAAAAGGAGAAAAAAAAAGAAAAAAAAGGAAAAAGAAAAGAAAAAAAAAGAGAGAGACTATTGGGCCAAAAAGGATTGAAGTGAGTTAGCTCTTTGAGTCATGTTGATAAGGATAGTTTAATGATTTGGGTTATAAGTAGATGTGTGTTAGCCACTTTTAAAAGCCAAAACTTCCTACCCGTGCCTAAACCCAAAACCCATAAGTCCTTTAGACGTGCGCAAGATCTATGCAAATGGTGGAGGTGTGATCACTATACAAGCTTATGTGGACAACATAGTATATTGGGTTAGTGAGTGATTACACTAGTACATCTTTTACTAGTTCAGAAATAAACCGAAAGGAGTGAATTATTGTGAGGGGTGTGTACATGAGATTAAAAATCAACATCATGATAGCATTAGTTGGGTGACATCTTATTTTGCTTATGATTGACTTGTTAGAACATGAATCTACCAGACGATATAAGTTGTGTGAACGGGGCATGACCTTTGACTTAGTTAATCTTTAATAGGTGACTAGTGAGGTAAATTATCAATGATGGTTTTGTAAATTACAATTGAGCTTTGCTTGAGGACAAGCAAAAGGTAAGTGTGGGGATTGTGATCGGGTGGTGAAAGTTCAACGTTTAATGGCTTTATTTCCGGGTTTTATGTATAAATGTATGAGAAATAGAGTTACTTTGGGATTATTTGGTGTTTGTAGGTTAAACGTGAAGAATACGGAGAAATGGGAAGAAATGGGACGATAATTGGAGCTCGAGAAGTCAAGATATGATAAATCGAAGTTGTACGGAAATGATATCTTAAAACGAGCATAACTTGAGCTAGGAAGGGAGTTACGGGGCCCATGACCTATCAACGGAAAGGTCTCGAAAAACTACACATGAAAATCAAGGTTGCATAGGAAGGCGGCGCCACCGACGCCCCCAGAGGCGCCACCGACGCCGGGGTGCGGGTTTTTGTTAAGATTGAGTCTATTTTGAAGGGATTTAAAAGAGAAAAACCCTAATTGGAATTAGAATTTTTCAGACAGCAATCTCGGACGAAAATTGGCAATCTTGGATCATTCTCAAGCTCTTCCAACATCAAGAACATCAATTTCATCCGAATTACATGATCAAATACACTCGTGTTGAAGAATCGATGATGATACAAGGCTAAATCCATTGTGATTCACTTCGGGGGAAGGGTTTGTGCAAGTTCTTATTTTTCTTATCTTGTAACCTAGATTTGAGATTAAATCTTGAACCTTTTAAGTTCTTGTTGGATTTAATTTATGATTTGATTAGTTAAACGGTTTGATTATACGTTAACCTAATTTTGATCTTCTTTAACTTTGGTTGTCTATGATCATTACGTGATTGATTATTAGAATTAGGGTTTCATTATTCAAATTAGTAATTGTGTGAATAAGGTCCTTTAAACTTTAATCCATAATTGTCACTTAAATCATATCATGTGTAAGTCACCATTAATGACTTCTCACTAGGTTTCATTCAAGAAAAATTATAACTTTGCCAAACCTGGATCCTAAAGTGGGTTGCTTTTTCTTCAAGATTGTTAAAAACTTAAACTTTATTTCGTTAAATTAATTATTTCTCAATTCAATTAATCATGCAATTTCCTTTTTCAATGTTTAATTATTTTAGTTTAATTGTTACTAGCACTTTCCTGTGATTCCCTGTGGATTCGACACCCTGCTTACCCTTTGCTATTAAGGGTGATTAAGGACTCTTTAATATATATTTTTGACTGACCACACGACATCGATCAGTTTATAAAAACAGTTTTCCCAAATCTCTTAAACATTGGCTTTGATATCAACTTGTAAGGCCCACCTTTCTCAGGGGAACCTCACAGTTGGCCATTCACAGCATAACATTTGTTAAGACAATCATTTACTCATATAGTTATAAAATATATGTTGCAGCGGAAAAATACTGTCATTTCAATTCATTACAAGTAAAATATAAACATTGTCTTTAATCCTCAAAACTATTTAAGAGTCCTTTGTTTAGCTTTTCTTCATCCGGGATGCCAGTCTTCTAGTGCCAAGAAGCTTCAGTCCCATGCCTCTATTCCGTAGCTCTAACTCTTACCTGTCAACTGATATGCATACAAAAGTCAGCTTCGCTGAGTGAATTCTAGGTTTTTCTTTGCTAAATAACTTCCGTAAGAGATATTAGCTTTATCAGTTGAAAATAGTTCTCGTCTATCAACCATCAATACATACAGGCTATCACTTTATCGATACTTTATCATTTCTTTTCATTTCTCGTTATTTATTACTCTTCTTTATCCGTCAATTCTCTGTCACAATCGGTGCCTAGGCTCGCCTAGGACTTTACCGACACGCCAATTAAGGACTTACAGTCGTACTCGATCGGGCCATTATTGTCATGCCAATTCAGGGCTTACAGACCTGCCTGTTCGAGCATTACTTTATCCGGGTGAGGGTACAACGAATGCAACCCTCCTTTAGCCATTGCTTACAAGTCTCTACTTTATCCCTTACCTGCAGGACTTTACTTACAAGACTTTACTTTATCCAGGTACACGTTATGGGCCACATAACCTTTCTTTACGTTTCACTTTCTTATTTAAGTTATATATATATATAATATAACACAACACATCTCGAAGGCAATCCATCACTACAAGGTTATATCTCGATAAGGAAAACACGTTATCAATTCGTTTGAAAATCCCGTTTCCCATATAAGATAGTAAGTAAAACTTTACTCTAAAAGAACTGATTACAAAAAAGTATATATCTTAGTATGCATACCACCCCAAAACATGTAAAGCATGTATAAAATAGGGGATCTAAAACTCACCTGAACTCGTCCAAGTAGCTTAAATTCTAAGTCACTTAGGCTATAGCCTGAATACTCTAGCTGCACGAAAGTTAACATGCAAAAACGTCATTTTCTTCATAGTTTCGCCCATAGTTTCGCTACAGCGAAACTGCAGTTTCGCTGCCAGTTTCGCTGGGCAGCATTTCTGCTAGTTTCGCTAGGCAAATTCGCTGCCTTGAGCGCCCAACTTTCGTTGGAATTCCTTAGTCTCGCAAAGTCTATAGGTCAGTCTGGGTCTTAGCGAGATTACTGGCGAAACTATAGTTTCGCCCCAGCGAAACTGTAGTTTCGCTGGAATTTCTCCTAGTCTTGCTGAACTAATGTGCAGTTTCGCTGGTTGAATGCTTAAATTCGCTGGATCGGGGCCCAGTTTCGCTGGATGAACAGAAACTCAGATCCAGCCATTTTTAACCCAAAATCTTAACTTTTTACGTCCAAATCCTTGGTTTACCTTCCATGAAACCAAATCTAAGCTTTTTACACGTTTTCATACGTAAAAATTCGACCTTTATGTGTTTCTTTAAACTTTTCAAAACCCCAAAACCCTAGAATCCGGGTTTGATCTACAGAAGGCCTTAGGGGCCGATTCTTACCTCGTTTTGTTGCTCTTTCCTTGTGTTTTGATGCTCCAATCCACCAGAACTTCAATCCTTTTAAACATTCAAGCTCCAAATCTTGAATTTCTTCACTTTCTCTCTCTACTTTCTCTCTCTACGAATTTGGTGGCTAGGGTTGTAATGTGATGGAATGGGACTGATTATGCATGTTTAAGGGCTGATTAGGGCCCTTAAACCCACCAAGTCTAGCCTATTAAGGCTAATTTGATCCATAGCCCACTAATTTACCCCTTTATTTCTTAAATTAACCCTTAAAAGCCCATTATTATTAAATGGCTCGTTTCGGGAAATTTCGGGGCGTTACAAATAAATTCGAGCCGAACCAAGCCGAGCAGACCTCCACTCGTGCTTGGCTCATTTACAAACTGATTCTAGCCGATTGGCTCGTTTACAGCCGAGCAGAAGTTCAAACGAGCATTTTTAGAGCAAATTCCGAACGTGCATCGAGCGAGCGATGAGCACTTTCAACAACTCTAACCATCACAATCAAACGACCATTGCGCGTACGTAAGTAGATTTCTTTTATACATAGTTTTTATATATTTTGTATATTCATATTTTGTATTTAACTTATAATCTAATAAGATTCTTTTTAGGGTATAATTTTATTATTTTCACATTTATTTACAATAAAAACATCTTAGTGTTTAAAAACAATGTGGGCAGACGATCGGTAATATGTTTAAGGTGAGGTTATTCTACAAAATGTATTTTTGCTACAAAGTGTATTTTTGATAAAAAGTGTAAGAAGACATAATGAGACTAGAAAAGTCACAAAAAAGTAATATCTCACAATCTAAATCGAATTTTAAAAAAGTACATCGGAGCCTCTTTTCCTCTCGTTGTCCTCTTTCAGGAAAAAAATTAAAAAAAATTTCATTGTGTCTTTATATGACACAATGACGTCATTGTGTCGTTTATATTAACACAAGGACGTCATTGTGTCTTTCATAATGACACAATGAAGTCATTGTGCCTTTCATAAATGACATAATAAAAAAACATTAATTTTTTTTTTATTTTTCGTTTATTTTTTTCTTAGTGAGAACGACTAAGGGAACAAAAGCTCCGAATTACTTTTTTGAAATTCGATTTAGATTGTGAGATATAATTTTTTGTTTCTTTTTTTGACTCATTGTGTTTTCTCATATTTTATACCAAAAATACACTTTGTATTTAAACATTTTTCATCTATTTATACTCTTTGTTAGGTAATATCCGATTCCAAATCCAAAAAATAAAAAAAAAATTAGGATATGTAAAATTTTCGAATTCGGATTTAGATAGTGTTTTTAAACATTTCAGATATTGAATATCCAAATCCGATATTTTTTAAAACTATAAAATATTAAATATTAATTAGAAGTTTTAGAAATTTTTGGATATTTTTAAAAGATTCAAAAATTTGAAATTTTTTAATATTAATTATTAAGTTGTTATAAAAGTTTTTAAATAATACATATTTCTTTTAGAATTCAAATATGTGTCTGATATCTGAATTTGAATTCGACTCCTAATCCAAAATTTTGGATATTCGGATATTTGAATTTTAGATTTGGTTAATGAAATTTGTTATCAGACATTTTTAGATATCTGATTTTAAATACCCCTAAAGTCTTCATTGGTAGTCCGTAAGTGAATATTTCATCGTTTATGGGTGAAACCGTCGTGGTAACAATCACTATGATACGTCTGTGATTCGTCGTTGTTACTCCGGTCAGAAGCTCTTTGTGATTCCATCGGTAGCCCCCTCAAGAATCTTATTAGTTGTCCTTGTTTTTGATTGAGTCTTATTGACGGATTACCAACACATACTACCTTCATCAAAGGATTTCCAAAGACACTTGTCCCTTAGTGAAAGTAATATGTTTTAGTGTTTTATTTAGATTTTACTTCGTTAATCTATTTAATTTAGCCTAATAATCATCTAAAATTTTAGTTTATTAATCTTTTATTTAACTCTGTAAGTTTGTTGCTTTATTTATTATATTTTAATCGTAAAATTTGTATATTGTACATGAGTATGTATAATTATTTATAATATTATACACGTTACCGCCTTTAGATAAAAATTTTCTACTTCTACAATTGCACACAACCAATCACGACACTTATGTGAAGAGTAACAACATCCATCACAAGACATTAGTCATTGGAGGTAAAACACAATCAAATATATTTAATCACATTATTATACAATCAATGCTTTCTTATAACTCGGGATACATGGAAAATCTTTAAATTAATGACTTCCCATAGAAACGTCATAAAATAAATTTGTCAATGTGATTATTATCATGTCATATCTGTCACATGTAGTGTATATATAGCAATGCTGAATTGCAACTAAGAAACTCACACACAAAACTACCATATTTCTCCCATTTATTTGCTTCTTTAGCAACCATGACAAGGAAGAAAGTGAAGCTTGCTTTCATAATGAATGACTCTGCAAGGAAAGCCACCTTCAAGAAAAGGAAGAAGGGTTTGATGAAGAAGGTGAATGAGTTGAGCACATTATGCGGTATTGATGCTTGCGCGATAATATATAGCCCGTATGAAGCTCAACCCGAGGTCTGGCCCAATAATATTGGCGTCCAACGCGTGCTAGCGCAGTTTAAGAGGATGCCCGAGATGGAGCAAAGCAAGAAGATGGTGAATCAAGAGAGTTTCATAAGGCAAAGAATCACGAAAGCGAGCGAGCAGCTCAAGAAGCAGATCAAGGAGAACCGCGAGAAGGAGATGACTGAGGTGATGTACCAATGCTTAACGGGAAAAGGGTCGATAGCGAACTTGATCCTGCCTGATTTGAATGATTTGGGTGGGTTGGTGGATCAAACCATAAAGGACATTTGTAGGAGGATCGAGTCCCTTAAGAAAGGGACCGCGGGTAAAGGTGCACCCGCGCCACTTGTGGTAGCACCGGCTCGACCACAAGTGGCTGGTGGGGGTGATGGTTTGAATAATATTGTGATGCAGGCGTTGGAGAAAAGACCTGTGGTTGATAATGTGAGTGCTGTGGGTGGGATGCAAAGGACTCAATGGTTCACAGATTGGATGAATAATCCGTCTGAGCAGAATATGGGTCTGGGTCCGGGTTATGAGATGGGTCCGTTTGCGGACAACCCGAATCTGATTTGGCCAAATCAGTTTTTTCCATAAAAGTTAAACTATAATTGATTTGATCATCATCATCGATCATCATGCAGATGCAAACTGGTTTCTTTGATCTTCATGTCATGATTCTCCATTTTGTTTCTTGTTTAAAATGTTGGCTTCTGTTTAGTAATGTCCTATATATAAAGATTAATGTTATTTGAAGATCCCTTTAAATTTCAAACTTAGATACATAATTTTAAAATCCAAAATAATCATATTGCCAACTTATGTTTAGAATCATAATTTAGTATTCCATGCATGTGTTTTCGCTTGTAGAAACTTTTATGTTTTATTTCGTTAATGAAAGAAATCAACAAAGATTGTCAGAAAAGGATGTAACATTATTGTGAGATCCTTTTCTATAGAAACGTTAGACGGATTTTATTTGGTATCATAAATCACTAACCACTTTATACAATCATATTTTAATTATGATAATCTTCTGGATATTCATATTAATAAATTAGTGATCATTAAAACATATAATGAACATCTTAGTGGAAAACAATATCGATTAGTATAGTTTTCAATGGTAATCACATATGAAAAAATGTTTTTCATAAATACTTTGCAAGAGAAATCCATAATGTTAAATTTTATGAAATAAAACCTCTAAGTGGACAACAAAAGTGTCACAGTGAAAAAAATGGTCGGTTTATAATAAAGTCTGAAAAAAATTAATTTTGGTCATATCAAATTCGGATTGTCATCAAAAGGACTTTTTTCTTATAGTCAATGCCATGCACACAACATTGTGCAAGACAGACTAAAACATATTGATGCTATAAAAGAAAGTTTTAGACAAATGTTACGTGACATTTTTACTATATAAGTATATGAAATTTAGCGTGGATGCAAATCCCCCTTGGTTTGGTTTGGTCTCAATTGGGACGTACCGAACAAGGTGGAATTCGATACGTAATATACATTAAAAATAGCGCTGCAACAAAAACAAACTTTGCATATGCAAATACCTTGCTGAGCGAACAGATACTAAATAATTTGTCAAATAGCAGGAATTTATGATACAAGATAAATCATATATTATTTAGTGGATGGTCGTCCCAAATAGGTCCACTGTGTGTGGGGTTTCCCCATATAGTACCATCCGTATATTTCGTGGCGACTTTTGGAGTTAATGATTGTGCTAAAAGGCAGGGATTGTTTGTGCAGCTAAATAAGTCTTGAGTAATAATACACCAATAATTTGTGCAGCTAAATAATAAATGCGTATGATGTATTGAGAATGTTTTCCGTGTATTGATCATAGATACAAACCCTTTAAATAGGGAGATACAAGCCTAATTACAAGGAAAGATATATCTCCTAAAATAAATACAAATCATAGGCTAAATATAGAACTGATACAATGTCTATCGCTAATAGTCCCCCGCAGTTCGAGCGGTATTGGAAAGGACGCTCAAACTGGACCTGAAGCTCTGAAACAGATGTCGAGGAAGTCCCTTTGTAAAAATATCAGCATATTGAGAAGAGGCCGGAACATGTAAGACCCGAACGTGACCAATTTGAACCTTCTCACGAACAAAATGAATGTCTATCTCAACGTGTTTAGTACGTTGGTGCTGTACTGGATTTTCGGAGAGATAAACAGCTGAAACGTTATCACAATACACAAGAGTAGCGGATCGAATAGGGACGTGCAATTCAAGAAGAAGATTCCGTAGCCAACTTGCTTCGGCTACTGCATTTGCAACTCCTCGATACTCAGCTTCAGCGCTAGAGCGAGACAAAGTGGGTTGTCTTTTAGATGACCAGGAGACGAGATTATCACCCAAGAAAACACAATATCCAGAAGTGGATCGTCTAGTATCGGGGCACCCACCCCAGTCAGCATCGGAGTAGGCTGTCATAGATAACGATTTGGAGACCGTGATTCGTAAACCATGATCAAGTGTCCCCTGCAAGTACCTGAAGATGCGTTTCATGAACGCAAAATGTGGTTCCCGAGGGGCGTGCATAAACAAACAAACCTGTTGAACCGCGTAGGTTATATCGGGACGAGTAAAAGTAAGGTATTGAAGAGCACCTGCGAGCTGACGATACAATGTACCATCGGGTAAGAGAGCACCAGCTGTGCCACTAAGTTTGGTGGACGTGTCCACCGGAGTGCTGCAGGGCTTGCAGTTGGACATAGAAGCTCGCTGCAAGATGTCACGTGCATACTGAGACTGAGACAAAAATAGAACTGTACTATCTCTGGTGGCGATGATTCCCAAAAAATGATGCAAGCTACCAAGATCAGTCATCGCAAATGTAGACGATAATGACCTAATAATAGAAGATATTAATCCTGTATCTGAGGCAGTGAGGATAATATCATCTACATATAGTAAAAGATAAGCCATGTGATGTCCCTGCGTATAAACAAAAAGTGACGAATCACTAGTGCTACTCCGAAATCCCTGGGAAGTAATAAATGATGCAAATCGGTAGTACCAAGCACGGGGCGCCTGCTTGAGTCCATACAAGGACTTTTTAAGACGGCACACATGATCCGGAAAAGTCTTGTTCACAAAACAAGGAGGCTGATGCATATACACAGTTTCTTTTAGATCTCCATGTAAAAACGCATTTTTGACATCCAGTTGATGTATTGGCCAAGAATGCGAGACCGCCAGTGACAAAACGGTGCGTATAGTGTTTGGTTTAACCACCAGACTAAAAGTGTCCTCACAATCAATACCAACGGTCTGGGATTTTCCATTGACAACCAACCGTGCCTTATAGCGCTCCAACAACCCATCAGATTTAAATTTGTGACGAAAGAGCCACATGCATCGAATAACCGGACTGTCAGTTGGTCGTGGAACCAACTCCCATGTACCATTTTTTTCTAAAGCACTATATTCGGTATTCATAGCCGCAAGCCAATTAGGATCCGATAAAGCTTTTGCGTAGGATGAGGGTATTGGAGAGATGGACGTGCTTAAAAGGTTAAGGCGAGTTTGGGGTTTGGAAATACCAGATTTGGCTCGGGTGTGCATGGGGTGTTGGTTGTGAGGTTGATGGGTCGGTGTAGAAGGAGGGTTGTGTTGTGAAGGAGTAACAGTGGGTGTATGGGCCGTAGGGGGTTGGTCTGATGGACCGTGGGATTGTGGTTGTGGGTGGGCCGATGGTAAGTGATGTTGGGTCGAATGTTGTGGATTTTGGGGAGCGGTTGTGGTGTGGGCCGAAGGTGAGTGTGGATGGGCCGAGGGTGGTTGGGTGGTGTTGTTGTTTGTGGGCTGAACCGAGGCAGAAGGGTGAAAGAACGAAAGATGCGGTTCATCATCCAAGAATGTATACGAAGTGGAGGAGATCGGCGCACTAAAGGGAAAAGTGTGTTCATCAAAGATGACGTGTCGGGAGAGATATACTTTTCCAGTAAGCGGATCTAGACAACGATACCCACAATATTCACTCGGGTAGCCTAGGGAAATGCATCGAGTTGAACGAGGTAGTAATTTATGTGGTTGGGTGGCTGACTGATTTGGGTAGCATGCACACCCGAACACCCGAAGGTGGTCATAGGTTGGGTGGCGACGATACAGAGCAAACGTGGGTGTAAGAAACCCGAGTTTGCGAGTTGGCAAAATATTATGTAAATAGGTGCTGGTGTGAAGGGCTTCAACCCAAAAAGTGGGTGGGATGTGAGCATGAAAAAGGAGTGCACGAATAATGTCATTTAAACAACGTAGCATACGCTCAGACTTACCGTTTTGCGAAGAGGTGTGTGGACAAGAGAAGTGAAATACAAGACCATTTTGTTGTGCAAAATTTTTGAAGTTATGATTATCAAACTCACCTCCGAGATCACACTGAAACGATTTTATGTTGCGGTGAAATTGAGTGCTGACGAACTTGTGAAATTTTACAAAAGTGGAAAATGTTTCAGATTTGAATTTTAGTGGGTATGTCCATACAAAGTGTGTATAATTGTCGATGAGAACCATGTAATATTTATAACCCGAATTACTGGTGACTGGTCATGTCCATAAATCACAGTGAATAATATCAAAAGGGGCAAAAGTACAAGAGTTTGAATCAAAAATGGAAGTCTTTTACTATTAGCAAGCTGACACGAATGACAAAGAGACATAGTTTGATGTTTATTACAAGGAATAATCAAATTACTAGAAAGAAAATCTAAAACTGGTGCTCCGGGGTGTCCAAGACGATTGTGCCATTGAGACGTGGTGGATGCGGTAAGACAAACTGGAGATGGTGATGTGAAAGGATAAAGGTCCCCCGTACTATTGTGGCGGGAAAGTGCCTGGCCAGTCTTGAGATCCTTCAAAGTAAAACCAAAAGGGTCAAACTCAATAGACACTTGATTATCACGAGTGAATTTACGGACAGATAAAAGGTTTTTGATAATTTGTGGTGAGTATTTGATATCGTTTAAAGAGTAGGTTCTATTTGGCAACGCATATACACTATTACCGGATCCGTTAATTGAAAGCCCTTGACCATTCCCAACGAAAATAGTATTATAAGAATTAACAGGTAATGGTTTTTGAATTTTATGAAGTTCATTCGTGATATGATCTGACGCACCTGTATCAAAGTTCCAAGGCTGTCCGGAATTGAGTTGCATATTCTGAAAGGCCGCAGCAAGATCAGTTGGGCTCAGTGCGTTGTAGTTGGAACCAGGGGGCTGATTAGACAGCATGTTTGCAGATTGGGCCTGCTGGTTGTGCGGGCCTGCTTGGTTTGGGCCATTAGTGGGCCACGGATGTGTGGGCCAGCCGAAGGGCTGGGTTGAGTAAGGGCAGGGGGGTAAATTCCAAGTGTGCCATGGAGGGTAGTTTGTGTTTTGATGGTTACCTGATGAGCGACCGTATCCTCCCCCACCATTACCGAAGCCACTATTCCGGTTGCCTCTCCAGCGACCGCGTCCCCTGCCACGACGGCTGTGCGACTGATCCTGATTTCGTTGCCATTGTTGTTGTGGCTGTTCCGTTGGGGCTGGCGGCGGCGGTGTTGGTTTGTCGCTGACAGCCGCAAGGATGGCTTGGGAGCCGTCTGATTTGGCCAGCCGCTGAGCTTCCCTTTCAATCATGTCTCGAGCTACATCCCATGATGGTGATTGCTGATAGATGAGAGCTGCTGTCACCCCGTACTCGGTAGGTAATCCACTAGCCAGTTGAAGAACCAGCCGAGTTTCCGGGACTGGTTGGTCGACATCCTTCAACTGTTCGCCGATTTCTTTAAGTTTGGAGCAGTATTCGGCCACAGACGAGCACGCCGCTAGCTTGTGGTTGGTAAAGGCGTGTTCTAACGTGGCTGCTCTTGAACCTTTGTTGTTGAGAAAGACGCCTTGAAGACGTACCCAGGCGGCTCTAGCGGTTGATTCGGATTCAAGGATACGAACAAGAAGGTCATCGGACAATGTTCCGTAGATCCACTGTAACACGATGGAATCAATCTTAACCCAAGAGTCGTACTCCGGATCGGTTTTGGCAGGCGGTTCCGTGCCGTCAATGTGATGCAACACTTCGTAACCCTTTGCGTGGAGCATGAAAAGCTTCACCCAAGAGGTGTATGTGACTGTGATGCCGTCAAGAACACGGACTTTGTGCTGTGTATTAGTGACGGTGTAAACGGGATGAAGGGCTTTGGCCGTGGCCGATTCGCCAGAGGAGGAAGATTTGTCACCGTCAACCATTGTGAAACCGGGCAGAAAAAAATTAGGGTTCAGACGTGTTATGGCTCTGATACCATAAACGCGTATGATGTATTGAGAATGTTTTCCGTGTATTGATCATAGATACAAACCCTTTAAATAGGGAGATACAAGCCTAATTACAAGGAAAGATATATCTCCTAAAATAAATACAAATCATAGGCTAAATATAGAACTGATACAATGTCTATCGCTAATAAATAAGTCTTGAGTAATAATACACCAATAATTAACTAAGTAGTTTGAAAAAATGTCACATGAACTCACCCCTTTGTTTTCAATACGGGGCTAGGGTCTCAAAAGCTATGAGTATAATGTCCTAGAATATGTAAACATATCACTAAAACATATCACTAAAGTCTCATTAATATAAGGTGCTGTTTGTTTTTTCTGCAGAAAAACGTCTGCAGTCTGCGGACCACATCTGCAGATATCTGCAGCAGAAGAGGTGGACCAAATGTCTGCAGTCTGCCAGAAAAAGACTGTTTGTTTTTTAATATCTGTAAAATGCTGAAATATTCTGTAATTAAACTAAACCTATTTTTAAAACTAACATCCACAAACAAACTTATATTATTTACTGTTAAGGACCCTCTTAACATAAAAGTTTCATTCTTTTTTTTATATTCCCTTTTATGAACATCGATTATTTTCATAGTTTAACGGGTCGTTACGTTTACTTTGATTTGAACTAAACGTCTTTTCACAGCATCACACGAGGACATGATACTCATTTATAAATTGAATTTTGAAGATACCAAATTGAAAACTCTATCCTGTTCGAGTAAAATTTGGTTGAGGTTACCCTATAACTCTTGTGATTTGTCCAAGTGTTGGATGATAATACCAATATCCCTTCTATTCTCTTCATCACCAGATTAACTAACCTCCCCTTTAATCATCTTACCGGCCGACCACCGGAATAAACCAACCATGAACACCGACGACGCCCAGGATCAGCTCGAAAACCTCACGATCTCCCCGATCAACGTCAAACTGAAACGACTCCCACACCTCAGAGAACTAGTGGTTGGGCTGTGGGAGCTGTATGGGGTCCGGGAGATATTCGGGATCAAGGCACCGTGGGTTTTATACGGGTGACCCGATAAAACTGCACAGCGGAGGGGGAGGTGGTGTGGCGGAGGAAGAGGCGGCGCACGGCGGAGAAGGTGGTGGCGCGACGGAGGGGCTGCCGGAGGGGGCTGCCGGAGGGGGCTGCAGGAGGAGAGGGTGGCTTGTGGTTTGGGACTTTGGGTTGTTGTGTGAGTTGAAAGATAAATGTGTTTCAAGGATTAAAGGAGAAGAGGTTAGAAGAGGTGGAGAAGTGGTAAGTCTATGTCTTCTTCATGCAGACCTCAAGAAGACGTTTTTTAATGAAACGTCTTCCAAAAAACAAACACTCTGCGCACTCAAAACCTCTTCCGCGTCTGCGTGCGCGCAAATAAAGAGGTGGGGAAGAGGTTTTGATAAAAAACAAACAACACCTAAGTAACCATATATGTAAAAGTGGCCTAAAGTGACACTGGTACAAAATATTTTAAAACCCGTTAAAGTGTTTTGTAATAGTACATATAATACAATTTAAAGACACGTACAATAATTATTATTATTTTTATTTATCTACTTAAAAATCTTAAATATTCTCGAAATTATACAATAAAAAAAAAAGTTACGCTTGTTTTTATTTGCCGATTTTATCGATAATGCCGTTTCAGTGGTCGAATTTCGTATTTTAATCATGATTTAAGCTTTTAATTATTAAAAAAGATATTCACTTATCTTATACTTTATTCTACTTGGAAAAATATGATTTTTGTGTAAATAAACTTATTTTATTATTTTTCTTAATTAAACCCTATTTTAATATTTTATAAGGAGATAATTTATAAAATAATTAAGTTTAAACTATTTAACACGAAAATATATTTTAATACAGTAATTTATATATTATAGAGTGAGTTTATGCATTTTTGGTATTTGTTTGTTGTATTTAACATATTTTGGTGAATTGTTGTCGTTTTAGTCTCAAGTAAGTGTGAATACTTAATTAATTTTAATCAAATAGTGAATTTTTATAAGTTCTCTACAGTATATTGGTCGGGAAAAAGTTTCTAAATAAAGTTATTTTTTGTATTTTCTATTTTTTTATTTTAATGCATTATTTAGGTCCATCTAATACTATTTATACAAATAAATGTTTCTCTTGCTTATAACTATTACTTATTATTTATTTGTTAATCTATATATAATACTAAAATCTATATATAATACTAAAAGAGTAACTTGGGGGACACTTGTCATATTCATAGGAGCCCTAAGTTTATTTTTTCTCGCCTCTCTTTCCTCTTAAATAATTACTTAAATTAAAGATTAAATGATTTTAGTTCTTTTTACGATTAAAAATATTTCTTAATAAATTAAGAAAAGATGTCTTTTTATTAATGTTATTTATAGAAAACAAATTTTTATAAAATAAGAGTTTTTCTAAACATCAAACATTTTTAAAAATATGAAATATCTTAATTGATGTTTTTAAAAAGTAAACTTATTTATAAACTAAAAATAATTAACATTAGGAGTTATAAAAAAAACTTTTAAAAATGATATTTTTAATACGGTTTGTTTGGAAAAAATGGTTAACTTTTTTGAAATAAAATTAAAAATTATTAATTATAATTATTACTCATATGTAATTTTAATCATATCTATTTTAAAATATCAATTTACACTTCATAAACTTTCATCATAATTAATATTTTATTTTTTAACTCGTGTAATACATAGATTTACTAAAGTTAGTATTATATAAATAACAATCAACAACTAATCAATTTTATTTTTTCAACCCGTGTAATACATTTAGTTTTATTTATGTTTTTATATTATTTTAATAATTAATCTTCACCTCTTGTGTAATACACGAGTAACTAAAGCTAGTATACTTATATTCAAGGTCAAAAAATTATAATTTTGATTTTTTACGTATTTTAAGTATTTGAAATTAACTACATGTTCATTTAAGACTATAATTCCTAATAATTATTAAAACACATTTATAACATTTGTTATATTTCATCTCAGTTTTATATAATCTAATATATATAGAAAAAATATCATATATCTTATTTAACTAACTTTTTCTGGTTATTGTTTGTTTGTTCATTTCCTACGCCTTTTTCAATATACATTTTATAATAAATATTAAATAATGATCTGCATATATTTTAGTAATTTTTCTAAGTTTAGAATAGTATTAATAAAGTCGCCGTAATTTTTTGTGATTTTTGGTTGTGTCTAACTATTTCATTTAACTAGCGTTTGTAACCCAAACGCGCGTTGCGCGTCTTAGATACAGTAAACCGAGGCTCAGACAAACGCACATGTTTATAATATTACGTTTAGATCATCATAGCCACAACACGTGATGGTTAAAAGGTGGCTCAGTATCAACGCCGGGTTACGGCTGCAAACCAAAGACGGTTGCCAAGCCAAGGCAACCAACGACAGTTGTGTGGTATCATCACAGCCGGTGAACAACCAGAACGAATGGTCTCAGATGGGAAAACCCTCATCATCATCAACAACAAAGTGAACAACCCAACGATAATGTCTCCGATGAGATAGTACTCATCATCACGGACATAACAGATTACCCAACCACATAGCATGTCGTCGCCGACAGAGAAAGTTGTTAATGGCTACTCCGGGCAGCGACATTCATGATTTCAAAGAGTCTATCGCTGTAGAACTACATCCGAAACAGTGGAATAAATTCATTCTTATTGATAACATACATAGACTTGCCACCCCATATCCAACATCTAATGCAACTTGTGTATGATTTCCAAACACAATCTTGGGAATTATCTACCAAAACAAGTCAACCAGACTGTTAAATTCAATTGAATGAAACTTAAGTTTTTGATATTCAAAAAATGTTATACCTGTGACATATGATCCATTTATTGTTCTGCTCCATGTGAATATTTATTGTACCCCACCTATATCAAGTGCAAAACAAACATCATTCAGTTACAAAGATGGTGTATGGATCAGATTCTTTAAGTTCCCAATCGTTTACGCTCAAATTTTCCATGTTATACAATCTTATTACCAAATTATACAATGTCAAAACAAAATTTGACAGTCTAATATTAATATCATTAACACATTGTTCATCAAAGTAAATTGTATAAAAATTCAAAGCATATGGAAAACAATTCAACTAAAAAATGATGTATGGATAAGTTTAATTATTGTCAAAATAGAAATGAGAGTCTAATATTAATCTAATTACCAAATTGTTCATAAACTAAACTGTATTTAAATTCAAAGCTAACTCATGACATAAAACTTAACAAAACAATCACCTTATTCCGATTTGTTGGCCAACAAATTGGGGCTTTGTAATCCTTAGGTGCCGGTACCAAACAGTTCATACTCCATTTTTGTACAAAACAACAAAAGAAAGTAACAAAATCAATCTAGCTAAACCTAAACATGAAAATAAAGATTTCAAATTTGAATAGATATAACACTTACTGTAAATATATATCCACCTAAAAGCCTCATAAGTGGACTGTCATTTTGACTGACGAGTGCATAGCAAAGTTTAGTTTATGTGATTGTGTAGGCTGTGTATGTTCCAATAGGCAAAGCCTGGATGAAACCCCATGTCACTGTGATTTTGTCTTCACCTGTCCTCAGCACTGCAGAACTCGATTCAAATGAAATTAATACAAAAATCATGGAGATTCAAGCAAAAGCCTTTAAATCCAGGTAAATTTTATGATGTAAAACCCAATTTAGACATATGTGTAGTGTTAAGGGAGACTGATTTAAGTTAATAAAATGCATACCTGTGAAGATATGCTAGCCAAGCTATCTACATTGAAGCTTGTGATGAAAGTTAAAACCATCAAAAAGATATGAACACTAACATATCAGGATTGAATTAAATATATTAAAAACCAAAAAAAAACCAAGAACACTCTAGCAAGTTGAAATCATCATCATCATCATACAGGAAAAAAAACACTGATCTCATAACTAAATCAACCAAATCAAGTGCAAAAAACTAACAAATATATATTGAAACTGGATAGAAAAAGTTCAAAGAACGAAACTCACCAATCATACAGAAGATTCTTCACCACCGCCGAGGAACCATCCTGTAAGCCCTCTGTTTCATACACAAAATCCACGATCGATTGGACAACGACGAAGACAGCTTCAGTGGCCGATTGGAGGGTTGTGATGGTTGATTGGGGGCGGAGGCGACTACCAACTTGGTGGAGGCAGTGACCGGTCTGGAGATCAAAATTGGAAGTCTCCACAAATCGAACACAAAAACAAAACCCTAAACGCTGAACTTGTAAAATCAAATGTCTTACAGATCATGAAACACAAATCAAGATTAGGGTTTCTTACAGTTACAAACACACAATCTACAAACACTAACATCAGAGACTATAGTTTCACCTGATGCGGTTGCAGAGCATACGGAGTAAAAGCGAACGGAGGGTGCGGTTGCCGCAACCATCGCAACCACCGCCGCAACCATCGCAACCACCGCCGCAAAAATCGCAACCACCGCCGCAACCATCAGAGCACCACCACCGCGGCAACCATCGCAACACCACCACCAACGCACACCACCACCGCGAGACATCAACCCTTCCCTCCGCTGGTTTATAAGCCCCCAACGCAACAACCACCACCAAATGAAGAAAAGAGGCGGATATCACATAAGAAGTGTAACATCCTGTATTATTATTATTATTATTATTATTATTATTATTATTATTATTATTATTATTATTATTATTATTATTATTATTATTAAAATAAATTATATATGAAAAATTTTATACTGAATATTAGTAAGCGAGTAATTTATAAGCTTCGTATAAGCTTAGTCGAGCACTTATAATTTTAGACGTTTAACCCTAAACCCTAGTTGAGTAAATAATAATATTAAATTATGACATATTTAATTTTTGCTCTGTTTTAGCGAAACTTAGGTAGAAACGTTAAGAATCATTAGTAGATTCTAATGACATTTTCAGATTTTTATAAAACGTCATATTTCAAAAGTTATCAGGTAAAAACGAGTTTATAAATAGAGGAGGGTATTTTGGTAAATAAGTATATATATTATTACAATATATATGTATGTAAAGATATGTATGAACATAAGATATATGCACGTGAATTCATCCATATCTTATTAACTTTTTAACTATAAATATAAAAGAATTCTGATTTCAGTTACTTTTATTTTTCTTTTGAGCTGCAGCGAGAGCCTTTCATTTTCAAACACACACACTCACCAAATTCACTTCACTCTCCAATACACATACATACATCGCATATATATAACCAACACTCACACTTTTTTTATTTTCTTTTAACATCGAAGAACCCGACGAGTTAAACCCAAAGTAATATCAAATTTACAACCCAACGGACTGCTAAACGCTAAGTTGTTACTCTGCTTCGTCAAGGTGAATACGTTTATTATTTTTGCAAACCTATAAATGTTTTGTTGTTTTCAAAATGCATGCATATATTAATAGGCTTATACTCATAGAGGATAATTTATGGGAGCAAGCAGGATATGAGCTTACATATGGTTTGATCAAATCGTATACGTATTAGATTGCGGTCTAATGCGTCTAATATAAATTGGGATGAAGTGTCAATCTTAAAAAGGTTACCGATAGGGCCTACAAGTCTCAGAACCAATTTATATTAGTGTATAGCAAGAGGATTTCTGGATTGTATAAATTACTAATTCCAACTGTGATTTAACCTTTATTGATATTAGCATGCTTAAAATTATTTCGTGTCATATAAGCGTTATTCACCAACATATTGTTGACGTTTTATTTTCAAAACTTTTCAGGTAATTAATCTTGATAAGTGGGGTACCCGCTCTAGACCTGGGGCTACCCTACTCTATGGCTAGCATAAAGGCTATTGTCAAGATAAATGTCTAAGGCATGGAAATAATCCCGTGGCTCGGGAAGTACTATAAAAAATATGGGTTTTGGAATAATAAAGCCTTTGGCTATATATGTAATGGGTGTTCAAATCCCAATGTATATAAAAACCTTTGTAGACTTCCGCTGTGAAAAATATTTTGTTATATTCAAAACAGGTACCAACACGTCACCATGCCCTAGGGGTGCCCGGGGTCGGGGTGTGACAGATTGGTATCAGAGCCACCGGTTTTAGCGAATTAGATATTTGGAACAAATATTTAATCTTTAACACAACTGAGAAAAAGATCCTTGTAAATTGGATTTCTATTTATTTTATTCGTATTAATAAAAATATTTAACATCTTGCAGGATGTCAGACCATAACAATATATACCCCATTATTAACGATGATCTGACAATCACGTATGTACCAGAACCTCTGACATACGGAACATCCCTAGACCTCGTAACCTTTTTAGACACCGCTTTCCAGTTTGGTATGCCCGAAGAACATATCGAAGATAATTGGATGACTGATCCACTGGCTAGTACATACGTGCAAGAAACCATGGAACCCATGACTAGTTTTGTGTGTGAGGAACCAAACATCTAGAATCATAACACCCCTCCAGTTCCTTTAGAAACTCTGAAAACTATCCCTTTTGGAGAAGGAACTAGTAGGTCACAAAAACCTAGGATGAGAGTACACAGCACATCGGAAGTATTTCGTTATAATTCTAAAGATGTAGAAGAAGCATATAAGGAGGCTGATAAAATGCTGATGATTGAAGAAAAAGAAGAAGAAGACGACGAGGAGGACATTCCATGGTACCGGCTTTTCCAAGACGACGGCAGGGAATTTGCAAAAAAAATCACCTAGACGTCTGGCCTACAGATTCAGTGTACCATGAAGTTATCACTGGAAAGAGGCAGCCACCGCCGCGCTACAAACCGGCAGAGGAACACGATGGGTCCATACCCGATTTGCTAGATAGGTCGTTTCACAAGAATGACGAGTTGAAGAAGTTACAAGCAATGGAGAGAGAGAAAAAGATAAAAGCAGGTGAAGGGTTGTGTCAAGTAGGAAGTTGGTTGGAACAGAAAGGATGTGAATGGAAGAAGGGTTGATCCAAGGAAGAGTCCATCTATACTAGAAGCATACATAATTATATATGTATTATATATGTACATATACACTAATATGTTCGATGTAGTATACGTGTGGTAGATGTATAATATATGTAGTACGATAGTAACGATGGTAGAATCGATGTAACCGCAAAATCATTTTTGGTTATAAAATAGTTCGATTTTACAATCCGTGTGTTAAATTCTTTCTATTAAATGGTTGTAGAATGTCGGGACCAATCAATCAAAGTGAAATCCTCCACAATCAAATGGATCATGGAGATACGTCGGCTAAAGATCCAAATGCTGTGAATCTGTCCTTAATGAAAACAAAGTTATGCAACTAATAGATCAGGGAATTTTTAATGCAATTCCAAGATTAGTCGCCGCTATGGAAGAACAGAAAAGGCAAATAAGGTAGAAAAAGATAAAGAAAAAGTCGAAAACTTAAAAAGAAAAATGCTCGAGACTAATAAGGGAAAAGTTATCAAGATTCCCAATGAAAGTAGTAATAAAGATTCTGACACTGAAGAACCCCTGAAAAAGCTAAAAGAAACATACTGCGACTACAAAACGTTTCAGGCATGCAAGCAGAAGAGTTTTCTTAATTCACAGGGAGCGGCAGTAGCGGTCAGATGGCTGGAGAAGGTAAAGTCGGTAATGAAAAGATGTAAGTGTGCTGAAAGTGATAAAGTTCTGTTCGCTTCAGGACTATTTAAAGATGGCGCAATCGAATGGTGGAACTCCCTTGTCGCTACACGAAGTGAGTCGGTTTATGAAATGCCCTGGGAAGACTTTGCAACCCTCGTTACTCGAAAGTTCTGCCCAATGAACGAACGAGAAAAGATCGAGGGCCAGTTTCTGAATTTAAGGATGATTGGTGATGATATTCAAAGTTATAACACAAAAATTCTAGAATACTCGAGGTTTGTTCCACATCTAGTCACCCCTGAATGCAATTTTATAAGTCGATACATTTGGGGACTGGTATGTGAAATCAGGGATACCGTGAAGGCAGCCATGCCTCAAACTATTGAATCGGCCATGGAGTTAGCCGGTTTATTGACAGACGGTATGATACGAACTAGGAAGGAGGCAAAGAAGAAAGAAATTGTAGCAAAAGGAGAACAAGTGTGGAGGAAGGATACAAGGAACTCGGGAAAGAGGTCGTCTACGACAACCCACCCCGAATGTAGAATTTGCAAGAAGAGACATGCAGGAAAATGTCTTTTCGAGCGGTTTGCATTCTGTTAGAACTGTAAAGCTACAGGACATGCTACTGAGAACTGTCCAAACCCAAAGGCCACTGGAGTTTGTTTTAATTGTGGTGAACGGGGACACTTTCGTTCGGATTGTCCCAAATTGAAGCAGGCCGTGAAAGAAATCGCGAAAAATGATGGAGGAGCAAAAAGGAGCGCTCGAGCTTTTGTCCTAAATTCTAGAGAAGCCACCGATATACCAGACGTCGTGACTGGTACGTTTCTCGTTAATAACACTTATGCTAGAGTGTTGTTTGATTCAGGAGCAAACCAAAGTTTCATTGATCATAAATTTTGTAAATTATTAAATATACCTCTAGCTAATTTAAGACGGACTATCAAGGTAGAAATGGCTAATGGGGAAACGATTAAGATTACTGAATTATTGGAAGGTTGTGTTATAACCTTAAACGGGCATGATATTCCCGTACGACTTTTACCCATGTCATTGGCTGGATTTGATGTTGTCCTAGGAATGGACTGGTTAGCTAAGAACCAAGCCTGTATAAATTGTAACCTCAAGACAATCATGCTCCGAACCCCGAGTGGGGAACTAGTAACTATTCATGGTGAGAAACAGGCCAATCAGGTCGGCATCATATCGATAATTAGAGCGGCAAAGTGTTTAAAACAAGGTTGCCTAAATTATCTAGCTTCCATTTCGGTCAAGGAAAAAGAAGAACGTAGAATTGAAGATGTGCCAGTAGTTGTTGAATTTACAGATGTATTTTCTGATGAGTTGCCAGGAATACCGCCAGAAAGAAAGGTAGAATTTAAGATTAATCTGGTACCTGGTACTGCACCGATTGCAAAAGCCCCATACCGATTAGCACCAACAGAAATGGCGGAACTAAAGAAACAATTAGAAGAATTATTGGAAAAAGGTTTTATTCGACCTAGTTCATCGCCATGGGGAGCTCCAGTTTTATTTGTTAAGAAGAAAGATGGGTCAATGAGAATGTGCATCGATTATAGGGAGTTGAACAAGGTTACAATTAAAAATCGATATCCGCTACCTCGAATTGACGATTTGTTTGATCAACTCCAAGGAGCCTGTCATTTCTCGAAAATTGATCTTAGATCAGGTTATCACCAATTGAAAGTTTAAGAGGAAGATATTTCGAAAACAGCTTTCAGAACAAGGTATGGACATTATGAGTTCACAGTGATGCCGTTTGGACTTACTAATGCCCCAGCCGCATTCATGGATATGATGAACCGAATTTGTAGACCGTATCTGGATAAGTTTGTTATCGTCTTCATTGATGATATACTTATCTATTCCAAAAGTGAAGAAGAGCATAAAACTCATCTTAGAGTACTACTTGAATTGTTAAGACAAGAGAAACTGTACGCCAAATTCTCTAAATGTGAATTTTGGTTAACGGAGGTACAATTTCTTGGGCATGTCATCAATGCTAATGGAATTCAAGTAGACCCGACAAAGATAGAAGCCATTTCTAAATGGAAAAATCCAAAAACACCTACAGAAGTACGCAGCTTCTTAGGATTAGCTGGATATTATCGTCGTTTCATAAAAGACTTCTCTCAAATTGCGATCCCTTTAACAAAATTAACTCGAAAGGATGTCAAATTTGAATGGGGACCGAAACAAATCAAAGCTTTCAAAATCCTAAAAGAAAAGTTGACAAATGCGCCAATCTTAGCGTTACCTGAAGGTAATGAAGACTTTGTTGTACACTGTGATGCATCACACACTGGCTTTGGGTGTGTGTTAATGCAGCGAGATAAAGTTATCTCATATGCATCTCGTCAACTTAGAGAGAATGAAATAGGTCATCCAACTCATGACTTAGAGCTTGGTGCCATAATTTTTGCATTAAAGTTATGGAGGCACTATCTCTACGGAGCCAAATTCACTATTTACACTGATCATAAGGGATTGAAATATATCTTTAATCAGAAGGAATTAAACATGAGGCAAAGACGTTGGATAGAAGTCCAAGTGATTACGATTGCGAAATATGCTATCAAGAGGGAAAAGCCAACGTAGTAGCTGATACATTAAGCAGAAAAGAGCATGAAAGGCGAAAGCGAGTACGTGCTTTACAACTCAGGTTACAAATTGACTTGATAGATCGGCTTAAGGATGCTCAAGTCTTAGCTTTGAAGGAAGAGAATATTGAAAAGGAATGTATACGAAATATTCTTAATCAACTAACCAAAGGAAATGATGAAATTCTCAGAATGAATAAGCGTATATGGGTACCGATCACCGGCGGTCTTAGGAAAAAGATCCTTGAAGAAGCTCACAAATCCAAATACGCAATGCATTCGGGATGTGACAAAATGTATAAGAATCTGAGAAGTAATTACTGGTGGGTTAGCATGAAGAAAGATATTGCTTTATATGTTGCAAAATGCTTAACTTGTTCACAAGTTAAAGCAGAACACCAGAAGCCTCTGGTTTTTTACAACAGTTAGAACTGCCAGTTTGGAAATGGGAAATGATAACCATGGACTTTATCACTAAATTACCATGAACCATTTGTGGAATGGTACAATTTGGGTTATTGTTGATAGACTTACAAAGTCTGCCCATTTTCTTCCAATGAAAGAAACGCACTCCATGGATAAGTTGGCACAACTTTATGTCAATAATATCGTGTCGTTACATGGTGTGCCATTGTCCATAGTGTCAGATCGCGACAACTAATTCACTTCTCGATTTTGGCAAAGTTTCCAAAAAGCCTTGGGAACAAAGCTTCATCTTAGTACTGCCTATCATCCACAAACTGATGGGCAAAGTGAGAGAACCATCCAAACTCTTGAAGACATGCTGCGAGCCTATGTGATTGACATAGGTGGTAGTTGGGATGATCATCTGCCATTAATGGAATTTGCTTATAACAATAGTTATCACGCAAGTATCGATGCAGCGCCATTTGAAGCCTTGTATGGTAGAAAATGCAGAACCCCTATATGTTGGTCTGAGGTTGGAGACAGTCACTTGTCAGGACCTAAATTTGTTCAAGAAACCACCATAAAATTCTGCAAATACGTGAGCGTTTGAAATTAGCAAGAGAACGACAAAAGAAATATGCTAATCATAGAAGGAAACCACTAGAGTTCGCTGTAGGCAATAAAGTATTATTAAAAGTTTCACCTAGAAAAGGTGTGATTCGATTCGGAAAGAAAGGAAAGTTAAGCCCACGTTTTGTCGGACCCTTCGAAATTCTAGAACAAATTAGGGCCAGTGGCATATCGATTAAGGTTACCAGAAGAGATGAGTGGAATACACGATGTATTTCATGTATCCAATCTGCGTAAATGCTTAGCCGACGAAACTCTAAAAATGCCACTAAAAGATGTAGAAATAGATAAAAAGTTGAAATTCGTCGAGCAACCGTTGCAGATAGAAGATCGTCAAGAAAAGCGACTAAAAAGAAAGAAGCTCGTGTTAGTCAAAGTGAAATGGAACTCTAGGCGTGGTCCTGAATATACATGGGAGCTAGAGTCAGAAATGATGAAGAAATATCCACATCTCTTCCAATAAATCTCGAGGACGAGATTTTTATAAAGGTGGGGAGATTGTAACATCCTGTATTATTATTATTATTATTATTATTATTAAAATAAATTATATATGAAAAATTTTATACTGAATATTAGTAAGCGAGTAATTTATAAGCTTCGTATAAGCTTAGTCGAGCACTTATAATTTTAGACGTTTAACCCTAAACCCTAATTGAGTAAATAATAATATTAAATTATGACATATTTAATTTTTGCTCCGTTTTTAACGAAACTTAGGTAGAAACGTTAAGAATCATTAGTAGATTCTAACGACATTTTCAGATTTTTATAAAACGTCATATTTCAAAAGTTATCAGGTAAAAACGAGTTTATAAATAGAGGAGGGTATTTTGGTAAATAAGTATATATATTATTACAATATATATGTATGTAAAGATATGTATGAACATAAGATATATGCACGTGAATTCATCCATATCTTATTAACTTTTTAACTATAAATATAAACGAATTCTGATTTCAGTTACTTTTATTTTTCTTTTAAGCTGCAGCGAGAGCCTTTCATTTTCAAACACACACACTCACCAAATTCACTTCACTCTCCAATACATATACATACGTCGCATATATATAAACCAACACTCACACTTTTTTTATTTTCTTTTAACATCGAAGAACCGGACGAGTTAAACCCAAAGTAATATCAAATTTACAACCCAACGGACTGCTAAACGCTAAGTTGTTACTCTGCTTCGTCAAGGTGAATACGTTTATTATTTTTGCAAACTTATAAATGTTTTGTTGTTTTCAAAATGCATGCATATATTAATAGGCTTATACTCATAGAGGGTAATTTATGGGAGCAAGCAGGATATGAGCTTACATATAGTTTAATCAAATCGTATACGTATTAGATTGCGGTCTAATGCGTCTAATATAAATTGGGATGAAGTGTCAATCTTAAAAAGGTTACCGATAGGGCCTACAAGTCTCAGAACCAATTTATATTAGTGTATAGCAAGAGGATTTCTGGATTGTATAAATTACTAATTCCAACTGTGATTTAACCTTTATTGATATTAGCATGCTTAAAATTACTTCGTGTCATATAAGCGTTATTCACCAACATATTGTTGACGTTTTATTTTCAAATCTTTTCAGGTAATTAATCTTGATCAGTGGGGTACCCGCTCTAGACCTGGGGCTACCCTACTCTATGGCTAGTATAAAGGCTATTGTCAAGATAAATGTCTAAGGTATGGAAATAATCCCGTGACTCGGGAAGTACTATAAAAAAATAAGGGTTTTGGAATAATAAAGCCTTTGGCTATATATGTAATGGGTGTTCAAATCCCAGTGTATATAAAAACCTTTGTAGACTTCCGCTGTGAAAAATATTTTGTTATATTCAAAACAGGTACCAACACATCACCACGCCCTAGGGGTGCCCGGGGTCGGGGTGTGACAAGAAGGCACGGCACAGAGCCCGAGGAACGATAAAATACCGAAAATACCCCTGATGAATAGTACTATTCATCGAGGTTGCTTTTTCATATTATAGAATTTTTGGTTTCAAAACTATCTAAATTCGTTTAACCATCTAAAAGAATGTTTTACTTAATCTTGTAACATCCCAAAATTTCCAATAAAGCAGAAGAAGACGAAGGGGAAGTTTTTGCACTGTAAAATGGTTCTCGCGCGAGAACCCAGGCGATAAGTCTAGGGACTCTGTAAATAGATGAGAGCAACTGTTTGCCCCCACTTTCGTGTGAAAACTTCTGTTGATAGAGAGAGAGAAAGAGAGAAAGACGATAAGTTAGAGTGAGAAAGCAAATATTTGAGGTGTTTAAGGTATCTGACTCGTGCATTTGAGTCGTCTATGTATCATGGAATGGTTATCGATGATTATAATGCATGAATGTGGAGTTACCGTTCTAAAAGCTCTTGGGAAAGTGGTTGTGCGTTGTAATCTCCAAAAGGTGAGTTTCCAACCTTTTTTATAACAAGTTTTTACATGTTTTGGGGCTATTGTGTATACTACCATGCTTGTTAATGCTTATGATGATGTCGATTATGGAAACGGTTATGCTATGATAGTTTTAGTCATGATTAAGTTGATGTTAGGCTGAAACCTGTAAGTTCTCGTGCGAGTTAAGTAACTTGGGCTGCAAGGGCTAGACTTTGGTGATGTTCTCGCGGGAAAGGTATGTTCTCACGCGAGGTTGTATTATAACGTTTGGCTTAGTTATTGTGCGACTAAGAAGTTCCCGCGTAAGTTATAGGTTCTCGCGGAATATAGCTTGGCATGAAATGGTCTGTTTTAGATGAAGTTCTTGCGTGAAATGCATGTTGTCATATGAGACATATATTTTTTGTTTATGGCTTCGTTCTCGAGGGATATGTGAGTGTATGTGTTATCTTTGCTATGTTTTAACTGTTTGCAAATGATAAAGTTTTACTATGAATTTTTACTTGGTATGTTATGTACTATCATGGCACCATTACCAGCTGGGGATTCCACCTTTGTTTTGTAAGGACCATGAGTAACTGATCTCCATATGCGGCTGTCTTGATACTTAATAAAGCCCTCAATACGTTTACACCAAGCTTTAAAATCATAAGGAGTGATGATAAGAGCCTTGGTCATGGTTCCCATCTTAGACTCAAAAATTTCTTGTTAAGAGCCATTTGAGTGAAGTAAGTGTGATGAAACAAGGGAGATGGTTAGATCTCACAATCAAGAGCTTAAAAATCTCTTATACCAATTGCAAGATCGGTGTTGGTCTCATAACACAAGTTTATCTCACAAGCTCATTTAATCTCACTCGATTGATAAAGTATAATCTCAAACTAAGTTCACAAGTAATATAATAAGTTAATGAAAACACAATGAATACAATGATAGGTTTTTCAAGATACTTGTATATATTATTTCTCAACTCAGTATTACAAGACTTTTACAAGCATAGTTACAAAGTTACAATGAAAAACTATATATACTACTATCTACAGTCGGTTGTACTTATATAACCAGCTGAAATTTACAACTAGACAAATACTACATTGGTAGAAGTAAAGCATCTAAGATATATTATCCTAAATTAGGTAGTCATGACAAGTCCATAACTTATCTTTTATCACCAACTAAGAATGGCAACTAAACCCCTAACTGAGAATGGGAGAACATTGGATTAAAGTATGGTCAACTACCTAGGCGTGGGAAGGCGCCATGCAGTATATCAGAAGTTGCAGCGGATGTCAGACACACTATACTTATGTTTGCTAGTTCATAGTTGGTTCTTTCGAAGCTAAATGGCTTTGGAAGAATAAATTCTTCCGATGTCATTTATACTTCGGAAGAAACATGTCACACCCCCAAACCACGACGGTTTCCCGCGGATCGCGAACGTCATGGTTTCATAGTCACTGATCGACCACTACATGGTTTCGTAAAACATACGTCTCAAATAAGTTTAAAGTACATCATTGTTCAGAGTTAAATTTGCGGAAGCAATAGTAATAAGGTACATTGTTTTCAAAACATGACATATATGAAAATGAATGTCCCAAACAGCATGATGGCCCTAATCATGAAATGATCCGTGCTAACTTAACTTGTTGCATCTATCAATTACCTGAGAAAACATGCATGAAAAATGTCAACATAATGTTGGTGAGTTCACAGGTTTTAAGTAATAGTAAATAGCGTATAGGACCACAATACTTTCTATGATTTGATTGTTGTACATACAATGCTACAAATTATATAAGCACCGCAACCGAAGCTAGACTGTAACTTTAATAAATTGCCCCTACCCATGCCTACCATGAGCATGGGTGTGAACAGGCTAATAATCCACCCGTTTAGACCTCCAATCAAGGTTAGGGTAATTAACCCGGGTGGGGGTAGTCAAACCCAATAGTACTATCCATGATTACCTCGCTATGGGAAATAAACTAACGGTTCGATCACAGGGGACTTCATATGGTAAGTAAACAACTTATATAACATGTGAAATCATTGACAAGTAAATGTTTCCAAGAAATTTTGTAATTTTCATGTAATCTCCCCCAAAAGGAAAATTTGTAAAAATGGGGCCGTGAAACTCACCTCGATTGCACGCGTGAATACTTGCAATAGTCTGTAGGTATGTTTGGTCTAGGAATCTCCTAAACAAAATCACAATATATTCATGAGGTCATGATTACACCCTAGATGGTCATGCATAACTCATCCACAAAGTTAGTCTTGAAAATGTCACTTGACTAATTAGACACGTCGAGTCGTAAATGTTTTATTTAGATTCTTATCTTCATCTTTATTTTCCTAAAGATACATAATGTATTGAAGGTGTTTTATATTAAGTATAATGGTATTATGCTTTCCATGTGTATGGGTTTCCTTTTTATTAAATATCTCCCAAAAGTTTACTTTTATCTAAATATAGGTATTTGACATCTTCAAGGGAAATTTTGGGTCTGGTTGTCATCCTCTTTTCATGGTACAAAGAATTTTTATAAAATCTGATATTTTATCACATCCAGATCTATGTCTTAAGATTCCAAAAAGGTATAGCTTGTATCATACAACTAAGTTTCAATGCTTCTAAATGGTTCATGAAGCAACAGATGTCAGTGCAACACTTTTCTGTACATGTCTATGGAATTTACCTTTTTGAGGAGTCAAAACTTACATCCACAAATAGAGCCTATATTAATTTTAAACCTAACACCTTAAGCTAAGTTACCACAGAAAGAAAATCTTCATTTTATTACTTTAAGCATAACTTATGCCTCATTCTTTCTGCCATATTTATTCTGTCAAAAATTCAGGTTCAGCACTTTAATTTGTTTGTACGTTTTGGAAGTTTTATACTCATCTAAAAATTTCAAGGTTGGATGGGTTAGAAACTAGACATCCTAAAGTTAATTTTAGGCTCAAGAAACGGTTCATTTGGCTAGGTTTAGGTCGAGTTATGGTCTTGAAAACACAGAACATGAATCTGCCAGAAAGTGTTCTACATGTTTTGTTATTTTTTAAACTTTGTTAGAGCACTTTGGGATGAGTTAGTGAACATGAACACATCATGGTGATGTATGGAAGATTAGAAACAAGGTGCTAACCTTAAACAAGCAAGGAGAAGAGATGGTAGTCTTGAAATGCAAGGAAAAGAAGACTTGATCCTTTAAACTAAGAAAACCCAACAAGAAAAAGTGAAGAAGATGTTGTAGGATACTTGGGAGCTTCAAAAATCACTTGGTCTTCCACAATGGCACTTGAATCACCCAAGATTTGAAGAAAATAAGTTGAAAATGAAATGAAATGGTGGTGAGGGAGCCTTGGCCGAAATTTAGAGAGGAGAAAGAGATGAGTGTGTGGTGTGTTGTTGTATGAATGGTTGGAGATATTTATGGGCACACCTCCCTTTCTCTTGCATGTGAGTTTCACTAAAGAAGTATGTCTTGAGCTCCACAAAATATGTCTTGAGCTCCACAAAAAGTAACTTGTCTCATGAGAATTGACAAGAGAGCAGAAGAAAAGAGAGGTGAGGGGGTAGGGTTGGGTTGAATTTTTTTTATTGTTGTATTGTATGGGGTATTTGGGTGGTATTTGTGTCACTATGGAAATTTTTATATATTTTTATATTTTTACTTTTTACTTTTTAAAATACATATAATTATTATAAGAAATCATATAATATCATACATTTTAATACTGATGATATGTAAATAACAAATTATTTATCTAGTAGTTGCGTTACACGCGTTTTATCCGGGTAACATATCAATTTACGCGTTAAGGTTTTTCTTAAATTTTAAACTTTTCCAACGTATTTAATTTAGAATCTAGGATACTTTAAAACACTTTAAGGTATTTATTGACACATGCATAAATTACTTATCACCAACGTTCGTGTGTGTGTCGGTTGTATCGCATGTGAAAACGGCAATTACGCCGAATTACCGATGCATGAAATGTTATGCGTGAAAGTTTGCAATGCATAAAACGACTTCAATAAATGTAATTAAATTGAAAATCAAATGTTATAAGTGTAATTATAACCAAGTCAAGGTCGGGTATTGACCTGAAATTGCCGGTTGTCACAAAACAACTTCTTTCGAGTCTTTTACAAGTCTTCATGACTCTATTCTTTGGAAGACTTTGTTTTGAATATTCTAAGTTTGTATACTTCGGAAGGAGAACTACTTAGTCTCGGAAGACTGAGTTCTACCTTTGGAAGTTCTTCATACTTGAGCTTGGAAAGATCTTTGACTTGTCTTCAAAAAAGCAGCTTTGTCTTTGGAAGACCACTTCAGTTGTACATCAAAATCTTTTAAGTGTTGTTTTGGTTGCACCAGCCTCATCTATATAGTTTGGAGTTAAGAAGAATGCTGCCAAATTTTTCTTAAACAAACAATCATGTAATATCTTTGTGTATTATATATTAGTATTTTCTAATATAATATACTTTTTTAAGAACAAAATAAAAGCAGACTTGAGACGTTTCATGATGCTCATACCAGTAAATATGGGACCTTTGATAGCGAAGTGGCAAAGCAACAATATCTAAGTATTTTTAAAAAGTATAGTTTTCAAATATATATAAATTAATACAGAATCGATTAAATAAAAGGTTTGATAAGCTAAGCCAATCCCAAAATGAAGAAAATGGTTCATCAGCGCTGAATGAAGTTGATGTTTTTGAGTCAGTGTTGGGACAACGGCATGGACATATAAGGGGGATTGGGCGTAAACCATCATCATCTGCATGGTCGACTTCTTTTGTTCATGATCAAGAACAAATTCCTCGAACATTTACGCAAGTGTATCTATATTTTAGACTTAAACCGGTCAAAATAGGTGAAAACGACATGATTTGAGTTTAAACAGGTCAAAATGACTTAAATTATCTATATTTTAGATTAAACGGGTCAAAATGGGTTAAAACAACATAATTTGAGTTTAAACGGGTCCAATTATTAATTAGTATAAATACTAATTAATAAAACCCAACTATTAAACCCACCAAACACTTCAATCCACCTCATTCATTTCCCTTTAATACTTATACCCTCCAGCACTATGTCATCTACAAACTGAGCTTCCCTCTCTTGTTTGGTTTTACTTTTCATCTCAGCTACATTGCTTTCACATCCTGCATCGCGCTTGCTCACTGAAAATTCAAGTTATGCAACCCACGAGCAATGGATGGCTCGTTATGGACGTGTGTATAAGGACAGTGCTGAGAAATAACGGCGTTCAAAGATTAATCAGGAGAACGTACGTTATATTGAGTCATTCAACAAGGCCATGAACAAAGGATACAATCTAGCAGTCAATGAGTTTGCAAACCTTACAAATAAAGAGTTCAGGACCACAAGGAACCGATTCAAGGCTCATGAATGCTCCCCAACAACCTCTGGGTTCAGGTATGAAAACATGACAACAGTTACAGCATCAATGGGTTGGAGAAAGAAAGGTGCAGTAACCCCTGTTAAACACCAAGGTCAATATGGTAAGAATATATGCGAATTTATATTATGATGAAAAGACTTTCAACAAAGCCACATTCCATATTTATTGATTTTTGTATTTTGTGATGATATGTAGGGTGTTGCTGGGCGTTTTCGATTGTGGCAGCTACGGAAGGAATAACCCAACTACAACAGGTAAATTAGTGGTGTAGATCAGGGATGTGATGTGACACCCCGTAATTTCAGATTTACATTATTTAAACCGTTGTCGTTAACATCGACCCGTACTCGCAAATACTTGAAACGTATACAAACACCGCCACAGACATCGTTAAACGAATTATGATAAACTACTAACGCGGGTGTTTGTAGAGGATTCACATAAACGAGATTACCTAAGGAATCCTATTAATTAAATAGAGCTCGCTCATCAACGTCGTTATCAGCCGAAACAAATTCGGGAACTCGGTACCTAAGTACAGGGACCAAACCTGACAATTGCCAAACTGGGGCTGGGTATAAATACCCACCCACCAGCCAAACACACCCCATTTCTGCTCTCTTTCTCTCCTACGCTCTCTACACCCCGATTGTTCATCCTAGCACCAAATCCCACCCGATTGAGCTCGTTTTTGTCGGATTAGACCACCCAACAGCTGAGAAATCACGATCCCAGCAGGTAGGCGACCATTTCCATCCGTTTTATCACCCTTTTCACTACTGCAAGTATGGGATTCGGGTGTTCGGGTTCAACCCGAATGCATGTGGTCGTGGGGGTGCGTGTGAGGTCAATCAGCGTGTGCATTTCACTTAGACATGTTAGGAGAGTGTTTCTGGAAGTCCTGATTGTGACAAAACCGAGCATGGAACAGCCGAAGGCAGTTCGACCCACCCTGCAGTCGCGACCTGCTGCAGTCCGCGACTGGGCCAACCGCGCGACTGAGTTATGCGACTGGGCCCTTCGCGCGATTGATCGGGGCGACTGGGGTGAGACGTGCGAACGAAACCGTACGACTGAGTCAACCGAATGAATGTGTGCGATTGAGTCGACCGAATGAATGCATGCGACTGAGTATCACCCGACTGAAGGTCCAACCGCACGAATGAAGGTTCATTCGTGCGATTGGTTATTGATTCGGGTGAATGGGTGATGTGTGGTACGACTGAAGGCTGAGTCGCATGAATGAGGGTTCAATCGTACGAGGGAAGTTGATTCGTACGATTGAAGGTCCATTCGTGCGAATGAAGTGTCCAGTCGTGCGTCTAGCCTTGTTATGCGATTGGAGTCATTCGGAGTGAATCCTTCTGGTGTGCGAAGTGTCTATCGTGTGATGATAAGTTCACATCAATAAAAATGTCATTTCTTGACCACAAAGATTAAAGTCAACGCAATCAACAGACATATACTTTTCAACTCGAAACAACCTAACTGTTTACAAATATCAACAACCCATTTGAAGTCTACATGAAGCCTAATACGTCTATGACTGCTTGTGTGTGTAACACCCATGACCGAACCCATGCGACCCGACCCGACTAAACATGTCTATTAACGCTAAACACAACATTAACGCTTAACACAACTGTCAATAGGTGTTTGACAGCGCATCGTAAAACAACACTTGGGAGACTTGCATCCTACACACTTGCTACATCATCTGTGAGTTTCACGGCCCCTATTTTACATCTCTTTCCGTTTGGGGGAGAAAACATGCAAAAACAGATTTACATAAATGGTTGTAGTAATATTGATATCGCTTGTTACGTTAGTGCAAACACACGCATGTCCTCACACACTCGAACAGTTAGTAATGGGATTAGCGAGGTAATTTTGAGTAGTACTACTGGGTCTGACAAACCCCGCCCGGGCTAGTCGCGCTAGCTTGATTGGAGGTCAAACGGGTGCCAAATTGACCTAACATACGATTGCCACGGTCGGTTAAGACGTGGTGGAAAACACATTGTCATGGTCTGATGAGACATGACAGGACACAACGATTGCCACGGTCGGTTAAGACGTGGTGGAAACGCAAATAGGACGTAAACAGTTAGCTTCGGTTCGAAACGCTAAGTAACAAGAACATAGGCTAGCTACCTAACGATATGCTTTATGTACTAAACCATTGAAACGCAAAACATGGAAACGCTTACGAATACATTTCTTGTTGATTAAACCTGTGAACTCACCAACTTTATGTTGACACATTTTAGCATGTTTTCTCAGTCACAGGAATGCATAAGCTTTGAGGCACGCTTCAGGATATGCACTCAGGACATGCATTCATCTAGTTTATTTTCAGCATTGAACATTTTGTTTAAACATGACTATTGTAACAGTATTGTAATGGATTTACAACTTTTGTACATGCTTCCGCATTATTATAAACTCTGCTTATGTTCGCGTGAATGAAGTCAATGTTTATTTCAAAATTCATATAGTGTCGTTCGATATGACTGTGTCTGAGATCCTGGTATGTCACACGCCTAACGGTAAAACCCCGTTCGTGGAAATTGAGGGTGTGACAGATTGATATCAGAGCCACAGGTTATAGAGAACTAGGATTGCATTGCATCTAGACTATAGCCTTAGGCACAACACTAGTATTGCACAGACACTTTTACATGGTTACCACTGTTGTGCAAACAACCTTCTGGTGTACTGACAGTACGCTACTGAGCAAACATAAACACTATGGGTATGACATGTGTGTCATTACCGGCTAACAGAGGGGCGGAGAGTCCCGCTCGCTCACAACCAACGCTTACACTTGATCCTTCACTCGCGGAGTGAAAGCAATAACGAATTGAATCAAACATTTCCATGATTGGAACACGAAACTCATTTCTAACGCAGGCGATAAGCATAACGATGACAAACAAAAGAACAATACCTCACTCTTCCAACTCTCTCACACTGTTATTATTCCCAACATATCCTGTCCTCTACGCTAATCCGAGCAGTAAATGAGGGACAACTAAGATATTCAATTCGATTAGAGAATCGGACTTAGACATCCAAACACCTAGAACTTCGAAAAGAAAAAGGCCACATTGTCTCGACTCCCGTTGTTATCTTAACCGAATCTCCTGTATAACCTTAGTATAACCTTAGTCATTTGACTCTTGGTCTAACAAATATATCTTTGACGCTTCTATCATTGATAACACTCGGTACTGGGCAAGGTATGTTATCTCGAATAGGAGGAACCATGTGTGACCATGCAAAGCACATTAGAATCACGGGTGCACACGTAATTGTAATTTGTCGTGCATGAGAACTCTGGCAACTCTATTGGGTGATAACGGTAATGGCCAGTACCAATTTTCAAATTCCATACTTAGGAGGCATAAGGCCTCGGATCCTCATAAAGCCTTACTATCGATGTGCAAACAAACCCCTTATTCTTACTAGCATGATACAATATATATTACTGTCAATAATTGTTATCCGTTATTGATTAATATGTGTTGTGAATTGAAGAAATCATGTCTGGAAGAAGACCTGGACGCCCGGGGGACGAGGAAATATCACCCTGACTCAAGCCGAGCTGAATGCTATCATCAACGAGCGCGTGGCTGATGCGCTTGCAGCTTATGAGCAGGCCCGCAATCAGGGCCAGAACGACCAGAATCCAACCATGGAGGTCCAACAATCTGTACCTTCAAGATGTTTATGGATTGCAAGCCTCATTCTTTCAGCGGCTCAGAGGGCGCTGTCACACTGCTTCGCTGGCTAGAGAAACTTGAGTCAGTGTTTGCCATGTGCAGCTGTCCTGATGGAAATCGGGTCAAGTACGCCTCCGGCACATTGGAGGGACCAGCCCTGACATGGTGGAATTCACAAGTCCAAACCTTAGGACTTGGTGCTGCAAACAGTATGCCATGGGAAGACTTTAAGATTCTAATGAAAGAAGAGTACTGCCCCAGGAGCGAAGTCCAGAAACTAGAGGCAGAATTTTGGAATTTAAAGATGATCGGTTCTGACATCGAGGAGTACACGACTCGTTCGCACGAGTTGGCAGCATTATGTCCGCAGATGGTAACTCCGACCTACAAACGGATCGAAAAGTACATTGATGGCTTGGCTCCTCAAATCCAGGCTAGTGTGATGGCTGCTGATCCTGTCACTATCCAGCAGGCCATCCGACTGGCTCACAAACTCACCGACCAGGCAGTGGCACAGGGCACTTTGCCTAAACGTGGCGCTGCTTCTGGTTCATCAGATCACAAAAGAAAATAGGAAGGTAACAACAGCAAGTCTTCAAACAACAACAACCCTCAGCAACAACCGACCAAAAGGTTCGACCCATCAAGGAACTTCACCAATAACAATCAGAACAGCAACAATAACAACTATGGTCAGGGTTCGAGCAGCTAAGCGGGCAAGAACCCTAGGTGTAACCGGTGCAACCTCCATCATCATGGCCCATGTGATCGACTCCGTTGTCAGAGATGTGGAAAGATGGGACACGCAGCCAAAGACTGCCAGGGTGAACTAATGACTCAGCAACAACAACCCCAACACCAACGACAGGGTGGAGTGACTAGAGGCTGCTATGAATGTGGAAAGGAGGGACACTACAGGAAGGATTGCCCGCAGCTGAAGGGCGGAAACAAAGGTAATAATGGGGGCAACGCCAAGGGTCGCGCATTCGTAATCGGGTCCGGCGAGGCAAGGGATGACCAGAATGTGGTTACTGGTACGTTTCCCCTGAATGGTTGTTTTGCTTCTATACTATTTGATACTGGAGCTGATAGGAGTTTTGTTTCCAACAAGTTCATTAAGTTCTTAGATGTAACCCTGGCTGTCATGGAACCTAGTTATGTGGTAGAATTAGCTGACGGAAAACAAATCGAGGCAACTCATATCGCCAAGGGGTGCAGACTAGGATTATGTGGTCATGAGATAGATATTGATCTGATGCCTGTCACACTTGGTAGTTTCGACGTAGTGGTGGGTATGGATTGGCTGTCTAAGAATCAAGCTGAGATCATCTGTGGAGAGAAAATCGTTCATATCCCACTTCCTAGTGGTGAAATTTTATCGGTTCAGGGCGAAAGGAGTGGCATGGTCTCTGGAATCATCTCCTACATGAAAGCTCAGAAGTGTTTGCGTAAGGGTCATACCGCATTCCTAGCCATGGTCACTGAAAAGAGCCCGATGAAAAGAAAATTGAAGACATCCTTGTTGTACGCGATTATCCTGAGGTTTTCCCTGAAGACCTACCCGGTCTTCCACCGCACCGCCAGGTCGAGTTCCAAATTGATTTGTTCCGGGAGCCGCCCCTATCGCGAGGGCACCGTACAGATTAGCTCCAAGGGAACTGCAAGAGCTGTCTACACAACTGCAGGAACTATTGGATAAAGGTTTTATCAGACCTAGCTAATCACCGTGGGGAGCCCCAATTCTGTTTGTCAAGAAGAAGGACGGAACTTTTCGCATGTGTATCGATTACAGAGAACTGAACAAGGCGACAATTAAGAATCGTTATCCCCTCCCACGTATCGATGATCTGTTCGACCAACTACAAGGGTCGAGTTACTATTCAAAGATAGACCTAAGATCGGGTTATCACCAACTAAGGATTCGAGAAGAAGACGTTTCAAAGACTGCTTTCAGAACGAGGTATGGTCACTACGAGTTCTTGGTTATGCCATTCGGGTTGACCAATGCACCAGCGGTTTTCATGGACTTAATGAACCAGTGTGCAAACCCTACCTAGACAAGTTCGTCATTGTCTTCATCGATGACATCCTTATTTACTCAAGGAATAAAGAAGAACACGAAGAACACCTTAGACTGATTCTGGAGCTGTTGAGACGAGAACAGTTGTACGCAAAATTTTCAAAGTGTGACTTCTGGATGCGAGAGGTCCATTTCTTGGGTCATGTGGTCAATGAGAATGGGATACACGTTGACCCGGCAAAGATAGCAGCTATCAAGAACTGGGCTACGCCTAAGACACCGACCGAGGTACGACAGTTTCTTGGGTTGGCTGGCTATTATCGACGGTTCATCGAAGGGTTCTCGAAGATTGCTCAACCTCTCACCGCATTGACTCATAAAGGCACCACGTACGATTGGAGTGATAAACAAGAATCTGCATTCCAGATTCTGAAGCAGAGACTTTGGACAGCACCAATTCTATCCCTGCCTGAGGGAACCGATGATTTTGTAGTTTACTGTGATGCTTCCATACAAGGCCTCGGTTGCGTACTGATGCAACGCAATAAGGTGATTGCCTATGCGTCACGACAACTGAAGGTACATGAGAAAAACTACACGAACACGACCTAGAGCTTGGAGCAGTCGTGTTTGCACTCAAGATATGGAGACACTACTTGTACGGTACCAAGTGCACCATTTACACCGATCACAAGAGTCTCCAGCACATCTTTGAACAGAAGGAGCTAAATATGAGACAACGTCGTTGGGTCGAGTTGTTAAACGACTATGACTGTACGATCAAGTATCATCCGGGCAAGGCCAATGTAGTAGCAGACGCCCTGAGTCGGAAGGAAACGCCCAAGCCAAGACGAGTTCGAGCATTGCAACTCACCATTCACACCGGTTTACCCGACCAGATCCGCAATGCTCAACTTGAGGCGTTAAAAGACGAGAATTTAAAAGCCGAATCGTTACGAGGTATGGAGAAGCAACTAGAAACCAAGCCTGACGGAATCCGTTACTTCATGGATCGAACATGGATTCCCTCGTATGGGAACCTGCGAGGACTGGTAATGGACGAAGCCCACAAGTCCCGGTACTCAATCCACCCAGGTTCAGACAAGATGTATCATGACCTGAAGGTTCTTTACTGGTGGCCAAACATGAAAGCAGATATCGCCACCTACGTGAGCAGATGTTTGACCTGTTCTAAGGTTAAGGTAGAGTATCAACGACCGTCTGGTTTACTCCAACAGCCGGAAATACCAGTATGGAAGTGGGAGCAGATATCTATGGACTTCATCATGAAACTCCCTCGAACTCCCAGCGGATGCGACACCATTTGGGTGATCGTGGATCGCTTGACGAAATCCGCACACTTCCTGGCAATCCGGGAGACTGATCGTATGGAAAAGTTAACACGTATCTACCTAAGGGAGGTAGTCTCTCGGCACGGCGTGCCAATTTCCATCATCTCTGATCGTGACGCTCGATTCACTTCACACTTCTGGCAGTCCTTACAACGAGCACTAGGAACGCGGCTGGATATGAGCACCGCGTACCACCCTCAAACCGATGGCCAAAGTGAGCGTACGATTCAGACCCTAGAAGACATGTTACGTGCCTGCGTCATAGATTTCGGCAGCAGTTGGGAAACTCACTTACCGCTAGTTGAGTTTTCTTACAACAATAGCTATCACACATCGATCAAAGCTGCCCCATTTGAGGCACTGTATGGGTGTAAGTGCCGATCACCTATCTGTTGGGCGGAAGTTGGAGAAAGTCAACTCACCAGCCCTGAGCTAGTGCACGAGACGACTGAGAAGATCGTGCAGATCCGTAACCGTATGGCAGCAGCCCGTGACCGACAGAAAAGCTACGCTGACAATCGTCGCCGACCGTTGGAATTCCAAATAGGTGACAAGGTGCTTTTGAAAGTGTCACCTTGGAAGGGTGTGATTCGTTTCGGGAAACACGGGAAACTAAGCCCCAGGTACGTGGGACCGTTTGAGGTTGTCAAACGGGTTGGCCCCGTAGCCTACCAATTGAACCTACCCGAAGAACTCCGTGGAGTACACAATGTGTTCCACGTCTCCAACTTGAGGAAATGCCTGCAAACGAAACTCTTATCGTCCCGTTAGACGAGATACATGTGGACGAGCAACTACATTTCGTCGAGGAACCAGTGGAAGTCATGGACCGAGAGGTCAAGACGCTCAAACATAGTCGTATCCCTATCGTCAAAATCCGTTGGAACTCAAAGCGTGGACCAGAATTTACTTGGGAACGCGAGGATCAGATGAAGAGGAAGAACCCTCAACTGTTCCAAAACCAGGCATCTACCTCTTAGATACACAGGTACTCTATTCCATATGCGTCACAAACTATTGAGCCTTGTACTACCCCGTAAAAAAAACCACGTAACAAGATGTACTAATTTTCGGGACGAAAATTCCTGCAACAAGGGGATGATGTGACACCCCGTAATTTCAGATTTACATTATTTAAACCGTTGTCGTTAACATCGACCCGTACTCGCAAATACTTGAAACGTATACAAACACCACCACAGACATCGTTAAACGAATTATGATAAACTACTAACGCGGGTGTTTGTAGAGGATTCACATAAACGAGATTACCTAAGGAATCCTATTAATTAATAGAGCTCGCTCATCATGTCGTTATCAACCGAAACAAATTCGGGAACTCGGTACCTAAGTACAGGGACCAAACCTGACAATTGCCAAACTGGGGCTGGGTATAAATACCCACCCACCAGCCAAACACACCCTATTTCTGCTCTCTTTCTCTCCTACGCTCTCTACACCCCGATTGTTCATCCTAGCACCAAATCCCACCCGATTGAGCTTGTTTTTGTCGGATTAGACCACCCAACAGCTGAGAAATCACGATCCCAGCAGGTAGGCGACCATTTCTATCCGTTTTATCACCCGTTTCACTGCTGCAAGTATGGGATTCGGGTGTTCGGGTTCAACCCGAATGCATGTGGTCGTGGGGGTGCGTGTGAGGTCAATCAGCGTGTGCATTTCACTTAGACATGTTAGGAGAGTGTTTCTGGAAGTCCTGATTGTGAGAAAACCGAGCACGGAACAGCCGAAGGCAGTTCGCCCACCCTGCAGTCGCGACTTGCTGCAGTCCGCGACTGGGCCAACCGCGCGACTGAGTTATGCGACTGGGCCCTTCGTGCGATTGATCGGGGCGACTGGGGTGAGACGTGCGAATGAAACCGTACGACTGAGTCAACCGAATGAATGTGTGCGATTGAGTCGACCGAATGAATGCATGCGACTGAGTATCACCCGACTGAAGGTCCAACCGCACGAATGAAGGTTCATTCGTGCGATTGGTTATTGATTCGGGTGAATGGGTGATGTGTGGTACGACTGAAGGCTGAGTCGCATGAATGAGGGTTCAATCGTACGAGGGAAGTTGATTCGTACGATTGAAGGTCCATTCGTGCGAATGAAGTGTCCAGTCGTGCGTCTAGCCTTGTTATGCGATTGGAGTCATTCGGAGTGAATCCTTCTGGTGTGCGAAGTGTCTATCGTGTGATGATAAGTTCACATCAATAAAATGTCATTTCTTGACCACAAAGATTAAAGTCAACGCAATCAACAGACATATACTTTTCAACTCGAAACAACCTAACTGTTTACAAATATCAACAACCCATTTGAAGTCTACATGAAGCCTAATACGTCTATGACTGCTTGTGTGTGTAACACCCACGACCGAACCCATGCGACCCGACCCGACTAAACATGTCTATTAACGCTAAACACAACATTAACGCTTAACACAACTGTCAATAGGTGTTTGACAGCGCATCGTAAAACAACACTTGGGAGACTTGCATCCTACACACTTGCTACATCATCTGTGAGTTTCACGGCCCCTATTTTACATCTCTTTCCATTTGGGGGAGAAAACATGCAAAAACAGATTTACATAAATGGTTGTAGTAATATTGATATCGCTTGTTACGTTAGTGCAAACACACGCATGTCCTCACACACTCGAACCGTTAGTAATGGGATTAGCGAGGTAATTTGAGTAGTACTACTGGGTCTGACAAACCCCGCCCGGGCTAGTCGCGCTAGCTTGATTGGAGGTCAAACGGGTGCCAAATTGACCTAACATACGATTGCCACGGTCGGTTAAGACGTGGTGGAAAACACATTGTCATGGTCTGATGAGACATGACAGGACACAACGATTGCCACGGTCGGTTAAGACGTGGTGGAAACGCAAATAGGACGTAAACAGTCAGCTTCGGTTCGAAACGCTAAGTAACAAGAACATAGGCTAGCTACCTAACGATATGCTTTATGTACTAAACCATTGAAACGCAAAACATGGAAACGCTTACGAATACATTTCTTGTTGATTAAACCTGTGAACTCACCAACTTTATGTTGACACATTTTAGCATGTTTTCTCAGGTCACAGGAACGCATAAGCTTTGAGGCACGCTTCAGGATATGCACTCAGGACATGCATTCATCTAGTTTATTTTCAGCATTGACCATTTTGTTTAAACATGACTATTGTAACAGTATTGTAATGGATTTACAACTTTTGTACATGCATCCGCATTATTGTAAACTCTATTTATGTTCGCGTGAATGAAGTCAATGTTTATTTCAAAATTCATATAGTGTCGTTCGATATGACTGTGTCTGAGATCCTGGTATGTCACACGCCTAACGGTAAAACCCCGTTCGTGGAAATTGAGGGTGTGACATGTGAGGGTGGTCTTATGGACGATGCCTTTGATTTCATTGTGAAAAATAAAGGCCTTACTACAGAGAGCAACTACCCGTACCAAGGAGTTGCAAAAGTAGTTTTATGAAATTGAAAATGGATACAAAACTTACTGACAAGAATAGATGAAAAGCATAATAAAATTAAATCCAAAATAAGCATGCCTTATATAGGCAGCATTCCAAACCTAAACCCACGTTCAGTCAAAAGCAATACCACCTACCCGCTACTACCTATTCAAAAGTAAAAAGTCTTAAAGAACGGTCCCTCATGTTCACCTAATTTCTTTGGTCAAACTCCACATTTTTTATTTATTTAAACATTAAAAAAAACAAACTAGAATACCAAATGATAAAAACCAACCCATAAACCGACTCATCAGGATTAAACCCAACATTCACCCCGTTAATCTTGACAGGTTCCTTCATCAAAGCAATGTCGGTTCTTCCTCTACGATCAAATTTGTTTTATGTCTTTATCTTTCCATTTTGTGCACCCGTAGCTAAAGTACCCAAACGTTCCACAATCATAGCAACGAATCCCACTCTTGTCACCTCGCCCCATTCGTCTACCTCGGCCTATTCCACCTTGATCATTCTTTCTTCCACGTCCTCTTCCTCGAACACTACTTTCAACTTCTGCCATCAAAAGTTGACTACTTTCCTCATCCTTCCCTTCTTGAAGTCTTTCTTCATGAGCTTTCATTCTGCCAACCGCCTCCTTAAATGTCATTTTCTTAAGATCCAAAAATTCTTCAATTAGTGCAACAATTGGCAAATACTTCTTAGGAATAGAGGTTAGAAACTTTCTCACAATAACCTCATCTTCAAGAGTTTAACCAAGACTTTTAAATTTAACAACAATACTGCTAATCATTCTCGTAAAGTCATTGATTGACTCATTTTCTTTCATCTTTAGCATCTCCAAATCGTTCCTTAAAGTTTGCAACCTTGCATTCTGCACCATTTCGGCTCCTAATTACCGAACCCAAATGGATTCCCAAACTTCCTTCATATTTGTATGTTTGGCAACCTGCAAAAGGACATCTTCGGGAAGGGTTTGATAATTATACCGTTAGTGATAAAGTCTTTTTTTTCATCAACCTCATCTTTGTTTATGGCATCCCAATAACCATAAGCTCTCAACACAGTCTCATCATAATAGATCAAGTAGTATAATTGGCCTTGGTCTATTTCGGGCACTAAAACATAACGTTAGTACCTTGCTCTTTGACAACAATATTCTAATTTTCCCTGACATTCTTCGTTCGGTCACCTGACTCAGTCTTCTCGGTCTCGGTCTGGGTCCTTTCAAGCCCTGCGGTCACTTTAGCGGCTCGTCGATCTACGTTCACACGCCAAAATTCAGTCACCGGCTACGGTCACAGTCTTTTTCACTTTCTCCGGCAAGAAATCAGTCCTTTTCGTCGGGGTTCGGTCTTCAGGTTGCTAGAATCTCCTTCTAGCTGGTTAGCGTCTTCGGTCTAACTCAGCCGCCGGTCTCTAATACGGCAGATCGATCTTCTTCACCGGAAATCAAACTCCGACGCGGTCTTCTTTCTGGGTCTTCACTTCTGCTACGATTCACCTGCAATCACCCCTTCTTTTTCTAGTCGAGCGTTGGAACTCTGATACCAAATGTTGATACCAGGTCCTTTACTTGTTTGTGACTATCTTGCAAAGGTAGTTTTATGAAATTGAAAATGGATACGAAACTTACTAACAAGAAAAGATGAAAAGCATAATAATATTAAATCCAAAATAAGCAGGCCTTATATAGGCTACATTCCAAACACAAACCCACGTTTAGTCAAAAGCAATACCACCTACCACTACTACCTATTGAAAAGTAAAAAGTCCTAAAGAACCGGTCCCTCACGTTCACCTAATTGCTTTGGTCAAACTCCACATTTTCTATTTTATTTAAACATTAAAAAAACAAACTAGAATACTAAATAATAAAAACCAAACCGTAACCGACCCATAAAGATTAAACCCAACATTCACACCCTTATTTGACAGGTTCCTTCATTAAAGCAATGCAGGTTCTTCCTCTATGATCAAATTTGCTTTGTGTCTTTATCTTTCCATTTTGTGCACTCGTAGCTAAAGTGCCCAAACGTTTCACAATCATAGCAACGAATCCCACTCTTGTCACCTCGGCTCATTCCTCTACCTCGGCCTCTTCTACCTTGATCGCTCTTTCTTCCACATCCTCTTCCTCGACCACTACTTTCAACTTTTGCCATTGAATGTTGACTACTTTCCTCATCCTTCCCTTCTTGAAGTCTTTCTTCATAAGCTTTCACTCTACCAACCGCCTCCTCAAATGTCATTTTCTTAAGATCTAAAAATTCTTCAATTTATGCAACAATTGGCAAATACTTCTTAGGAACAGAGGTTAGAAACTTTCTCACAATAACCTCATCTTCAAGAGTTGAACCAAGACTTTTAAAATTAGCAACAATACTGCTAATCTTTCCTGTAAAGTCGTTGATTGGCTCGTTTTCTTTCATCTTTGGCATCTCCAACTCGTTCCTTAACGTTCGCAACCTTGCATTCTATCACAACTCGTGTCATTTGTTACGTTCCTTGTTTTTGATTTGTTCCAAAAATTCTAGAAACCCTATATTAAGCAAGCACCAGAACACCCTTATGTTGTTGCTGTTAAACATGGTGTTCTATGTTAATCAGATGTTCTAATTTTCGGGACGAAAATTCCTTCTACAAGGGGATGATGTGACAATCCGAGTTTTCAGGTTAATACAGCCTCTCGTTATCTAACCTCTCCCCACTAATTTATAATTAATAAAATTCCATTGTTATTAAGGATTATTATAATACTAGTTATTAATAATCAAATTAACAATTAAATTAATAATTATAGCAATAAGAGTAAAATGGAGGGGGCTAAGGTGTAATTATACTAACATGAGGGAGGAGAGTGCCCATACCCCTAAGCTTGTTATCCTAACTAACTCTCCACCCTTTCCCCCTCGGAACACCACAACCGACTCCCCATAAAACCTTCTCTTCGACTCAACCCTAAAACCACCCGTAAGAACCCTGCCGTCGACCCCATTCTCTTCTTCACATTCATAACCATTGTCGGCAACCCCTTTTCCTTTCGTTCGTCTCCCCCTAGATAGCTCCAAACATACACGGTTTCCACCACCAGCGACCCCCCTCTGCGGCAGACTCCTTCCTGGCAGTTACTTACGGTATCGGTGCACCCCTCAACGTCGTCTCCGATTGCAACCGCGAGTTACCTTGGCAACCGAAGTCACCACTGGCTGCATCACTCGGAAATCAAAATAATCATTTGGTACAATTTTCTGTTATTACTCGTGTTTGTTATGTTTACGGTTTCGGGTTTTCGTTAGGTTACTGCGTGCGTATGCATTGGGTTCTAGGGTTGTGGTAATTGGGTTGTGTTGTGTGATGCATTCGGTTGTATATGTTTATATAGGCATATGAATATTCCGTGTGTTCTGCAATGTATGCTTGACTGAGTGTATGATTTCCTTATATGTGTATTGTGGGTGACTTTGTACCTTATGTGTGTGTGTTTGTTATGAGGTGAGCGTTCGGTTAGTTACGGGTTCGGGTGTTTAGGTCCTCGGTCACGATCTCTGTGTGTGTGTGTGTGTGTGTGTGTGTTCATAGTGGGCTAAGAGCATGAGGTGTGGGTGAGTGATTTTACGTGTGTATATGCATGTTTGTGTGTGTGTGATCGAGTAGTGTGTGGGGTGCCCATGAGTTGTGTTGCTGTAAGGCCTCGTTCCCGGGCACCTCACAGTTGGTCATTCATCGCACATAAAATACAATTATTTAAAACATCGCAGCGGAAATTAAACAAAACCATTTTCATATATTTTAATGACAGCTTTTGCAACGTAATACAATACTGTTAACTATTACAAATATTATAAATTGCATTACATCACAAAATGTCATTATTATACGAATGGATGCCATTCCAAAAATACCAAGTAGTTGCCCCGTGCCATACTCAGCAACTTTTACCTGCCACTGGAAAACACATAAAAGTCAGCGTTGTTGAGTGAGTTCTAGTTTTATAATTAAATACTTTACTTTCATTAAAACCTTTATTTACTTTCCTACGCGATCATGCATCATACGTACGGATAGAGAATATTACTTTTAGCTTTCATTAACATTCATTGTTCACTATCATATTCGTAGCATGTTTTCATTTCATGCTTTTCGTTAACATTCTCTTATTTTCATTCTCATTCTTTCGTAACGTACTCATTATCATTCTTTTACATTCATACTTGTTTACTTGCTTACTTTTTATCTTTCTTTAGTACGTTACGTCATTCTTTTACATTCATATGGATTGATGAACAATACCCCGAACATTGTGCACGAAGCTGATGCTGAACCTGTGGTAATTAAACCACGAACATTGTGCACGAAGCTGATCCAGTCACCTAGGGCAAGTCATCTCTCCCATTCATTCAAACCAATTGGTCCTACCCCGAACATTGTGCACGAAGCTGATGCTGGACCTGTGGTAATTAAACCACGAACATTGTGCACGAAGCTGATCCAGTCACCTAGGGCATACCAAAGGGCCTTGTCAATCTCAATGATTGACCATGTGTGCATCCTTTAGGGTAGCTAACCCGCATCACAGTTGAGCTAAGGACAACATGGTCGTGCACCTCCTTTCATTTGCTTGCAAGCCATTCGTTCGTTCATTACGTTTTACTTTTCATCGTTGTTATCTTTCATTTCGTTGCGTTATTCTTTACGTTCTTTCATTCATTCATCATACTACGTAGAGTAATAACATAATATTTAACGTATTTTATAGCATAAAATAAATACATATATTTACCATCGAAAGATAACATATTGTACATACCATACATCATTCATACATTTCATAACCCTAAAACATCCCATAATTATGCTTAAATTGGGTAATCATTACCCATAAGTCAACTTTGGTCAAACCCTAGACTTTCTATTTTTTCCTGAAATTTCAGAAAAATATTCTAAGGGTCTAGACACATGAGCACTATTTGGACGTTTCTGCCCTGTTCAGACGTTTTTCCACTATGCAGACGTCTGGACTTATACTTGGTCACTTTTCACTTAGACGCATGGGCTTATTTAGGCGCATGGGCACTATTCAGTCGTTTGGGCCTAACACTTAGTCATTCTGAACAATATTCTAGACGGTTGGGCACTATTCAGACGCATGGGCCTGACTTAGACGCATGGGTACTTAGGCCGTTGGGCCTTGTTTAGACGTATGGGTTTCCGGGCGTTTAGGCACACTTAGGCAATTCGACCGTTGGACGCATGGGCCACTATTTAGGCGCATGAGCAACTAACTTTCCCATAAACCATATAAATCAGTCCCATTTTATCTTAAATCACAATCTAAGCCTAGTATTAACATCCTAAACATCATAACATGAACATACAAACATGTGTATCCCAAATTACACCCACCCTCATACATATTCATACATACATACATACGGGTAAAGCCCATTTTTATAAAACATGTTCACATGCATTTTCCAGCCCCAAATCAGTTAAAAACATGTTAAAAGAGGGGGTTCTAGAACTCACCTTAGTTTGTTTCTGGGTTTGAACCCTTCTTTTGAGCTTTCTCAGACGTGCTTTACACCTAAAATCCACACACATACACAACCCGAACATACCATCACATTTATAAGCATACAACCGAGTCTAGAATCGTCTAAAGCATCATAAATTCGAGATTTCTTACCAAAAACTTCGAGTTTCCTGCTTCTTCTACAATCTTCCGAGAGTTTTTGCTCTCTCTCTCTCTCTCTCTCTCTCGAACCGAAATGGAAGTAGTGTGCAGGCAAGAGTGGGCGGCCATGCCCACTTTTGTAACAACTTTTTTGATATTTTGCCTTTTTGACACTTTTAACCCCTTCACTTGGGTTACTTACATTTTCTTTCTTTTCCTTTACATTTATTCTTTCTTCATATCTTTAAAATAACCGGGTGTTACAGTTGTGCATTGTTTGTGTATGTTAGGTGCATGAATGCATGTTGCATGGGCGTTAGGCGCATGAGGTTGGTATTGGTGGGCATGTCTGGTGGGCATGTCTGGTGGGCATGTCTGGTGGGCATGTCAGGTGGGCGCATAAGGGGGAAATGAATCACGTGGGAGTTTGGGGGGAGGGGGAGTATGTTGTTGTATGTGCATTATGAGCATTGTTGGTGTCCACAATGATGTGTGTATGCATGCCCATATTTGTGTGTGCTTAGTGTGTGTTCTGTCGGGATTTTGTGTGCATGATTATGCATGTGTGTATGTGTATAAATGTATGATGTATATGTACATGGGTTCATATGTTTATGGATGTGTGCTCGTAGCTAGATTTTGTGAGTTGAATATTTAGTGTGTTCATACATATTATATATTATATTATATAGGATGTAACCTATATCTAGTATATAGGTGTGAGTAACATATAATTAGTATATGTAAATATATTACTGGTGGGTTGTGCTGTTAAACCTATGGTTAATAATAATAATATTAATAATAGTAATAACAGAATGTGTAAAACTTATATACGTAAAAATTGGGTTTTTACGTGTTCGAAGTGAATTGGCATTTGAGTGTGTTACATGTGAAGGGAAGCAACTGATAACTGACATAGTACCCAAACCATGAGCACGAAACCGTACAACCGAATTTATAGTGTTTAATATTAATGATATATTAAATGAAATTCAGGTTTTTTTTAAAATGTTAACTGCTTATCTTTGGTGTGATATCTGTTTCACTTATTAAGGTGAGTTTACAGCCCCACTTTTATATATTCACTCTTTTGGGGGAGATAAACATATGGTTTTTCAATAATGATACGATACCTTAGATTTCATAATATTGCATATACCTGAATACTATTGTGTTATACCACGCCTCTTCGGACCATTAATATGTAATTAGCAATATGATTGTTACTAGATCTACTATGTTTGACAAACTCCGACCGGGCTAGTCGTGCTAGCTTGACTGGAGGTCAAACGGGTGAATGGTTAGCCTGTTTTACATTGTTGTAGTCTGGATTCCGCAGCCGGGTCATTCATATTATTATTACTGTCAACTCTGCCGCGACTTCATACACATAGTGACTTGTTATAGGCTAGCTACCTACTTATATGCTTTGATTACTAAATCTGGAAATTTCATTACTGTTAATTATTGTTTTCTGATAAACCTATGAACTCACCAGTCTTTATACTGATCTTAGCATGTTTTCTCTCAGGTCATTGATGTGGCACGTCTAGAAGCACATCATCCATTACATGCCATCTGCATTTACTTTTAAACTGATTTCATGGTTTGATTACATTTACATTTACTTAAATTGGTTTGGGCGCGTGTTTCCACAGTTTATCGGTTGTTTAAATGTTTTTCAGATTTCCCTTCCGCAATACTTAAACATATTGGGTTTGTTTCACTATTATCAAGTAACTATTATGTTTTGTAATTATGGAGTCGTTTGGTGTAACTGATGTTTATCTGAGATCCTGGTTATGTCACACGCCTGATGGTAAAACCCCGTTAGTGAATTTTAAGGGTGTGACACCTGTTCGGCTCCTAAGTACCGAACCCTAATGGATTCCCAAACTTCCTTCACATTTTTATGTTTGGCAACCTACAAAAGAACATCTACGAGAAGGGTTTGATAAATTATACCTTTAGTGGTAAAGTTCTTCTTTTCATCTACCTCGTCTTTGGTTATGGCATCCCAATAACCATAAGCTCTCAACACGGTCTCAATCATAATAGACCAAGTAGTGTAATTGGTCTCGGCCAATTTCGGGCAAACGGAACGTTAGTACCTTGCTCTTTGACAACAATATTCTGATTTTCGTCGGCCACCTGAGTCGGTCTTCTCGGTCTCGGTCTGGGTCCTTTCAAGCCTTGCTGTCACTTTAAACGGCTCGTCAGTCTACGTTCACACACCAGATTTCAGTCTCTGGCTACGGTCACGGTCTTCTTCACTTTCTCCGAAGAAATTGGTCCTTTTAGCCGAGGTTCAGTCTTCGGGTTGCTGGAATCTCCTTCCAGCTGGTCAGGGTCTTCGGTCTAATTCAGTCGCCGGTCTCTAATGCGGCAGATCGGTCTTCTTCACCGGAAATCAAACTCCGACGTGGTCTTCTTTCTTGGTCTTCACTTCTGCTATGATTCACATGGAATCACCCCCTTCTTCTTCTAGTCGAACGTTGGAGCTCTGATACCAATGTTGATACCAGGTCCTTTACTTGTTTGTTACTATCTTGCAAAGGTAGTTTTATGAAATTGAAAGTAGATACGAAACTTACTGACAAGAAAAGATGAAAAGCATAATAATATTAAATCCAAAATAAGCAGGCCTTATATAGGCTACATTCAAAACCCAAACCCACATTTAGTCAAAAGCAATACTACCTACCCACTATTACCTATTCAAAAGTAAAAAGTCCTAAAGAACCGGTCCCTCGCGTTCACCTAATTGCTTTGGTAAAACTCCACATTTTCTATTTTATTTAAACATTAAACAAAACAAACTAGAATACTAAATAATAAAAACCAACCCGTAATCCAACCCGTTAAGATTAAACCCAACATTTACACCCTTAATCTTGACAGGTTCCTCATCAACGCAATGTCGATTCTTCCTCTATGATCAAATTTGCTCCGTGTCTTTATCTTTCCATTTTGTGCACTCGTAGCTAAAGTGCCCAAACGTTTCACAATCATAGCAACGAATCCCACTTTTGTCACCTCGACCCATTCCTCTACCTCGGCCTCTTCAACCTTGATCGTTCTTTCTTCCACGTCCTCTTCCTCGACCACTACTTTCAACTTTTGCCATCAAAAGTTGACTACTTTCCTCATCCTTCCCTTCTTGAAGTCTTTCTTCATAAGCTTTCACTCTACCAACCATCTCCTCAAATGTCATTTTCTTAAGATCTGAAAATCCTTCAATTTATGCAACAATTGGCAAATACTTCTTAGGAACAGAGGTTAGAAACTTTCTCACAATAACCTCATCTTCAAGAGTTGAACCAAGACTTTTAAAATTAGCAACAATACTGCTAATCTTTCTCGTAAGGTCGTTGATTGACTCGTTTTCTTTCATCTTTAGCATCTCCAACTCGTTCCTTAAAGTTTACAACCTTGCATTCTGCACCCGTTTGGCTCCTAAGTACCGAACCCGAATGGATTCCCAAACTTCCTTCATATTTTTATGTTTGGCAACCTTAAAAAGAACATCTTCGAGAAGGGTTTGATAAATTATACCTTTAGTGGTAAAGTTCTTTTCATCAACCTCATATTTGGTTATGGCATCCTAATAACCATAAGCACTCAACACGGTTCCAATCATAATAGACCAAGTAGTGTAATTGGTCTCGGTCAATTTCGGGCACTGAAACGGAACATTAGTACCTTGCTCTTTGACAACAATATTCTAATTTTCCCCTGACATTCTTCGGTCGATCACCTGACTCGGTCTTCTCGGTCTCGGTCTGGGTCCTTTCAAGCCCTGGGGTCACTTTAGCGGCTCGTCGATCTACGTTCACACGCCAAAATTCAATCTCCGGCTACAGGCACGGTCTTCTTCACCTTCTCCGGCAATAAATCGATCCTTTTCGTCGGGGTTCGGTCTTCAGGTTGCTAGAATCTCCTTCTAGCTGGTTAGGGTCTTCGGTCTAACTCAGCCACCGGTCTCTAATGCGGCAAATCGGTAATGTGGTCTTCTTTCTCGGTCTTCACCTCTGCTACGATTCACATTGAATCAACCCCTTCTTCTAGTCAAGCGTTGGAGCTCTAATACCAAATGTTGATACCAGGTCCTTTACTTATTTGTTACTATCTTGCAAAGGTAGTTTTAGAAAATTGAAAATGAATACGAAACTTAGTGACAAGAAAAGATGAAAACCATAATAATATTAAATCCAAAATAAGCATGCCTTATATAGGCTACATTTCAAACCCAAACCCACTACTATCTATTCAAAAGCAAAAAGTCCTAAAGAACCAGTCCTTCACGTTCCCCTAATTGCTTTGGTCAAACTCCACATTTTATATTTTAATTAAACATTAAACAAACAAAATAGAATACTAAATAATAAAACCAACCCGTAAACCGACCGTTAAGATTTAAACCCAACAGATGGCACCTGCAATAGCAAGGACGCATCTAACCATGTTGCCAGAATCACCGTACATGAAGATGTTCCTGCTAATAGCGAAAGTGCACCGCTAAAAGCGGTGGCTAGTCAGCCAGTCTCTGTTGCCATTGATGCTAGTGGGTCGGACTTCCAATTCTACCCTAGTGGTGTGTTTACAGGAGACTGTGGCACGGAACTTGACCATGGTGTTACTGCAGTTGGCTATGGAACGACTTCTGATGGGACTAAGTATTGGTTGGTGAAGAACTCCTGGGGAACAAGCTGGGGTCAAGAAGGGTACATAATGATGCAAAGAAGGCCTTTGTGGCATTGCAATGTAGGCTTCCTACCCCACTGCATAAAAATTTATATATTGTAAATTGTATGTATTTCATGGTATGTTAATACAAAGAAACTTAAAATTATGATAAGCATTTGAATACTAATAATCATGAAGCATTTATTATATCATCATGAACATCCCCCTTTAAAAATAAAACAAGTTGAAAGGCAGAAATCTCAAAAGTTACAAAGTAATCAACGAAACAAATAAGAAAGTTCTGCAAAATTATACAGGCTTCCTACCCTACTGCATAAAATATATATTGTAAATTGAATGTATTTAATGGTATGTTAATTCAAGGACACTTCAAATTAGGACAAGTATTTAAATACTAAAACCATGGTTAGAGGTGCATTAAAAACCGTCTCTGAAACCGAAACCGAACCCGAACCCATTTTAAAACCGTTTTGACAAGAACCAGTTAGGAACTGACAAAAACTGTAGGCAAAACACCAATTTTGAGTTTTGTTGATCAAACCCAAACTGGTTTTGAACTAAGAACCGATATGTGCATCGGTAATCATGGTACATATGACAACATTTATAATATCATACATGAAAGTCATTCTTATAAAGAAACATGTTGGAAGTTAGAGATTTTAAAAGTTACAAAGAAAACATGATACAGAAACATTATTAGGAAATATTATGATACATATCCAACACATAAGCTTTAGATTTCAAGTCCTTAGACCCCTCCTTTAGAACAAAAAAGTTCAAATCAAGAGGATATAAAACAAATACAACACTTGTGGGCTGGATGAGACGAATCCCTAAGAATCAGAAGATCAACTAATATCAGTATTGATATTAAGTTTAATTTTATAAGATTTAGTTTATCTAGTTTATTATTATTTGAATGTTTTTAGAGTTGAATTAGGAGTCCAATTAGTAGGCCTATGTTTAGTATAAATATTAAGTCTAGTCTTCACGTTTAGTTTGAGTTTTTATTCTAAACAATTTGGTTTTCATATAATAGAAAGGGTCAAACGATAAAGTTTGGTTGAGCTTGTTCTCGCGCTGCTCTTCCTGTACTCGCATGTCCCATTTAATTGTTTATGAGAGCAATTGGTTGTGTTTTATTATATATTTGTGATTCTCTTTTCAGTCTTGAGCTTAAATTAGCAAAGAATATGATTACAATGATGAACTGGATCAAACAAAAAAAATTTTGTTCACAACGATCTAACTTATATACTCAAGAAAACTACATCAATGTAAATACTGGACTAGGCATGTAACAAAAACCATCAATCAAGTAAAGAATGCTAACCTGAGACCACAGCACTGATAGACACCCTTGAGTTTGTTATTTGGTCTGTTAATCCTCTTAGCTTGGTTAATGCGAAGACTCTAACCATTAAGTACAACCTGATTGTACGTCTCCGTATCCTGACAATGCACAGAAGCTGCACTGAGAAATAATTACCAAGACAACAAGCAAGGTACCATTTCATTGATAATGTTACTCCTGTTATCAGTTGTCATAATGTTGATGAAGATCACTTCCCGTGCTCCTCAATTCAAATGATAAATAGATTATCAACTCAACGAGATCAATAAACCACTGAGCTCATGTAATAGGTGGTCTTATGATTCATTGGAACATTATGATATAGTGTTATCTTGGTCCATAAGCACACCAATCACATAACCCGACTGTGAATTTTATCAAACAAAATCACCAATTCGTTTTAACCCCCCCCCCCCTCTCTTTATTTTCCCTCTTCTGGACCATCTAAACATTTCCATACTCTGACAAGTGACTTTTGAAGGGTTTACTCCATGTTCCTTCACAATTTGATATGAAAAACTGAAGTCAGTCAGCTACTTTTGTTTAATTTCCTAGTCAGCATACCGTCAAAGCATCAGTCTGCTATGCAGTGGTGGTTTAGTTAATGGATTACATCACTTAGGTTGCTATTATCATACTATAAAAATGTCACATACATATGACAGCACAAACAAAGCAAGCCTATATTGATATTATGAAACATGTAGACCTCTTTGAAAGCTTTCATGCATGCATGCAATTCTGCTTATGGAACATTTGAAAGGCTAATTAAACAAAGAAAACTGAAAAAAGATACAAATAACAAATATATAAATCGTTTATAAAACGCTTAGACAAGTTTTGAGAAATATGACACACACCTACATTCCAAAATACTGGTCAAATTATGTTTTGTAAGGTTGTTATATAACCCACATATGTATATGTTAAAGATAAAACAAATTAGTGCACAACAGTTTTGCTTCTCATCAATAGAGTCAAGAATAAAAATCCAAGCAGCTTAGATTGATAAATCATCCATCTAAACACAACATACACAGCACGATACTTCGACATATTATATTAATTTATATCTCAAAATCAGACCATCTTATCTTCCACGAACTTGAACTTTGCATACATGTACGAAGCTGTTTCGGTTTATATAAAGCAAACCTCTGGGTAAAGACTTCATTCCAGCTCAATCGTTTTCCTTCTTTCCTATACCTTCCAGCACCATGTCATCCACAAACCGAACTTCCCTTGCTTGTTTGGCTCTACTCTTCCTCTCAGCTACATTGCTTTCACATGCAGCATCACGCTTGCTCACTGAAAATTCGAGCTATGAAACCCACGAGCAATGGATGGTTCGTTATGGACGTGTGTACAAGGACAATGCTGAGAAAGAGCAACGTTCAAAGATTTATCAAGAAAATGTTCAGTATATTGAGTCATTTAACAAGGCCATGAAAAAAGGATACACACTAGCAGTCAATGAGTTTGCAGACCTTACGAATGAAGAGTTCAGGATCACAAGGAACCGGTTCAAGGCGCATGAATGCTCCCCAAAAACCTCTGCTTTCAGGTATGAAAATGTGACAGCAATTCCAGCATCAATGGACTGGAGAAAGAAAGGTGCAGTAACCCCTGTTAAAGACCAAGGCCAATGTGGTAAGATAAGAAGATTATTTGTGAATTTAATGAATCAAACTTAGCGTGACTGCTAAGATAAGCTTGTTAACCAAACCAAGTTCCATGTTTCTTGACATCTGTAATTTGTGATGATATGTAGGGTGTTGCTGGGCGTTTTCGGCTGTGGCAGCTATGGAAGGAATAACCCAACTAAAGACAGGTAAACTAGTGTCACTATCTGAACAAGAGCTCGTGGATTGTGACACTAGTGGTGTAGATCAGGGATGTGAGGGTGGTCTTATGGACGATGCCTTTGATTTCATTGTGAAAAATAAAGGCCTTACTACAGAGAGCAACTACCCGTACCAAGGAGTTGATGCCACCTGCAATAGCAAGGAGGCATCTAACCATGCTGCCACAATCACGGGACATGAAGATGTTCCTGCTAATAGCGAAAGTGCACTGTTAAAAGCGGTGGCTAGTCAGCCCGTCTCTGTTGCCATTGATGCTAGTGGGGCCGACTTCCAATTCTACTCTAGCGGTGTGTTTACAGGAGATTGTGGAACGGAACTTGACCATGGTGTTACTGCAGTTGGCTATGGAACCACTTCTGATGGGACCAAGTATTGGTTGGTGAAGAACTCCTGGGGAACAAGCTGGGGTCAAGAAGGGTACATAATGATGCAAAGAGATGTTGCGGCTAAAGAAGGCCTTTGTGGCATTGCAATGCAGGCTTCCTACCCCACTGCATAATAAATTATATATTGTAAATTGTATGTATTTCATGGTATGTTAATACAAAGAAACTTAAAATTATGATAAGCATTTGAATACTAAAATCATGGAGCATTTATTATATCATCATGAACATCCCCCTTTAAAAAGAAACAACTTGAAAGGCAGAAATTTCAAAAGTTACAAAGTAATCAACGAAACAAATAAGAAAGTTCTGCAAAATTATACAGGCTTCCTACCCTACTGCATAAAATATATATCGTAAATTGAACGTAATTTAATGGTATGTTAATTCAAGCAAACTTCAAATTAGGACAAGTATTTAAATACTAAAACCATGGTAAGAGGTCCATTAAAAACCGTCTCCGAAACCGAACCCGAACCCGAACCCATTTTAAAACCGCTTTGACAAGAACCAGTTAGGAACTGACAAAAACTGTAGGGTTGAAACCGATTTGTAACCTCCCTCAAGTACCGGTTTGACAAAACACCAATTTTGAGTTTTGTTGATCAAACCCAAACTGGTTTTGAACTAAGAACCGATATGTGCATTGGTAATCATGGAACATATGACAACATTTATAATATCATACATGAACAGTCATCCTTATAAACAAACATGTTGGAAGTTAGAGATTTTAAAAGTTACAAAGAAAACATGATACAAAAACATTATTAGGTATTATGATGCATATCCAACACTTAAGCTTTAGATTTCAAGTCCTTAGACCCCCTACTTTAGAACAAAAAAGTTCAAATCAAGAGGATATAAAACAAATACAACACTTGTCCTTAGACCCCTCCTTTAGAACAAAAAAGTTCAAATCAAGAGGATATAAAACAAATACAACACTTGTGGGCTGGATGAGACGAATCCCTAAGAATCAGAAGATCAACTAATATCAGTATTGATATTAAGTTTAATTTTATAAGATTTAGTTTATTTAGTTTATTATTATTTGAATGTTTTAGAGTTGAATTAGGAGTCCAATTAGTAGGCCTATGTTTAGTATAAATATTAAGTCTAGTCTTCACGTTTAGTTTGAGTTTTTATTCTAAACAATTTGGTTTTCATATAATAGAAAGGGTCAAATGATAAAGTTCGGTTGTGCTTGTTCTCGTGCTGCTCTTCCTGTACTCGCATGTCCCATTTAATTGTTTATGAGAGGAACTGGTTGTGTTTTATTATATGTCTGTGATTCTCTGTTCAGTCTTGAGGTTAAATTAGCAAAGAATATGATTACAATGATGAACTGGATCAAACAGAGAAAATTTTTGTTCACAACGATCTAACTTATATACTCAAGAAAAGTACATCAATGTAAATACTGGACTAGGCATGTAACAAAAACCATCAATCAAGTAAAGAATGCTAACCTGAGACCACAGCACTGATAGACACCCTTGAGTTTGTTATTTGGTCTGTTAATCCTCTTAGTTTGGTTAATGCGAAGACTCTAACCATTAAGTACAACCTGATTGTACGTCTCCGTATCCTGACAATGCACAGAAGCTGCACTGAGAAATAATTACCAAGACAACAAGTAAGGTACCATTTCATTGATATTGTTACTCCTGTTATCAGTTGTCATAATGTTGATGAAGATCGCTTCCCGTGCTCCTCATTTCAAATGATAAATAGATTATCAACTCAATGAGATCAATAAACCACTGAGCTCATGTAATAGGTGGTCTTATGATTCATTGGAACATTATGATATAGTGTTATCTTGGTCCATAAGCACACCAATCACATAACCCGACTGTGAATTTTATCAAACAAAATCACCAATTCATTTTAACCCCCCCCGCTTCTTTATTTTCCATCTTGACAAGTGACTTTTGAAGGGTTTACTCCATGTTCCTTCACAAATTTGATATGAAAAACTGAAGTCAGTCAGCTACTTTTGTTTAATTTCCTAGTCAGCATACCGTCAAAGCATCAGTCTGCTATGCAGTGGTGGTATAGTTAATGGATTACATCACTTAGGTTGCTATTATCATACTATAAAAATGTCACATACATATGAAAGCGCACACAAAGCAAGGCTATATTGATATTATGAAACATGTAGACCTCTTTGAAAGCATTCATGCATGAACGCAATTCTGCTTATGGAACATTTGAAAGGCTAATTAAACAGAGAAAATTGAAAAAGGATACAAATAACAAATATATAAATCGTTTATAAAACGCATAGACAAGTTTTGAGAAATATGACACACACCTACATTCCAAAATACTGTTCAAATTATGTTTTGTAAGGTTGTTATATAACCCATATATGTATATGTTAAAGATAAAACAAATTAGTGCACAACAGTTTTGCTTCTCATCAATAGAGTCAAGAATAAAAATCCAAGCAGCTTAGATTGATAAATCATCCATCTAAACACAACATACACAGCACGATACTTCGACATATTATATTAATTTATATCTCAAAATCAGACCATCTTATCTTCCACGAACTTGAACTTTGCATACATGGACGAAACTGTTTCGGTTTATATAAAGCAAACCTCTGGGTAAAGACTTCATTCCAGCTCAATCGTTTTCCTTCTTTCCTATACCTTCCAGCACCATGTCATCCACAAACCGAACTTCCCTTGCTTGTTTGGCTCTACTCTTCCTCTCAGCTACATTGCTTTCACATGCAGCATCACGCTTGCTCACTGAAAATTCGAGCTATGAAACCCACGAGCAATGGATGGTTCGTTATGGACGTGTGTACAAGGACAATGCTGAGAAAGAGCAACGTTCAAAGATTTATCAAGAAAATGTTCAGTATATTGAGTCATTTAACAAGGCCATGAAAAAAGGATACACACTAGCAGTCAATGAGTTTGCAGACCTTACGAATGAAGAGTTCAGGATCACAAGGAACCGGTTCAAGGCGCATGAATGCTCCCCAAAAACCTCTGCTTTCAGGTATGAAAATGTGACAGCAATTCCAGCATCAATGGACTGGAGAAAGAAAGGTGCAGTAACCCCTGTTAAAGACCAAGGCCAATGTGGTAAGATAAGAAGATTATTTGTGAATTTAATGAATCAAACTTAGCGTGAATGCTAAGATAAGCTTGTTAACCAAACCAAGTTCCATGTTTCTTGACATCTGTAATTTGTGATGATATGTAGGGTGTTGCTGGGCGTTTTCGGCTGTGGCAGCTATGGAAGGAATAACCCAACTAAAGACAGGTAAACTAGTGTCACTATCTGAACAAGAGCTCGTGGATTGTGACACTAGTGGTGTAGATCAGGGATGTGAGGGTGGTCTTATGGACGATGCCTTTGATTTCATTGTGAAAAATAAAGGCCTTACTACAGAGAGCAACTACCCGTACCAAGGAGTTGATGCCACCTGCAATAGCAAGGAGGCATCTAACCATGCTGCCACAATCACGGGACATGAAGATGTTATTGCTAATAGCGAAAGTGCACTGTTAAAAGCGGTGGCTAGTCAGCCCGTCTCTGTTGCCATTGATGCTAGTGGGGCCGACTTCCAATTCTACTCTAGCGGTGTGTTTACAGGAGATTGTGGAACGGAACTTGACCATGGTGTTACTGCAGTTGGCTATGGAACCACTTCTGATGGGACCAAGTATTGGTTGGTGAAGAACTCCTGGGGAACAAGCTGGGGTCAAGAAGGGTACATAATGATGCAAAGAGATGTTGCGGCTAAAGAAGGCCTTTGTGGCATTGCAATGCAGGCTTCCTACCCCACTGCATAATAAATTATATATTGTAAATTGTATGTATTTCATGGTATGTTAATACAAAGAAACTTAAAATTATGATAAGCATTTGAATACTAAAATCATGGAGCATTTATTATATCATCATGAACATCCCCCTTTAAAAAGAAACAACTTGAAAGGCAGAAATTTCAAAAGTTACAAAGTAATCAACGAAACAAATAAGAAAGTTCTGCAAAATTATACAGGCTTCCTACCCTACTGCATAAAATATATCGTAAATTGAACGTAATTTAATGGTATGTTAATTCAAGCAAACTTCAAATTAGGACAAGTATTTAAATACTAAAACCATGGTAAGAGGTCCATTAAAAACCGTCTCCGAAACCGAACCCGAACCCGAACCCATTTTAAAACCGCTTTGACAAGAACCAGTTAGGAACTGACAAAAACTGTAGGGTTGAAACCGATTTGTAACCTCCCTCAAGTACCGGTTTGACAAAACACCAATTTTGAGTTTTGTTGATCAAACCCAAACTGGTTTTGAACTAAGAACCGATATGTGCATTGGTAATCATGGAACATATGACAACATTTATAATATCATACATGAACAGTCATCCTTATAAATAAACATGTTGGAAGTTAGAGATTTTAAAAGTTACAAAGAAAACATGATACAAAAACATTATTAGGTATTATGATGCATATCCAACACTTAAGCTTTAGATTTCAAGTCCTTAGACCCCCTACTTTAGAACAAAAAAGTTCAAATCAAGAGGATATAAAACAAATACAACACTTGTCCTTAGACCCCTCCTTTAGAACAAAAAAGTTCAAATCAAGAGGATATAAAACAAATACAACACTTGTGGGCTGGATGAGACGAATCCCTAAGAATCAGAAGATCAACTAATATCAGTATTGATATTAAGTTTAATTTTATAAGATTTAGTTTATTTAGTTTATTATTATTTGAATGTTTTAGAGTTGAATTAGGAGTCCAATTAGTAGGCCTATGTTTAGTATAAATATTAAGTCTAGTCTTCACGTTTAGTTTGAGTTTTTATTCTAAACAATTTGGTTTTCATATAATAGAAAGGGTCAAATGATAAAGTTCGGTTGTGCTTGTTCTCGTGCTGCTCTTCCTGTACTCGCATGTCCCATTTAATTGTTTATGAGAGGAACTGGTTGTGTTTTATTATATGTCTGTGATTCTCTGTTCAGTCTTGAGGTTAAATTAGCAAAGAATATGATTACAATGATGAACTGGATCAAACAGAGAAAATTTTTGTTCACAACGATCTAACTTATATACTCAAGAAAAGTACATCAATGTAAATACTGGACTAGGCATGTAACAAAAACCATCAATCAAGTAAAGAATGCTAACCTGAGACCACAGCACTGATAGACACCCTTGAGTTTGTTATTTGGTCTGTTAATCCTCTTAGTTTGGTTAATGCGAAGACTCTAACCATTAAGTACAACCTGATTGTACGTCTCCGTATCCTGACAATGCACAGAAGCTGCACTGAGAAATAATTACCAAGACAACAAGTAAGGTACCATTTCATTGATATTGTTACTCCTGTTATCAGTTGTCATAATGTTGATGAAGATCGCTTCCCGTGCTCCTCATTTCAAATGATAAATAGATTATCAACTCAATGAGATCAATAAACCACTGAGCTCATGTAATAGGTGGTCTTATGATTCATTGGAACATTATGATATAGTGTTATCTTGGTCCATAAGCACACCAATCACATAACCCGACTGTGAATTTTATCAAACAAAATCACCAATTCATTTTAACCCCCCCGCTTCTTTATTTTCCATCTTGACAAGTGACTTTTGAAGGGTTTACTCCATGTTCCTTCACAAATTTGATATGAAAAACTGAAGTCAGTCAGCTACTTTTGTTTAATTTCCTAGTCAGCATACCGTCAAAGCATCAGTCTGCTATGCAGTGGTGGTATAGTTAATGGATTACATCACTTAGGTTGCTATTATCATACTATAAAAATGTCACATACATATGAAAGCGCACACAAAGCAAGGCTATATTGATATTATGAAACATGTAGACCTCTTTGAAAGCATTCATGCATGAACGCAATTCTGCTTATGGAACATTTGAAAGGCTAATTAAACAGAGAAAATTGAAAAAGGATACAAATAACAAATATATAAATCGTTTATAAAACACATAGACAAGTTTTGAGAAATATGACACACACCTACATTCCAAAATACTGTTCAAATTATGTTTTGTAAGGTTGTTATATAACCCATATATTTATATGTTAAAGATAAAACAAATTAGTGCACAACAGTTTTGCTTCTCATCAATAGAGTCAAGAATAAAAATCCAAGCAGCTTAGATTGATAAATCATCCATCTAAACACAACATACACAGCACGATACTTCGACATATTATATTAATTTATATCTCAAAATCAGACCATCTTATCTTCCACGAACTTGAACTTTGCATACATGGACGAAACTGTTTCGGTTTATATAAAGCAAACCTCTGGGTAAAGACTTCATTCCAGCTCAATCGTTTTCCTTCTTTCCTATACCTTCCAGCACCATGTCATCCACAAACCGAACTTCCCTTGCTTGTTTGGCTCTACTCTTCCTCTCAGCTACATTGCTTTCACATGCAGCATCACGCTTGCTCACTGAAAATTCGAGCTATGAAACCCACGAGCAATGGATGGTTCGTTATGGACGTGTGTACAAGGACAATGCTGAGAAAGAGCAACGTTCAAAGATTTATCAAGAAAATGTTCAGTATATTGAGTCATTTAACAAGGCCATGAAAAAAGGATACACACTAGCAGTCAATGAGTTTGCAGACCTTACGAATGAAGAGTTCAGGATCACAAGGAACCGGTTCAAGGCGCATGAATGCTCCCCAAAAACCTCTGCTTTCAGGTATGAAAATGTGACAGCAATTCCAGCATCAATGGACTGGAGAAAGAAAGGTGCAGTAACCCCTGTTAAAGACCAAGGCCAATGTGGTAAGATAAGAAGATTATTTGTGAATTTAATGAATCAAACTTAGCGTGAATGCTAAGATAAGCTTGTTAACCAAACCAAGTTCCATGTTTCTTGACATCTGTAATTTGTGATGATATGTAGGGTGTTGCTGGGCGTTTTCGGCTGTGGCAGCTATGGAAGGAATAACCCAACTAAAGACAGGTAAACTAGTGTCACTATCTGAACAAGAGCTCGTGGATTGTGACACTAGTGGTGTAGATCAGGGATGTGAGGGTGGTCTTATGGACGATGCCTTTGATTTCATTGTGAAAAATAAAGGCCTTACTACAGAGAGCAACTACCCGTACCAAGGAGTTGATGGCACCTGCAATAGCAAGGAGGCATCTAACCATGCTGCCACAATCACCGGACATGAAGATGTTCCTGCTAATAGCGAAAGTGCACTGTTAAAAGCGGTGGCTAGTCAGCCCGTCTCTGTTGCCATTGATGCTAGTGGGCCGACTTCCAATTCTACTCTAGTGGTGTGTTTACAGGAGACTGTGGCACGGAACTTGACCATGGTGTTACTGCAGTTGGCTATGGAACGACATCTGATGGGACCAAGTATTGGTTGGTGAAGAACTCTTGGGGAACAAGCTGGGGTCAAGAGGGTTACATAATGATGCAAAGAGATGTTGCGGCTAAAGAAGGCCTTTGTGGCATCGCAATGCAGGCTTCCTACCCCACTGAATGATAAATTATATCTTGTAAATTGTATCTATTTCATGGTATGCTAATACAAGGAAAGTTTTAAGTTTAGGAGATATTCTTCAAACTTAAATTGTATGTATTTCATGGTATATATGAAAGCATTTATCATATCACATGTATATGTATGGGAAAAATTGTGGAGAATGTCCTAATCTTTATTCTATAAACTTCTCTCTGTCTGAGAAAAGTCTATTTAGATATGAACAGTCACCCTTCTACAGAACATCTTATGGTAAGAAATTTTAAAATCTACAAAGCAATTAACTCCTTTTAAAGAAGACTACAATAATGTAAGTAGAAACCATTCAATTAAGTAAAGAATATTAACCTGAGACCACAAGAGTGATAGTCACCATATGGTGTGTTACATGGGTCTGTTTATCCTTTTAGCTCGGCTGGTACCAAGATTTCAGCACCAAAGGGTGGCCTGATTGTAAATCCACATATCTTGGCACAATGCACAGAACTGCATTAAGAAATAATTACCAAGACAACATTCAAGCAAACAGTATTTAAGTTCTTTTACCATCATATGTGATCAAACTTTGAAATAAACTGGACTCTAGACCCAGTTAGATAGTCCTTCGTGTAGCCAACCAAATTCCTTTCACCAGTAATCTCCACAAGAACACTCCCCATTCTTGAAATGATGAAACCGATTGGCATCCCTAACAATTATCTCCCGGTTTTCAAGTCTTGATATCAGTTTTATTGCAGCATGACAATTTACACATGCTCGTAAGTTCTTAGTTATCCTTAGTGTAGTTCCAGAAGGAGTACTCATAAGCCCATAAACAATTGCCAATCTTTCACTATGATTACAAATACTCTCTTCCTTATCTTCATAACTCAAATCATGTAAAGCAGACTCTGTATCTGCAGCAAGTCCAGCCTCTTTTAACCTTGCGTCTAACTTCTTATGTTCCTTGAATATTTCATTAGATCTTGGATGCGATATATCTCCCATACGAAAGACATGAAGCTTTCCATTAATTTCTATCATGCTACACCCCATGTCTTTGGCTAATCCTCTTTCCTTCATTAATACCCGAACCCTAGCTACACCATTCCACATACGAACCGAGGCATAAAGATTGGACAGCTGTACATAATGCCCTGTGTTGTACGGGTCTAATGAGAAAAGGTGTTCTGCAGAATATTCTCCTAGTGCCACATGGCGATATATCCTACTCGCACTCAAAAGTGCTCCCCATACTGACACACCAGGTTTGATTGGCATCTTTTTTATAAAATCATAAGCTCGGTCCAAACACCCTGCACGACCAAGAAGATCGACCACACAAGCATAATGTTGATGGCGTGGTTCGATATTATAGTCTTTCATACTGTTGAATATTCTCCAGCCTTCTTCTACAAGTCCAGCATGATTGCATGCTGTAAGAAGCCCAATGAAGGTGACATCATTTGGGCTCACCCCAGCTTGCTTCATCAAGTTAAAAAGACTGATGGCTTCATGTGCTTTACCATGTAAACCATAACCTACAATCATGGAACTCCAAACAACAATATCTTTGGTCTTTGTTTGATCAAAAACTTTGCGCGCTAAGTCTACACTTCCACATTTTGCATACATGTCAATTAGTGCACTATTGACAAAACATCACCTTTATAATCACTTTTGTCAATGTAATCACCCATTCTTCTTGCTTCTTCAAGTGATCCCAGTTGAGCACAAGCCAATATTGTAGAGCAGACTGTAACAGAATCTGGTTTTAAGTTTTTTGACAACATTCTTTGGAAAAGTGTTATAGCTTCAATGCAACAACCATTTTTTGCAAAACCAGAAATCATGGTGTTCCACATGATCACATTACATGTCTCCATTTCATCAAATAACGATTTTGCAACCATTACATGCCCACATTTTGCATACAATGTAATGAGAGCAATCCGCAAGTCGGTTTCAGACTCAAGTCCCATCTTGATCACACAAGAGTGAAAAGATCTGCCTTGTCCCAAGTCATCTATGTCCGCGTAAGCGCTGATAACACTAACCAAAGTAATCCAATCCGGTTGCAAACCATTACTCCGCATCTGTTTAAAAATTCTTAAAGCTTCAACAGGCTGTCCATTCTGAGCATATGCTGAAATGATACTAGTCCATGACACGATGGTCCTATCACCCAACCCTTCAAACACACTTCTAGCATTATCAACTCTACCACATTTAGCATACACCGCAACAAGCCCATTCTGCACGAACACATCCGTTTCAAACCCCCGCCTAAAGATCTGCCCGTGTACCGCCCGACCAACTTCAAAGGCAGCAGCTCCACCACATGCCTTAAGAACATGAGGCAGTGTGAAGCAATCTGGCCCCACACCCACGTTTTGCATTTGTCTGTACAACGTGATAGCTTCACTAAAAATGTTTTCTTTCGAGTACCCACGAATAATAGCGTTCCATAAAAACACATATGGTTCAGGAAATTCATCAAACACCTTGCGTGCATACGAAATCTCCCCCATATTGGAGGCCACATGGATTAATTTCGTGATTATGAACCCATTAAACTGAAACCCACTAACAATTATCTGGGAATAGATTTGATTTACATGTCTCGTGCAAGTTGATCTATCAAGAAGGGAGGTGTAGAAAGATTCAAGATTGAAGGTGCCATTATAGAAATTACTACGGTTGTTCAAGTGGTGATCTGTAAGTGGATGGAGGTTTAAAGTTCGAATCTTTGTGGAAAGAGATGATATTCGGGTGAAGATTTTCAGTGGTTTTGAAAGAGCAAGATTTCGACACATAGTGAAGAAGCATCACAACATTTTGTTCAGCAGCTCTGAAAGCGGGCAAATAAGGGGATTCTAAACTCCCAAAATTGAATAATTGCGAGGCAAATTGTACAAAGAAAATAATGAAGCATTTTCATTTATGACGTTTTGTTAAATTTGTTATTTCAATCTAAAAATTTTTTATGACATTTCAGTCACTGTAGTTTATCAAATGTTGTCATTTTCATTCACTTCATTAACTCCGCTAAGATATCCGTTAAATATGAGGGTATTTTAGTATTTTTCAACACCCTAATTATCTAATTATAACAAATTAATCAACTAATATTCGATCAAAACTAAAAACATATGAACCGACTAGTGAGACCGGGCGTTTTGATTTAAAAGTTTCAATTAACTTTAACTCATGTTATTCGATTGAGATATGTTGTGGGATACTGTGATTTCAATTGATCTTCACGTTTTGATCGAACGCGCACCGTTGTTCGATTGAGATCTATTGTTGTTATATTTTGTTTGATTGAGTTTTGTTGTTGTCACGTTCAAACAAACGTTACAACAACATACCTCAATCAAACAAAGCGTGATATCAGCAGAACTCAATCCTACAACAGCCCTCAATCGAATAAAGGCACACGTTAGAACAAAATGTGAAGATTAATTGAAATCTCACATAACTCAATCGAACAACATGAGTTAGGGTTAATTGAAGCTTTTAAATCGAAACGTCTGGTCTCATTAGTCACTTCATGTTTTTTAGTTTTAATTGAATATTAATTGATTAATTTGTTTTAATTGGATAATCAGGGTGTTGAAAAAGAATAAAATACCCTCATATTTAACTGAGATATTAACGGAGTTAATGAAGTGGATGAAAACTGCAACATTTGGTAACTAAAGTGACTGAAATAACAAAAAAAAAGTTTTTGGATTGAAAAGGCAAATTCAACAAAACGTCAGGAACGAAAATAGTGTTTTACTCAAAATAATAATATAGTACTATCAAAGGTTTTGATTATTGGTACTCTTTATCTATCTATGTATATATGAGTGTATATAGATAGAGAGAAAAGGAGGGTGTTCTAACAATTAATATTAATATGTGTATATATAACACGGTTATTTATCAAAATACTGATATCAAAATACTGGTATTAATATTAATACCAGGGGTGTTTATCGGTTTGGTTATCGGTTTGTTCGGTTAATTCGGTTCGGTTTTAAAATTGTTTTAGGCATAACCGAAAACCGAACCGAAATTCGGTTTCGGTTAAAACCGAATTCAACCAAAAAAACTGAATTTACACTTTGTTTTGATAATTTCAAATGTTACTAGGTTTAAATAATTTTTATTGGAATCACCCTTCATACACATTTCTTAAAAATACATACCAAATAATCGAACTCAGCTCCTAAAATGTTAAGGATTTTTTTTAAAATATTACTAGTCGATTAACTATTTGAGAGTTGAGATTTAAAAGTGGGTTTTGATGTTTAGGTACAAGATAACATATGAAAAATTTGTTATTGGACTAAAATAAACCCCTTTTAAAAGTTAAGCTTTTGTAGCTAGGCTAAACTTACAATTACAAAAATATATATAAATTCTAACATATCGAATTCGGTCAACTGAATAAACCAAATTAAAAAATTACCTATAATTGAAACCAAACAGAAAACCAAAATTTAGAATTCGAATTCAGTTAGGAACCGAACCGAAAACCGAATTCATTATTCAGTTAGGTTTTTTTGGTTACAAATGCGGATCGGTTTTTTGGTTTTTTTACACACCGCTAATCAATATGTTTGGATTTTGGAAGATTTTTCTTTACCCTGTAATACAAAATTGTGGTCCAACTAAAATATTAGATGTAACGTTAATTAGTTCCTGTATGTATGATAGTCCATGTTGTTGGTGATTTTAACGTAATCAGAGATTCAGAGTTATTTTAATTTAGTTGGATTTCTTAATACTAAAGTGAAACATATTTAAATATTGCTACAAGTTGGGAGGCATGGAGTATATTATTTGTACAAGATTATGTTCATTTCTAAGTCCTCGAACCTGATGGTTCAAGGGGACTTGACCATGGTGGTTCCAATGAGGGCCCCTTCAATGACTGTAACCTTTGTTCCTCCTAGCGAATCAAACCTTTGTGACCCTTTCCTTACATTCTACCGCGCGTCCAGCATGCAAAGATGAATGAAAGAGGGAACCCTTAAGAAATTAGCAAACTATGAATACTACATAAAAGAACCATGAAGACCGTAAAAAGAGACTAATATGGATGCACTCAAACTTGGGTTGTTACATAAAAGTGGAAGGAGAAGACTAGTGGTGTGAGGAATCTGAGGGGGTGAATGATGAAGGTAAACAAAGTTAGGGAGGAAGATGGAAAAAAGGTGGATTGCTAGAATTAGTGATGGAAGTGATATTGATCGAGGGTTGATTTGGTTAAACTATGAAAGTTAAAGGGTGAAAGATTAGCTTATTGGAAGAGATAAACCAAAAAGAAAGATAGAGATAAGCGGAAGATCTGAACAAGGGCGGAGCATAGTTAGGACCGGGGAGGGGGGGGGCGCCCCCCTCTTTTTTTCGTCGGTAGTGTTAAACTTTAGTCCGGTAGTGTAAATTTTTGGCTCGGTAGTGTAAATTTTCATATAAAACTCGAGTTCGCCCCCCCAATAAAAATTGATTTCGCCCCTGCCCCCCCTTCGGAAGTGGTCAAGCTCCGCCACTGGATCTGAATGCGAGGAGATAATTGATAGTAATTTATTAGTTTCTTTTTAGTAGGAGTATGATTAGCTTAAGGTTGTGTCTTTAGCATAAATAGAAAGTTTATAGTCTTTGTAAAGTATGTTCTTTAAATATAAATAAAAGTGTCGTGATTGGGTGATTCGTTACCCAAAACCCAAGGTCTTCAAAGTGATTGCTCGATCTAATATTCCCATAACTAAAAGAGGTATACGAAAAACATTGATGTCCTAATGTAACATCCCAATAACCATAACAGATATCATCTGCTTTGGCGGCCGGCAAGAACATGAGAAGATTGATGACATCTGCGCGACATGCTTACCTTCTTTTTGCCCTTTTCAATTCAATATCGATTGCCCCAGATAAAGTTTACAGGTATTAAGGTTTTGAAATCTTGAAGAGGAAGTGTTTCTTTTAGGCTTCAAATTGAAGGAGAGAAGAGTCGAATAGACTCGCTTTTGGTTCGATTGTGTGCCAACTAATTCTCGTCGCAACTCAAAGGACTTACCGGTGCGACGGTGGCTGGAAAAACAATCCAAACGCAGGTCTTGCACACCCCTAAAAGGAAGGTTGTTAAAAAATGATCATTAATGAAAATATGAATAATGTCATAATTTTAAAATTTAATTATAAAAGAAGTTGTTTGAAAAGAAAATATGGTAGAAACATATATTTTAATAAGAGCTAATTACGCAAATGGTCCATGTGGTTTATTGAAAATAACAGTTTTTGGTACTAAGGGTTTTTTATAACAGGTAGGGGTATTGTGTTTTCAATTTGTAACAAGTTAAGGAATTAACACTAACAGACGTTAACTTTTTAGTTAAATCTAAGGGCATTTTCGTCTTTTCTTACCTTACAGGGACTGTTTATGTCATTTAATACATAAAAAGGATTGTTTGTGTAATTATACATATATATGTGTATATATATATATATATGTGTGTGTGTGTGTGTATAAATGCACAAAACACCCACACACACACCTCTTACATTTTAGAACCAAGTTCACTATAACCACCATTGGCTTCCACCATCCGCTTCCACCATCGGCCACCACCACCCCAGCCCCCACTGCCGCTCACCAAGAGAGTCGATGGAAATGGGAAGGTGGAAATGAATCGGCGATGACCGGTAAGATGCGGTGATGATGGTTAGATGATGGCCGATGATGGTGATGCAAATGATCTGGGTTTATACAAGAGAGTTGGTGGAAATGGGAAGGGGAGATGATGTGACGATGGCGATGATGGTTCAATGGCCGATAGTGATAGTGGCGGCTGGTGATTGGTGGTTGGTTGGAGATAACGGTTAACTACGGAAAGGGAAGGGGGGATGATGTGATAATGGCGACGATGATGGTGGTGGTAGCAACGGCTTTTGTGATTGGTGTAACAGAAAGTCAGAGATGGCGGTGGAGATGGATGGCGGTGGAGATGGATGGCGGTGGTGTTAGGGCATCGGAGTTGCTCCGACGACGAAGATGGTGGTGGTGGTAGCCTCGGTGATGACAATGAGACTGCAAAGAAATTTTGTATTATATATTTTGTGTATTAGTTAGAATTAATTACATAATCAGCTAATCAAATATAAATGTTACATAACTAGTCCCTTAGATGTGAAAAGACTAAAATACCCTAGAACTTAACAGAAAACTAACGTCTGTTAGTGTTAATACATTAACTTGTTACAAATTGAAAACACAATACCCCTAATTGTTACAAAAACCCTTAGTACCCAAACTTGTTATTTTCAATAAACCACAGGGACCATTTGCGTAATTAACTCTTTTAATAATTAAAAAAAAGTAAAGGGTAATATTAGATTATAGTTTAATATTATAACATAAAATAAGATTTAGGGATAATTTAAAAAGTCAATCATTAGCGTAATCTGTTTTGTATCTGATCCAATATAAGCTCGGAAGAGGCATTGGATAGTCACCTACTAATCGAATCCTAATGAAATTGCTACTTTGAACAAAAGCAATCATAATGATATGGTGTTCACTGATATCACGAGCAGATAACCAGAAGGGAAAAAAGGTAGTGGAGTTACCGATAGATATAAAATTAAAACCACTCGAAACCTGTTAGCAATAAGGATTGCGGCAGGTGGCACAGTCATCCAGTTTTTTGCGGAGCTGCACCTAACCCGTTCCAGTTTAATGATTTCCTTATTTGCACTATATCATGAAACATCGCAGCGTACCTACGTTCGTTTTCATCAAACTCAGCTATAATTTCCGTACGTTTAAAACGCCAGTGATTTTCACCATATCCCAGTGCGAGTGCTATAGCACGAAAACCACAGTTGCCGTCAGCTAAAACATTATCCGCACCTGAAATATACGGTAAAACAAGGATGGAATCCAATCACTAAACCGGAAACAATTATTTTTTTCTTCGTCGTCCGGGATATATGAAAACCTGGATGTCTGTTAAGATAACCCATCTCTGCCTCTTACTTTAGGAGACATTGATTGACTGCGCTGCAAATACCCTTATTTTGACTTCACCACAGAACTTGAATATGTTAGCGGAACTTCAAAATGTTCTCTATCTTGCACATATGAACTATGTCTGGGGGGTCTAATATTGTGTCTAATATTGTGTCTTTTTGCTTATCTTTTTTTGGACGACCCCTTGTATGTGTTTGGACTTTAGGAGGTTTTTTATCAGTTTTTGAAGGATAAATGTACAATTTAAAATTTTTAATCAAAGATTTTTTCACGTTTACCATCTCCATCTTTTTATGTACATCTACTTGAATCTCCCGTATAATATACGCGGGTGAAAAATTAAACTTCCTCTAAAAAACATCAATGGCATCGGACGGGATACAATGACCTATAAAATAATAGATTAAATTAAATATAAAAATAGTTTTTATGATAAAATTAAAAATGTACAAGAACATCCATCTGTTTGAAAGTAATTGTTTAATTTACAAGCACATGGAAGACCTCAGCTGATAAAAAGATGCCAGCCACATGATTCTTTTGGATGTCATTAGATAATGAATCATGTTTATCTCACCAACTAAGAGATCTAAAGCTGCAATAGAAACCTTACCTCGCAGTAATTAAAACACTTTATGATTATACTGCACCATACGCATGATGTTGCTTTTGGTAAAACTTTCTTTAATAGTAATTTCCTGGGTAACTAAAATATTATTGATAAAAGGAATGAATCTATCCAATGTGCTATTGGTTGCTTTGAGGTAACTTTTCAACAAAAAATGTTGGCTCTCAACTCGGTTCGTTGTGTGTTGACCGAAGTTATAATTACAATTTATCCACGCCGACACAAATCTCTCTTTGTAGGGGTCCAACCAGTTATTTTTGAGGTACAACAATACTCCTATTTAAAATAAATTTAGTTATTTTTATGTATATATATATATTTAAGAATAGCACTAGAAAACTTACTTGAATGCTTGGTCACCAATCTGCGATAAAGGCGGTCGTAATTATAAGCGTATATGTCCGTCGTGGCAGAGTTAATAAGTACCGACCACACATGCTCAAAAGCACCCCACTCTTCATTTGAAAAACTCGCCTTGCAATGTTTAGCAATATTCTTCGAAATATGCCATCTGCAAAGTAATCAAACAGCATTTGGAAAAACTTCTTCTGACGCTTTCATCAGAGCAAGGTCTCGGTCGGTTAGTATAACGCTGGGCTCCATACACTTTTCTTTCAACATTTCTTTGAGTTGCTCTAACACCTATCAGAGCGAGGTCTCGGTCGGTTAGTATAACACTAGGCTCCATACACTAGGCTCCATACACTGGGCATGACCATGAACTCGTAGTGACCATAACGAGTTCAAAATACGGTCTTGGGGATGTTTTCCTCTTGAATTCGTAATTGGTGATATCCTGAACGTAAGTCAATCTTCGAGTAGTAACTAGATCCCTGAAGTTGGTCAAATAAGTCATCAATTCGAGGGAAAGGGTACCGGTTCTTAATGGTGAGTTTGTTTAACTCTCGGTAATCGATGCACATTCAAAAAGATCCATCTTTCTTCTTAACAAATAAAACTGGGGCTTCCCAGGTGAGAAACTTGGTCTTATGAATCCTTTATCTAACGACTCTTGTAATTGATTAGACAATTCTTGCATCTCTGACGGTGCTAGTCGGTATGGGGATCGTGCTACTGGAGCATCTCCAGGTACCAGGTCAATTCGAAATTCAACCTGTCTTTGCGGGGGAAGTCCCGGCAAGTCCTCGGGAAAGACTTCCGGATAGTCTCGCACGATGGGTATATCCTCGATTATTTTCTCCTCGGTTCGCTTCTCCACTACGTGCGCCAAGATTGCACGATAGCCGTTTCGTAAGCACTTTCGAGCCTTCATACATGAAATGATCCTTAACACCGTACCATATTTTTCTCCTTGAACTGATATGGTCTCCCCACTCGGAAGTGGAATGCGAACAGTCTTCTCATGTAAAACAATTTCCGCTTGACTTTTTGACAACCAATCTATGCCAATAATGATGTCGAAACTCCCAAGACTTATGGGTAATAAATCTATATCGAACGAGTGATCCACCAAATTCAAAGCGCATCCTTGTATTATCTTGTTTGTTTCGATTAATTTACCATCAGTTAAACCTATCGTATACTTAAAAGCTAAATATGTTGGTGTAATTCTATGTAATGATTAAAACTGCTAGTAAACAAAACTCCTGTCGACACCCGTATCGAAGAAAATAGAAATTGGGATATGAACTTGTTTCTTAGGTATGTGTAAATGAAGCACACCCCCAAGGTGAGTCTAGTAGGGTTGCAACGAGGGTGGTGATAGTGCCAGAACGATGCGATGGTGAATATCTGCCTCCACTAGCTCAGGAATAGTGGCCACTGGGAGGAGTTAGCAGTCACAGATCTGAGATCACGAGGATCAGTGTCAGGAATCTAGGAGTAGGGTCAGTAGGCTAGGAGGCTGAATCAATAGGCTGGGGAAGAGGGTCGAATGGCTGCGGAATATAGTCAACATAACGAGGAATGGCCTCAGTATGCTCCGGATCGGAATCCACTAGGTCGGTGTCGACCGTTTGTGAGAAAGAATCAGTAGTCTCAGAATCAAGGTCGACTACCTCAGTGTCGGCTGGTTGAGGAGTGGAATTAGTAGGCTCGAGGAGGGTATCAACTCGCTCGAGGGCTGGGTCAGCTTGCTGGGCATCAGTGGGCGTGTGGCTAAGCTCAAGTGGTGGCTAAGCTCAAGTGGTGGCTTGATAAAAATATGTGACTCGGTCCCCGGAATGGCCATCGGCATCATCGGTCCAATGATGCGTGTGACTCCTGGAATGAGATCCTCCTAGAGACTTGCATGAATCTTGGGTGCATGCATCCACTAATACGTGCCTGGGGGATAACCTAAAATATCGGGCTGTGGATATGGCCTCAGTGGTGTCAGGAATGAGGTCCGTAGTAGGAGCGGGGACAGTAGAGGAGGAGGTGCAGGGGTCTCGGACTCCGTGGGGTTAGTAGGCTGGAGTACGACATCGTGCTTTGGGGTTAGAATGGCAGGTTTAGATCCTGTAGACGAGTTCGGAGATGTCGACTTATGCTTCTCATCTGTGTCAAAAACGTAGATCGACATTGACGCAGATGACATTTCTATGACAAGGCAACACACAAGTACAATTAATATAAGTTAGGTTAATGCATAATGTACTAAGTCGAGGCAGTGATCTACGTTATAGTCTAGGCTCACTAAATGCAACCTAATTCCCTATAACCAATGGCTCTGATGCCAATCTGTCACACCCCCAAACCATGGCGGTTTCCCGTGGGGTGTGAACGTCATGGTTTCATAATCACTGATCGACCACTACATGGTTTTGTAAAACATACGTCTTAAATAAGTTTAAGGTACATCATTGTTCAGAGTTAAATTTGCGAAAGCAATAGTAATAAGGTAAATTTTTTCAAAACATGACAAATACGAAAATGAATGTCCCAAATAGCATGAATGGCCATAAACATGAGATGATCCATGCTAGCTTAACTTGGTGCATCTATCAATTACCTTAGAAAACATGCATGAAAAATGTCAACATAATGTTGGTGAGTTCACAGGTTTTAAGTAATAATAAATAGCGTAAAGGACTACAATACTTTCTATGATTTGATTGTTGTACATACAATGCTACAAATTATATAAGCGCTGCAACCGAAGCTAGACTGTAACTGTAATAAATTGCCCCTACCCATGCCTACCGTAAGCATAGGTATGAACAGGCTAATAATGCACCCGTTTAGACCTCCAGTCAAGGTTAGGGTAATTAACCCGGGTGGGGGTAGTCAAACCCAATAGTACTATCCATGATTACCTCGCTTTGGGAAATAAACTAACGGTTCGATAACAGGGGACTTCATACGGTAAGTAAACAACTTATATAACATGTGAAATTATTGACAAGTAAATGTGTCCAAGAAAATTAGTAATTTGCATGTAATCTCCCCCAAAAGGAAAATAAGTGAAAATGGGGCCGTGAAACTCACATGTAATGCACGCGTGAATACTAGCAATAGTCTGTACATATGATTGGTCTAGGAATCTCCTAAACAAAATCACAATATATTCATGAGGTCATGATTACTAACCCTAGATGGTCATGCATAACTCATCCACAAAGTTAGTTTTGAAAATGTCACTTGACAAGTTAGACACGTCGAGTCGTAAATGTTTTATTTAGATTCTTGTCTTCATATTTATCTTCCTAAAAATACATAATGTATTGAATGTATTTTATAATGGTATTATACTTTCCATGTGTATGGGTTTCCTTTTTACCAAATATCTCCAAAAGTTTACTTTATATAAATACGGGCATTTGACAGAATCAAAGGGATTTTTGGGTCTGGTTGTCATCCTTTTTTCATGATACAAAGAATTTTTATAAAATCTGATATTTTTACCACATTTAGATCTATGTCTGAGGATTCCAAAAAGGTATATCTTGTAATTGTAACTAAGCTTAAGTGCCTCGAAATAGGTCATGAACCAACAGAGTCAGTGCAGTATTTTTCTGTACATGTCTATGGAATTCACCTTGTTGAGGGGTCAAACCCTATATTAACAAATAGAGTCTATATTAATTTTAAACCTAACACCTTAAGCTAAGTTACCACAGAAGGAAAATCTCAATTTGATTACTTTAAGCATAACTTATGCCTCAATCTTCCTGCCCTATCTATTCTGCCAAAAATTCAGGTTCAACACTTTAACCATGTTTGTACATTTTGGATAGGTTATACTCACCTAAAAATTTCAAGGTTGGATGAGTTAAAAACTAGATATCCTAAAGTTAATTTTAGGCTCAAGAAACGGTTCATTTGACCATGTTTAGGTCGAGTTATGGTGTCGAAAACACAGAACATGAATCTGCCAGAAAATGTCTTACATGTTTTGTTACTTTTTAAACTTTGCTAGAGTACTTTTGGATGAGTTAGTGAACATGAACACATCATGGTGATGTATAGAAGATTAGAAACAAAGTACTAACCTTAAACAAGCAAGGAGAAAGAGATGGTTGTCTTGAAATGCAAAGAAAAGAAGACTTGATCCTTTGAACTAAGAACCAAACAAGAAAAAGTGGAGAAGATATTGTAGGATGCTTGGAAGCTTCAAAAATCACTTGATCTTCAACCAAAGGCACTTGAATCACCCAATATTTGTAGAAAATGAGTTGAAAATGAAATGGAGTGGTGGTGATAGGGTATTGGATGAAATTTGAAGGGGAGGAAGAGAGAAGATGAGTGTGATGTGTTGGTGTAGTTAAAGTGAAGGGTGCATGTCCTTTATAGCACTCAATCCTCTTCAAGTGTAAAATTCTTGTAGCATGGGCTCCTATTCATGGTCAAAGGATGGGGAAATGGGTGTTCCAAGAGTGGTAAGGTAGACATGTTGCTTTAACACATCAAAAGAGAAGCTTCATGAAAATGGCAAGTTGTGTTTTGTCAAATCTTGCAAGTCTTGTGAGTTTTATTGGGAAGGAGGTGGGAGAGTGATGTCGTGGTGGCTTGGACAACCACATGCATGGGAAAGGGATGAATTTTCAATTTTTGTTTAGTATTGGGTATTTGGGTAGTATTTGTTGCACTATTTGTATTTTTTTATATTTTTACTTTCCACTTTTTAAAATACATTAAAATACTACAAGAACTTGTATAATATCATATAATTAATATTGGTGGTATGTTAATGATGCATCATGTAGTTAGTGGTTGCTTTAAAATGATTCGTTCCACGTAAAATATCAATTTACGCGATTAGGTTTATTTATAAATTTAAGCTCTTTCCAATATACTTAATTTGGAATCTAATATACTTTGAAATACTAAAATATAAAATATTTTAAAACACTTTAAAGTATTTATTAGTACACATATATTAATTATCACCAACGTTCGTGTGTGTGCCGGTTGTATCGCGTGTAAAAATGGTAATTACGCCGAATAACCTATGCATGAAATGTTATGCATGAAATTTTATAATGCATGAAATGACTTCAATAATTGGAATTTAGTTGAAAGTCAAGTATTATAGGTGTAATTATAACCAAGTCAAGACCGGGTATTGACCTGAAATTGCCGGTTGTCACAGTATTTGTCGGTTCATCTATGTGAGGGGTGTAAATATATTAATGTTGTTGTAGTATAAAAAAAAAACCTACACTGGGGTTTTACCAATTATGGTAGACTTTTTAATTTTTGCCCGAGCGTTATATATGGTTCGTAACGCAGACACGTTATTGGGATTTTGTTCCCTCAGCGTGCCTAGAATGTTTCGAGGGTCAATATTTTACTCGGTCAGATTCTTTACAGTAGAAAGCTCATTTTCGGTGAGCCTCATTACGTATGCATGTCCTTTCAGGTGTTCTGCAGGTTCATAGTTATGAGTATCGTCCACAACAACTATAATCCACCCATTTCTCTTTATCTCGTACTTACCCTGCAATTCAAATTGACAGTTTGTTATTTTGATTCCACTTTTTCTAATAGTGGGTGCTCCCTTATATACACCACCCCGATCACATTTCAACCATATTTTAACCACCACACCATTCGAGTTTTTTTTTGAACGTTTGGTGACAATAACAAACTCATTTTCTCGCCCTACATTACTTGCTCAATCAACTAATTCTTTACGAGATGAGAAAATTTAAAAATTTTAATATTTTAATTAGTTATTAGTAAATGAAAGTAAAATTAAATATGATATATCTTATAACCTGATTCGTGTCGTATAAACCTCTTTTACCGGAACCAGAACCGTCATTATCACCGCTGCTATCGCTACTGTTATCACCACCATCATCTCCACCGTCATCCCTGCCGTCATCCCCGCCGTAATTGGACGCGGACTGTACTAAATAGTTTGAAGCACCCTCACCGTAATAACCGTAACACTCGTCAGGGTAA